>JASDDO010000026.1:5242500-5559878 GCA_030015575.1 Agapanthus africanus | reverse complement strand
ACAAAGTCACACAACTCATTAAATATTCTATCTTCAATTGGTAAATCATTTGGGACACTTGATAGACATTCAAAACCGGAGTTGTGGGATTCAATTTGCAACGGGTGGGTTTGATTTGAAAGAGTGTACTGCTCACTCTCACCACTCAAATTCTCAACATGTCCTATCGCCTCATCATACATTGGAAAATATGGAGCTAGTTGGAAACTAGCTGCCGGTTCGTTAGGTTGTATGAGGGCGGCCAGGGACGCATTCAAATCCATCATCTGTTGGCACGAAGCCACCCGAAATTCTTCCAACGACTGTTCAAGACTAGACATGGGTTTTGAGGGGGTTTCAGTAAAGGATTCAAATTCGTGTGGATACGTGAAACTCCCAAATGGCTGTTCAGAAGCAATGTCCAGGGAAGGTGTAAAATTCGGGTAGGAGTGATAGGAATCGAATGGTTGGACAGGAGTAGGATCAATGTTCGGATAAGAAGGTGATTGGAATCGTTGATCAAAAGAATTGGAAGTGGTGAAAAGAGTGAAATATCGGTTACGGGATTGTTCAATTCTGTCAGCAATGGACATGGGTTTCGTAGTTGCAACATGACTCTCAGAAGGGGTATCAACATAAGAGGGTGGTGGAGGTTGAAACGATTGATACGAAGTAGACTGCAGAGTCCAATTGTTTGTCCTAGACGCGTCTATCCGATCTCTCAATGAAATTTTGGGCATGGATGGATCGTTCGAAGTTCGGCCAAAGCAAGAACCGTACGAAGAAATGTCTGGTTGTGGGTACCAAAGTTCGGCAAGAGTTGGACGTTTTGGGGTACCCATGTTATGCAAAGTGGGGAGGGTGGAAGTGGAAATTTTTTATGAATTATTGAATTTTTTTATTTATTTTGTTTTGAAAGAATACAGAATTATGGGACTAAACTTTACATAAGCACAATCACAATCACAATATAAACAAACAATTACCTAGAGCTAGAGTCTTCAAAGTCCAACTAGACCGCTCCTAGACTTCCAAGCGACAAGTTGCAGGACAACTCCTCGAATCGCCTCTTCACTGCCAATTGCGGCCAGGTAAGCACAAGTGAGGTAAGGAGGATTCCGCTCACGAATCACCGTGAGACGGGCCTTTTAAAATTACCTCCTCACTTGTCTAGCCTAGGCACCACAAATTCAAGTTTAGATAAACGACTGATTCCCCGCAACCTTCACTTGTCCTAAATGAGCGCGACAAGTCCTTATGGGTTTTGGTCTAGATATCTTTTATTAACTCAAGGTGATGCGTATGCTTTTTTATGATTTGTGGGGGTCTTAGAAAGAGTGATGAAATCTCCACCCAATCTTAATTGGTGTTCAAGCCCCTTAATGTCCATATTATTATATGCAAAGTTATAAACAAACAAAATCTAAAACAAAAAAAAATAATTTGGCAGCGGCGCAATCTGTGCAAAGAAATCTGCAGAAAATACAATTCAGTGGAGTTTCACAGAGGAGATAAAAGGAAAGAGGAAAGAGTGGGAAAAAATTGGGGCTTAGAAGCCTCAATGGAACCGCCGCGAAATCCAAGCTTTGACCGCGGTTCCGCGGTCAAACTATGGATGTTGGCGCTTCGTCTTTGGTCACTGCACTCCCTTTTATTCTCTAATCCAAAATAAAATGCTCTGTTTTCTTATTTGATTACTGTACTTGCTCCAGATAGCCTGCATACTTGCACACAAAAAAAATATCAAAAATAACAAAAAAGGTTTTTTTTATTATTATTATATTCATTTTTTTTATATGCAAAAAAATTAGCCCGAATAACAAAAAAGAAAATACGTTTCCATCTTTCCGGCAACGGCGCCATTTGATTAAAAGAGCGGAAGCGTGCGTTCCGCCTTATCCTATTTGTTCTACTTACCGCAATCAAGACGGGTGTCACTTTACAGCTAGCCGGTTTGAGCACGGGGTCGATCCTCAAGGAGATGGTAGTATATTCGTTCTTATCTTAGACGACGTTAATTCAAGAATATATATGTGTATGTTCAAAACTATCCTAAGTGTTCGTATTTATATTCAAGTAAGCTTGTTAGGGTTAAGGTTGGTTAGTAGAGTTAGAATTAGTCTTGTGCTTTTCTTTTGCCAATCTTAAAATGAAGTTGGGATAAAAGAAAGTAGCGGGGGATTAGGAGTACATAGGAATGGGATTTGTAAGTTTAAGCAAGCTTTCCAACGCTAAATTCATTCCTAGTGCCCCTTGTCCGTCCGCTACGTGCGCTTATTTCCAACCCTAGACCAAACAACCGCAACCATGTATCCAATTGGGTCACAACTACATGTCACGTTGTAGTGCACACAAAGGACTTCTCGACTTAGGTCGTGGTTATATGTCACGTATAGCGCGCCTAAATGAGGGGGTTTGCGTTTGTTTGGTTTAGGCTCTTTTTAGGATGTTTTGGCGAAGAGAAGCACAAGAGATTTTTCCGTCTCTCATACTAACCTTCCTTAGCCCCTAACAAGTGGAAACTATTCACACATGAAAATGAAAATAAAACAAAGAAAGAAAGAAGAAAAGAAAGAAATGAAAAATACGGTTTTACAAGCTAACTACTTGGGTCCTCACCTAAGTAAGAAACGCCGTCCTCACCTAAGTAAGGAAAAATAATACATATAAGAAGGGAAGGAAAATAAAACAAGCAAAGAAATAACAAAAACTACTTAACAACAAGAAATAAAATTACACTAGAAATTAAAATTATAATACAATAATTAAAAAATACAAGTTAAATAAAAACCCTCATCTTCATTGATTTTCCACTCAAGAGCTCTCACTACACTTTAATGGAGAATAGATGAAGAGGAAGAAGAAGATACAAACGAACCTACACTAAAATCTAACTAAAAAGAAGCATCCTTTACTTGGCACAAAACTGGGCTATTTATAGGCAGAGAGCTGAAATCCGAGGGCTATATTCTGAGCCCAAATACAATGACCAAAATAACCCCAAAGTTTGGCCAGAGGATGACATGAAACCGCGGCAGAAACCGCCGCAAAAACCCACATTTGGCGGCGGTTCCGCCGCGGTTTTGTGGAATTGGGGTCTCGTATTTTCTGGGATTCTTTGTGTTGCTATTTTTTGTTGTTCTACATGTCCCAAATTGCAAAATGCTTCCAATGTTTCTTCAGATCTGCAACAGTCCAAAATGGCTTTAGTTTTAATTCATTTGACCTTATCTCCCTCGAGCTCCGCGCACCCCATTGAATCTTGTGATGCCCCTCTCGTGCTCTGTGCTTGTCCGAGACACGGATGACCGCTATCATTTTGTCTTGTCTCATGAACTGGTAAGGCGGCACTGGACGGATACGGATGACCGGAACCCGACTTTTATCTGTCGGTGAACGATGTTCTGGATTTTAGCGTAACTGTGGAGCTTTTGTATGATTTGCGTCAATTTGGACTAGGAACCTGTAACCTGTAAATATGTAGCAAACACGGATCAAAAGCACCTGCTTATAAACAAACGAGCAGAAGAATGGGTGGTATTAAATGCAATATTCTGGTATGAACAAATACCCCCAAACTTAACTTTTGCTCATCTCGAGCAAAACCAATTATTCACAAAAAGTCCTAACCTCACTTTCGCAGGGAACGCGATTGCACTGAGCTCGTGCAACAAGCCGTTAAACCTCTAGATGTCCCTAGTAGGAGGAATGTTGTCTCCTGAAGGTTTTCAGCGGATACTACCCACAAAATCCCGTCAAGCCAGTTTCGTAAGTTGCTTCGACTCTACTCCTACGGTTTTAGTATCTAAGTTAGAAATTCTATAATCCTAAATTAGAAATATTCAACCCTTATTTTTCACACCTCCTATTTATTCAACCACAGATCCTATACGTTTTGACAGTTTAGAAAGATCTTGGTTTTCTCCCGAGTTTTCCTTCTAAAGCGCAATCTCGAATCCGGAATTTTATCAACTTTACGGAAAACATAAGTCTTATTCTTTATCCTTATCTTTCCTCCAAACATCGATCGTATACCCCTACGTGTGTGTAAAATTTTTCACCCCTACACTCAAGAATTCAATTCAAGCTACAGTATTTTTTCCTTAATACCTAATACTACTTCTTTTCGTTAATGATGGACGGATTTGCTCACACACCTTTCATGCGACTATTAATGCTTCTTGAGGCACTAACCAGCCGATTACTGAATGTGTGAGCTTAAAGCGTAATTAGCAGTTTCCAGGTCTTGTAATTTATTCTTTTTTTTCTTTTTCTTTATTTTTCTTTTTCAAGACCGGATATATTTTTCAATGATGCTCTTTTGGTGGTTAGCTTTAAATACCGTTTTTTTTCTTTCATACTAGGCTTTCAGGCAAGAGTATTTCTAGGTATTCTCTACTATCCCAAGTTTCAAGGTGCGCGTAAGTGCGATTTGTAGGGTATATACTTTCTGAATTTGGACTTAAGAATATGAAGTATTTTTCAGACTTATCCTTCAATAAAACTTTCAATACTTTCCCTTAATCTCAACTTAACTTAAGAACTGAACTCAAGATTACCTACTTCTAAAAAAAAACTGCAAGGACGTATAATTACCAAGGTTAAACAGAAAGAGAGCTATTTTTAGGATTTTCAATTCCAAAGCCTAGGGTTTATTTATTTCTAACGTATCAGCTAAACTTTCGGGAAAAAAAATCTAGGTTAGCAAATGCAAAATATACACATGAATGAGAAGGTAGAAAGCTTACCGAGCACACCCCCAAACTTAAACCTGACAGTGCCCTCACTGTCAGGTTATACCAAGAGGGTCAAAATTGTCGGCGCTCCCCTTTTTTTGTTTTTTTATACAAAACAAAAAGAAAACCAAAAATATATACACTGAAAGATCCCCCCCCCCCCACAAACTTAAGTGAAACAGTATTGCCACTGTTTAAGCGGTGAAGTTTAGGATTAGGGGGAAGAGAACAGTATCAATCTATACAAGGCCTTACACAGGCCAAAAGTCAGCACCAATCATTCAAAAAATTTATCGGGATAAGGCCCGGGCTGGTGAAAGAATGCGGAGAGGAAAGAAATGGAGAATACGTGAGACCGAATGGGGATTGAAGCGGGATACGGTCTTGGTATATGAGGAGAAGAATGACAGAAGGAAAAAACGAAATGAATACGAACTTGAGGGTGGAAATGGAGTGAATAAATTAGTACAATTTGTAATGACGGATGTGAAAAAAGCGATTGTACTAATCTATCAACCCGTTGAGAAATGGGGTCAAACCTCTCAAGATTCGTGAGAAAACATGGGTAGAGCGAACTTGGTGTACCAGACATAGGAAATGAATGTGATACGGTGGCTTGCGAATTTGGAACGATGGAAAGGATGGAGGGAAGTGATCGAGAAAGGGTATCAGTTAAAGGTTCAGGAGGGTGTACACAGTCAGTGAAAGGGACAGGATGAATTGGAAAACACGACTCATTAAGTAAAACTGGTTCATCCTCAAAACTATCCTCAAAAGTCTCCTCAAAAATTAGCTTATCCATGCATTTATTATCATCAATATCAAGACGCAAATGGAGTTCGGGAAAAATAGTTAATGACTCGGGATGATGTCCACATGGAAGTGAAAGGTCATGAAGAATTGGTGAGAAAAACTCATCCAAAACTGCGGGTTCATCATCCAAAATATTCCCAGCGTCAATATCCTCAATCAAGTGAAAATCAATTTTCTCAGACACCTCCTCAAAAGCATGGATTTCAATCAATTCTGTTTCTAGAGCGGAGGTGTAGAGGTCAACAGGATTGGGTGCGGTTTCACTCGAAAGAGACCCTTCACAATCACGTAAATCAAACACTACAAAATCACACAACTTATTAAACATTCTATCTTCAATTGGTGAATTATTTGGGAGACTCGATAGACTCTCAAAACCGGAGTTGTGGAATTCAATTTGCATCGGGTAGGTTTGATTTGGAAGGGTGTACTTCTCACTCTCACCACTAAAATTCTCAACATTTCCTATCGCCTCATCATACGTTGGAAAATTTGGAGCTAGTTGGAAACTAGCTGCCGGATCGTTAGGTTGTATGAGGGCAGCCATGAACGCATTCAAATCCATCATTTGTTGGCATGACTCTACCCGAAATTCTTCCAATGACTTTTCAAGACTTCAAAGTTGTTTGGATACGTGAAACTCCTAAATGGCTGTTCAAAAGCAATGTCTAGGGAGTGTGTAAAAGTCGGGTAGGATTGATAGGAATCGAATGGTTGGACAGGGTTAAGATCAACGTTATGATAAGAAGGTGAATGGAATTGTTGATCCAAAGAATTGGAAGTAGTGAAAGGAGTGAAAGATCGGCTACGAGATTGTTCAATACGTTTAGCAATAGACATGGGTTTCGGAGTTACAACAGGACTCTCAAAAGGGGTATCATCGTAAGAAGGTCGGGAAGGTTGAAATGGTTGATACAATGTGGATTGCGGAGTCCAATTTTTTGTCCTAGACGCGTCTATCCGATCCTTCAAAGAAAGTTTGGGCATGGATAGATCGTTCGAAGTTCGGCCAAAGCAAGAACCATAAGAAGAAATATCTGGTTGTAGGTACCAAAGTTCGGCAAGAGTTGGTCGTTTTGGGGTACCCATGTTATGAAAAGCGGGGAGGGTGGAAGTGAAATTTTTTTATAAATTTTTTGAATTTTTTTTATTATTATTTTTTTAGCAGTTTTCGAAATTGTTTGTTTTGAAAGAATACGGAATTATGAGATTAAACTTTACATAAGCACAATCACAATCACAACATGCACAAACAATCACCTAAAACTAGGGTCTTCAAAGTCCAACTAGACCGCTCCTAGACTTCCAAGCGACAAGTTGCAGGATAACCTCGAATCGCCTCTTCACTGCCAATTGTGGCCAGGTAAACACAAGTGAGTAAAAACAGCAAGGCTACCGGCGAGTTTGTGAAAACCCGAAAGGGCGCAATCTCGTTAAAAGACACTTTCAAGGTCCTCTCGACTTTGTAAGGAGAATCCACATGCGTGAGATCCTTACGACTCAAAAAGAAGCAACACACTTAGGGATCCCCACGATTCCTAAAGAGAAATTACACTTGCGAGATCCTCACGACTCGTAAGGAGAACCCTCTTATGGGACCCTCACGGCTCATAAGATTCAAAAGTCTTAAACTACAGGGATCTGAACCTGTTCTTAAGCAGCCCCCACAACCTCCAATACTGCCGTAAAAGTGGCTCAATGCTGACCCTTGTATACAATCCACGGGCGCGAATAAACATTTCCCTAAAAAAGTCCCATCTGTGACTAGGGATATGTTTACACAGTGAACAGCCCTTGTAAGTCCTCTCGACTTATAAGAAGAAAGTACTCTTGTAAGATCCTTACGACTTACGAGAAGCCATACACTTGGGAATCTTCACGACTCCTAAGGAGAAATGCACCTACGAGATTCTCACGACTCGTATGGAGAAATACCTTGATGAGACCCCCACGGCTCATGAAGTCAAAAGCCTTAGTCGACAGGATCCTAACCCTGTTCGCTAAGCCACCTTTGTTCGACAACGACAGAGGCAAATGATGATTCGCTCCTGGCAATATCCCAGTTGTAGCGATGCCGATGCCGATGCCGAAATCGGCGTCAAAAACTCGCAGCGGAAAGTCAGCGAGCTACAAATGCATATGAGATAGCCGAAATGATTGGGCAACTCGCAATAAAAATCAGCGAGTGAATAAAACAAATAGCCGAAACGATTGGGCAACTCGCAATAAAAAAGAAGCGAGTAAATAAAACAAATAGCCGAAATGATTGGGCACCGCCAAAAATAGCCGAAATGATTGGGCAATCGCAACTTTCGCGATATAAAAGCTTAAATGATAGAGCATCGCGGAAAGAAAAATATATAAAATGAAACTTTTTGCCCTACAGGTGATATCACATCAATCCTTGTATACAATTCAGGGGCGCAAACAGAGAGGGAATCACACCTTTCCTCCCCAAGCTTCATCAAAAGAAGAGGTCAAATCTCAACGGTTCACAGATAGCCTGGAGATCATCTCAACACTCGTCTCATTACAACGGACACAACATCAAGCAAAACGGAACAGCAGCAACCCCCAGTTCCATTACTCGGCGGTGCACAGATGATCGAGAGTCAAAGTCCCGAATCCGCGAAATGCGGATAAAGTCAACAATTCCTGGTTACGTGGAACGCGGCTTATGTCAATCCTGACCCCGTGGAAAATGTCCAGAGCGGATCCTGGTCCTCGCAGAACATAGCAATGAACCCGTGGGAAGCATCCAGAGCGGAGCCTGGTCATCGTAGAACACGGCAATGACTCCGTGGGAAGCATCCAGAGCAAATTCCTGGTTATGTGGAACGCGGCTTATGTCAATCCTGACCCCGTGGGAAACGTCCAGAGCGGAGCCTGGTCCTCGCAGAACACGGCAATGACCCCGTGGGAAACATCCAGAGCAAATTCCTGATTACGTGGAACGTAGCTTATGTCAATCCTGACACCGTGGGAAACGTCCAGAGCGGAATCTGGTCCTCGCAGAACACGGTAATGAACCCGTGGGAAGCACCCAGAGCGTAGCCTGGTCCTCGCAGAACATGGCTATAACCCCGTGGGAAGCATCCAGATCAAATTCCTGGTTACGTGGAACGCAGCTTATGTCAATCCTGACCCCGTGGGAAACGTCCAGAGCGGATCCTGGTCCTCGCAGAGCACGGCAATGTCCCCGTGTGAAGCATCCAGAATGGAGCCTGGTCCTCACAGAACACTGCAGTGAACCCGTGGGAAGCATCCAGAGAAAAATTCCTGGTTACGTGGAACGCGGCTTACGTCAATCCTGACCTTGTGGGAAACATCCAGAGCGGATCCTGGTCCTCGCAGAGCACGGCAATGACCCCGTGTGAAGCATCCAGAGCGGAGCCTGGTCCTCGCAGAACACAGCAGTGAACCCGTGGGAAGCATCCAGAGCAAAAAAAATTCCTGGTTACGTGGAACGCGGCTTAAGTCAATCCTGACCCCATGGGAAACGTCCAGAGCGGAGCCTGGTCCTCGCAGAACATGGCTATGACCCCGTAGGAAGCATCCAGAGAAAATCCTGTCCCATAAAACATGGCTAAAGTCAATCTTGACCCCATGGAAAATGGCCAGAACAACTCCTGATTCTGTGAAATACGGATAAGGGTAACCTCACCCATCACTTGCGGGTCCTCACGACTCGTAAGGGAGCAAACTCTCTTGTGAGATCCTTACGACTTGGAAGAGAAAACACACTTGGGAATCCTCACGATTCTTAATGAGAAAACACACCTACGAGATCCTCTCGACTCGTAAGGAGAAAAATCTTTATGAGCCCCTCACGGCTCATTAAGTTGAAAAGTCTTAGGCAGCAGATCTGAACCTGCTTTCTAACCCATCATTACCTCTTGAAGAATTCAAGACAGAACACTCTCTATCATCTACAGGCTACGCTTACTAAGGTAACATGTCGGCAACAAAGAAAATAAAAGAAAGCGACAACAAGGAGAACATTTGATTCGCATTTGGTTAAACGTCCGAAGCATACCCATTCATGCATGTGCAAAAGAGTTAGTACATAAAATAAACACCTGAAATAAGGAATTGGCCATTCATACTTCGAAAATTTCTTACAATCATGAAAGCAGTAAACGAAAAACATCATCAAAATGGTTACAATGGTAAAACCTTAGATCCAGGGCATGGATTGAGGAATTCGAAAGTAAGGCCGTCTAGAATCTTTCTGGCCTTTCTGACCATTCTCGTGTGCATCCTCTCGCGCTCACGAGTGTCGAGGTCCTCGCCAATGTCCTCCTCCCTTTGATAGGAAGCGATTATCGTCGTTTGTTGGAAAGTTTGATGCAGAATATCAATGAGGTTATCTCGCCGCCTCTTCGAGATCAAGCCCGACAGGTACAACGAATGCACCTTGTCTTCGGCATCATCCAGCGCATTAAGCGGCATGGATTCGTGAAACCCAGGAAGTGCTCCCCAAATTGCTCCCACTACAATTTTCAAGAGAGCGGAACGGCGGGGAAGCAGCCGACCGACGTGTGCATACAGACGATCCATAAGCTCCGCACATTGGGCGTCTGTAAACTCTTGGTTCTGGCGACGCCCCTGCACGCGAATATCCTTATAAGAGATAAACTCGTTCAGACTATATAGATGGACAGCCATAGTACCTGAAAAGAAACATCATTAAAAGATTAGTGATGAGGAAAAACTGGCACAGTGATTTAAACGACTCTTGATATCCCCAAAGGAGAAAACAAATTCTAATTATTTAAAGAAATTCCGCGAGGATGTCAAGAGCCTGGCTCTGTAATGATGATGGAAAGATCCATCAAAAGAGGATTAATTAAAATTCTGGGATCTTCAAGATCCATGAAGAAACTCTTAAGAGTTCTTCATCAAAGATTAAGAAATCAACATGATTCAAAAGAGCAAAACCCTGTTATCAAAACCCTAAATGGGTCTTCTTTAGATCAAAGATCTATAAAGAGCAATGCCTTGTTAAAGGGTAAAACCCTAATTTATTGAAATTTTTAAACTTTACCTAAGTTCTGGCAGAGTTTTGACTCTTAAAAAGTATTTAAACAAGAGAGCTATGCTCAGTGGGAGAATGAAATTCTCAGAAAACAAGAGGAAGATGAATAATGGTCATCTTAGAGGGCCAAAGGCCCTATTTATAGACATTGAGAGCCGCTTCAACTTCCAAAGTTGATCCAACGACTGAGATGCCGCCGCCGCCGCACTCACGTATGGGCCTCATAAGCGCAACGGTAGGAGGGGCTTTTGTTTCCCCAATTAGAGCAAAGCTCTGTTCAAATTCCTAGATTTTAAATGAAGCGACGCTTCTGTTTCCCCCAATCAGAGCAAAGCACTGTTTTAAAATTCAAAATTCAAAAGTTGAAGCAACGCTTCAGATCCAGTGCTCCGCGCTGCACGCCACGTGTCAAACATAGGCACGCTAGCTCAGTTGTGCTGCGCTCTGCTCTGCGCGCCACGTGTCAAACGTAGGTGCGCCAACGCATGGTGTGCCAGCGCTGGAATTAAAAATTCCCCACCGTCAGATCAAAAGATATAATAATAATGATAAATCATTAATTAATCAGAATTAAAATTCTGTTATGGAAAGATTTTTCAATCTTGTTAAAAACAATAAGATTGCCTTCTATAAACAGAAGCCTTAGGATCAAAGATCCAACGGTGGGGAAATATCCCCCAAATCAATCAGAGAAAGATCTCTTTAACTGATTTAACAAATTAATTCGCCCTATATAAAGGCCCCAAGACTTCAAGTCTGAGAGAGAGAGAGACCCCTCTACAAACTTTGAAAAAACTCAAAAGAAAGAGAGCAAGCTCTTGGAAGAAGATCATTTCTTCAAGGTAAAAAAAGAATGCTTCTTGAGAAAAGAGATGAAATCACCTCATTAAAATAGAAGAATTATCTTCTTAAAAGATTATAGATCTACAAAGGACCAAGGTCTTTTATAAAAGAGATCAAAAGATCTCATCATAAAAATTAAAGAAGTATTTACTTCATTCACAGATCATTGATCTACAAAGGCAAAGCCCTTTAAAAAATAAGAACTGTTGTTCTTGAATCTCGAGGCAAAGCCTCCTTTAAAGAACATGAATTTGTTCTCTGATCATAAATTTGATCAAATGCGCTTTGCGCTACTGAAAAGTGCCTTGCACTCATGAACTGCGCTTCTGTGCTCCTTGGATTGGCGCTCAGTGCCAAAATGCGCCACGTGTCAACCACGTATGCAGCTTGCGCTTTGCACTTCTGAAACAGCGCATTGCGCTCATGGGCTGGCGCTCAGCGCCAAGCGTGCCACGTGTCACTCACGTGTGCGCCTCTAAATTGATAGCGCAATGCGCTCATAAATCAGCGCTCGTACACTGGCGCAATGCGCCCATCATCTGGCGCTTAGCACTAAGCGCGACACGTGTCCTTTTCGTGTGCTCTACTTGGCAGAAGCGCAATTCGCTCTTTAATTGGCGCAAAGCGCCTGGAGCGCCACATGGCACGCTGTCAGAACACACATTGTTCTGATGAATGCTATGCATTCAATACAAGAAAAAAATGTCAAGATCTAATGATCAGCATTATTAAAAGGGCTGAGCCCAAATAAAGGCTCAACAGCCTAGGAAGAAATGTTAAACATTTTAATTAACTGGACTTAGCCCAAATTGGCCATAAGTCCTCAATTCAGATTAATTGAGCCCATATGCTCATAAATCCCAGATTTTAGTCTCAAATTGGACTACAGATTTCTCAACCAACTTCGGTTCAAAGGTACATCTCTGACCCCCTCTTATATATGTCGTTGTAATCCTTCAATGTCTTTAGAGAGGTGACGGGTCCCGGCAACCATACATTCCACGGTCTATGATGTCCTTAACCTTGACTGTGAGGTCTTAAAACTCATGGACTATGATGTCCTTAACCTTGACTGTGAGGTCTTTAACCTTGACTGTGAGGTCTTAAAACTCACGGACTATGATGTCCTTAACCTTGACTGTGAGGTCTTAAAACTCACAGACTATAGTGTCCTTAACCTTGACCACGATGTCTTTAAACTAACATTAGACATAGATGTCCTTAAACTAATAATGGACCGCAATGTCCTTAAAATAATCGACCGCAATGTCCCTAAACTAATCGACTGCAATGTCCCTAAACTAAACAATATAGCCCAAATGCACTTTTGTCGGATCTAAACGATCCTGTTAAATTGATCTTAGTCTGAAATTAGACTAACGTATCCTTAACAAACGTTTAAGTTGATATTAGTCTCAAATGAGACTAACATATCCTTAAACCAAACCCTCAAACCCAAATCTAAGAAAATACGGATTTGGACTAATCCACGCCCTACGGGCGACAACATAAATTAGTCTCCGTATACAATCCATAGGCAACCAAAAACAAAACAAACACACACGACATTAAGTAACCATCTGGAGAAGGAGAAAATGGTTACCGCGACGCGGTAGCGTAATTAACTACAGGGGTTTGCGCCTGCAGGGAAGAGCGTCCCCACAATCAAAAACCCCTCAAATTAGGGGGAATCTGACGAAGTCTGCTACATCGGCCGCATCCATCTAAACCTTCGATATACAGTGCCATAAATCAACATAAATCAACTTGGCATCTTCGGAGAGGTGGACGGATAGCACCAAATAGCATCTGCCCTTGGAATTCAGGCCCTGACGTGCCAACGTCCCGATCGCGTCTTCCGGCGGTAAACAGATTCTAGCACGCCCGGTGGGACCTTCTCCTCTTTCCACTCCACTCTTCGTGTGTCGTGTGCGCGAACGAATCATGGTTTGATATGGTTGCTCTTGGATTTGAGATACTAAGATTTGGTGTCTTGCTTGGTGCAGAAAGCGAAGGATTAATGGCGTCTACTTGTACGAAGTGTTCCAACTGCAACTGCAATTTACGCTCCGCCTCATTTGGAGGCATAGCTTACGGGCCCCAAGCGGCTTCTCTGTTCGCAATGCCGGTGGATCAGGTGACTCAGGCCACCACTGGATTGTTTTTCGGGACCATGCTCCCACCGATGAGCTTCGGCGCTCCTATACCAACTCAAGAAGCTCCCAAGAAGTCGGTCTTTGATCGACTTACCACTACAACGGCCCCCTTCAATGGGTCGTCCAGCTCCAGCGCCTTAGTCTTCACCAGATTGGGCCAAAGTTCATGTGGGCCCATGATGAAGCCTGCGGCTCAAGAAAATGTTGTTCCGAAGAGAGTAACCATCCCTGCTCCCGAAGTCGTCAAGGCGGCTTCTCCTGCTAAAGGGTCTGTCTTTACAAGACTGACTGTCCCGGCTCCCACTCCAGCTCCCGTTCCCGCTCCAAAATCTATCTTTGACAGATTAAACACTGCTACTCAATGGACATCGGTCTTTAAGAGGCTGATGCCAGCAGCGCCTCACCAGAACATGGGGCATGACAAAGCCATCCCCATTACCGAACCAACACCATCGGCTCGACACGCTCGACGTCGCCACTGGCGTAGTAAGGAAGGTTGGGGGCAACTCCCCCTCTGGGTTAACTCCACCAGCCCCAACGGTGGAAGTCAATGCTGCTGTTCCAACTAGGAACAGTTTGACTCTCAACGGTTCACAGATAGCCTGAAGATCATCTCAACATTCGTCTAATTCCAACGGACACAACATCAAGCAAAACGGAACAGCAGCAACCCCCAGTTCCATGACTCGGCGGTGCACAGTTGACCGAGAGTCAAACTCCCGAATCCGCGAAATGCGGATAAAGTCAAAAATTCCTGGTTACGTAGAACGCGGCTTATGTCAATCCTGACCCCGTGGGAAACGTCCAGAGCGGATCCTGGTCCTCGCAGAACACGGCATTGAACCCGTGGAAAGCATCCAGAGCGGAGCCTGGTCCTCGCAGAACACGGCAATGACTCCGTGGGAAGCATCCAGAGCAAATTCCTGGTTACGTGGAACGCGGCTTATGTCAATCCTGACCCCGTGGGAAACGTCCAGAGCGGAGCCTGGTCCTCGCAGAATACGACAATGACCCCGTGGGAAGCATCCAGAGCAAATTCCTGGTTACGTGGAACGCAGCTTATGTCAATCCTGACACCGTGGGAAACGTCCAGAGCGGATCCTAGTCCTCACAGAACACGGCAATGAACCCGTGGGAAGCATCCAGAGCGGAGCCTGGTCCTTGCAAAACACGGCTATGACCCCGTGGGAAGCATCCAGAGCAAATTCCTGGTTACGTGGAACGCAGCTTATGTCAATCCTGACCCTGTAGGAAACGTCCAGAGTGGATCCAGGTCCTCGCAGAGCACGGCAATGACCCCGTGTGAAGTATCCAGAGCGGAGCCTGGTCCTCGCAGAACACGGCAGTGAACCCATGGGAAGCATCCAGAGCAAAATTCATGGTTACGTGGAACGCGGCTTACGTCAATCCTGACCTCGTGGGAAACATCCAGAGCGGATCCTGGTCCTCGCAGAGCATGGCAATGACCCCGTGTGAAGCATCCAGAGCGGAGCCTGGTCCTCGCAGAACACGACAGTGAACCCGTGGGAAGCATCCAGAGCAAAAAAAAATTCCTGGTTACGTGGAACGCGGCTTAAGTCAATCCTGACCCCGTGGGAAACGTCCAGAGCGGAGCCTGGTCCTCGCAGAACACGGCTAGGACCACGTGGGAAGCATCCAGAGCAAATCCTGGTCCCATAAAACACGGCTAAAGTCAATCTTGACCCCGTGGGAAATGTCCAGAACAACTCCTGATTCCGTGAAATACGGATAAGGGTAACCTCACCCATCACTTGCGGGTCCTCATGACTCGTAAGGGAGCAAACTCTCTTGTGAGATCCTTACGACTTGGAAGAGAAAACACACTAGGGAATCCTCACGATTCTTAAGGAGAAAACACACCTACGAGATCCTCTCGACTCGTAAGGAGAAAAATCATTATGAGCCCCTCACGGCTCATTAAGTTGAAAAGTCTTAGGCAGCAGATCTGAACCTGCTTTCTAATCCATCATTACCTCTTGAAGAATTCAAGACAGAACACTCTCTATCATCTACAGGCTACGCTTACTAAGGTAACATGTCGGCAACAAAGAAAAGAAAAGAATGCGACAACAAGGAGAACATTTGATTCGCATTCGGTTAAACGTTCGAAGCATACCCATTCATGCATGTGCAAAAGAGTTAGTACATAAAATAAACACACTGAAATAAGGAATTGGTCATTCATACTTCGAAAAGTTCTTACAATCATGAAAGCAGTAAACGAAAAACATCATCAAAATGGTTACAATGGTAAAACCTCAGATCCAGGGCATAGATTGAGGAATTCAAAAGTAAGGTCGTCTAGAATCTTTCTGGCCTTTCTGACCATTCTCATGTGCATCCTCTCGCACTCACGAGTGTCGAAGTCCTCGCCAATGTCCTCCTCCCTTTGATAGGAAGCGATTATCGTCGTCTGTTGGAAAGTTTGATGCAGAATATCAATGAGGTTATCTCGCAGCTTCTTCGAGATCAAGCCCGACAGGTACACTGAATGCACCTTGTCTTCGGCATCATCCAGCGCATTAAGCGGCATGGCTTCGTGAAACCCAGGAAGTGCTCCCCAAATTGCTCCCACTATAATTTTCAAGAGAGCGGAAGGGCGAGGAAGCAGCCAACCGACGTGTGCATACGGACGATCCATAAGCTCCGCACATTGGGCGTCTGTAAACTCTTGGTTCTGGCGACGCCCCTGTACGCGAATATCCTTATAAGAGATAAACTCGTTCAGACTATATAGATGGACAGCCATAGTGTCTGAAAAGAAACATCATTAAAAGATTAGTGATGAGGAAAAACTGGCACAGTGATTTAAACGACTCTTGATATCCTCATAGGAGAAAACAAATTCTAATTATTTAAAGAAATTCCGCGAGGATGTCAAGAGCCTGGCTCTGTAATGATGATGGAAAGATCCATCAAAAGAGGATTAATTAAAATTCTGGGATCTTCAAGATCCATGAAGAAACTCTTAAGAGTTCTTCATCATAGATTAAGAAATCAACATGATTCAAAAGTGCAAAACTCTGTTATCAAAACCCTAAATGGGTCTTCTTTAGATCAAAGATCTATAAAGAGCAATGCCTTGTTAAAGGGTAAAACCCTAATTTATTGAAATTTTTAAACTTTACCTAAGTTCTGGCAGAGTTTTGACTCTTAAAAAGTACTTAAACAAGAGAGCTATGCTCAGTGGGAGAATGAAATTCTCAGAAAACAAGAGGAAGATGAATAATGGTCATCTCAGATGGCCAAAGGCCCTATTTATAGACATTGAGAGCCGCTTCAACTTCCAAAGTTGATCCAACGACTGAGATGCTGCCACCGCCGCACTCACGTATGGGCCTCGTAAGCGCAACGGTGGGGGGGGGGCATTTGTTTCCCCAATCAGAGCAAAGCTCTGTTCAAATTCCAAGATTTGAAATGAAGCGACGCTTCTGTTTCCCCCAATCAGAACAGCTCTGTTTTAAAATTCAAAATTCAAAAGTTGATGCAACGCTTCAGATTCAGTACTCTGCGTTGCGCGCCACGTGTCAAACGTAGGCACGCAAGCGCAGTTGCGCTGCGCTCTGCGCTGCGCGCCACGTGTCAAACGTAGGTGAGCCAACGCAAGGTGCGCCAGTGCTGTAATTAAAAATTCCCCACCGTCAGATCAAAAGATCTATAATAATGATAAATCATTAATTAATCAGAATTAAAATTCTGTTATGGAAAGATTTTTCAATCTTGTTAAAAACAATAAGATTGACTTCTGTAAAACAGAAGCCTTAGGATCAAAGATCCAACGGTGGGGAAATATCCCCCAAATCAATCAGAGAAAGATCTCTTTAACTGATTTAACAAATCAATTCGCCCTATATAAAAGCCCCAAGACTTCAAGTCTGAGTGAGAGAGAGACCCCCTACAAACTTTGAAAAAACTCAAAAAAAAGAGAGCAAGCTCTTGGAAGAAGATCATTTCTTCAAGGTAAAAAAAGAATGCTTCTTGAGAAAAGAGATGAAATCACCTCATTAAAATAAAAGAATTATCTTCTTAAAAGATCATAGATCTACAAAGGGCCAAGGTCTTTTATAAAAGAGATCAAAAGATCTCATCATAAAAACAAAAGAAGTATTTACTTCATTCACAGATCATTGATCTACAAAGGCAAAGCCCTTTCAAAAATAAGAACTATTGTTCTTGAATCTCGAGGCAAAGCCTCCTTTAAAGAACATGAACTTGTTATCTGATCATAAATTTGATCAAATGCGCTTTGCGCTACTGAAAAGTGCCTTGCACTCATGAACTGCGCTTCTGTGCTCCTTGGATTGGCGCTCGGCGCCAAAATGCGCCACGTGTCAACCACGTATGCAGCTTGCGCTTTGCGCTTCTGAAACAGCGCACTGCGCTCATGGGCTGGCACTCAGCGCCAAGCGTGCCACGTGTCACTCACGTGTGCGCCTCTAAATTGATAGCGCAATGCGCTCATAAATCAGCGCTCGTACACTGGCGCAATGCGCCCATCATCTGGTGCTTAGCGCTAAGCGCGACACGTGTCCTTTGCGTGTGCGCTACTTGGCAGAAGCGCAATTCGCTCTTTAATTGGCGCAAAGCGCCTGGCGCGCCACGTGGCGCGCTGTCATAACACACATTGTTCTGATGAATGCTATGCATTCAATACAAGACAAAAAATGTCAAGATCTAATGATCAACATTATTAAAAGGGACGAGCCCAAATAAAGGCTCAACAGCCCAGGAAGAAATGTTAAACATTTTAATTGACTGGACTTAGCCCAAATTGGACATAAGTCCTCGATTCAGATTAATTGAGCCCATATGCTCATAAATCCCAGATCTTAGTCTCAAATTGGACTACAGATTTCTCAACCAACTTCGGTTCAAGGGTACATCTCTGACCCCCTCTGAAATATGTCGTTGTAATCCTTCAATGTCTTCAGAGAGGTGACGGGTCCCGGAAACCATATATTCCATGGACTATGATGTCTTTAACCTTGACAGTGAGGTCTTAAAACTCACGGACTATGATGACCTTAACCTTGACTGTGAGGTCTTAAAACTCACAGACTTTAGTTTCCTTAACCTCGACCGCGATGTCTTTAAACTAACATTAGACCGAGATTTCCTTAAACTAATAATGGACCGCAATGTCCTTAAAATAATCAACCGCAATGTCCATAAACTAATCGACCGCAATGTCCCTAAACTAAACAATAGAGCCCAAATGCTCTTTTGTCGGATCTAAACGATCCTGTTAAGTTGATCTTAGTCTGAAATTAGACTAACGTATCCTTAACAAACGTTTAAGTTGATCTTAGTCTCAAATGAGACTAACATATCCTTAAACCAAACCCCCAAACCCAAATCTAAGAAAATACGGATTTGGACTAATCCACGCCCTACGGGCGACAACATAAATTAGTCTCCGTATACAATCCACGGGCAACCAAAAACAAAACAAACACACACGACACGAAGTGACCATCTGGAGAAGGAGAAAGTGGTTACCGTGACGCGGTAGCGTAATTAACTGCAGGGGCTTACGCCTGCAGGGAAGAGCGTCCCCACAATCTAAAACCCCTCAAATGAGGGGAAATCTGACGAAGTCTGCTATATCGGCTGCATCCATCTAAACCTTCGATATACAGTGACCTAAATCAACTTGGAATCTTCGGAGAGGTGGACGGATAGCACAAAATAGCATCTGCCCTCGGAACTCAGGCCCCGACGTTCCAACGTCCCGGTCACGTCTTCCGGCGGTAAACAGATTCTGGCACGCCCGGTGGGACCTTTTCCTCTTTCCACTCCACACTTCGTGTGTCGTGTGCGCGAACAAATCACGGTTTGATATGGTTGCTCTTGGATACGAGATACTAAGATTTGGCGTCTTGCTTGGTGCAGAAAGCGAAGGATCAATGGCGTCTACTTGTACGAAGTGTTCCAACTGCAACTGCAATTTATTGAACAGGGTAAAAACAGCAGGGCTACCGGCGAGTTTTGTGAAAATCCGAAATGGCACAATCTCGTTAAAAGACACTTGCAAGGTCCTTTCGACTTTGTAAGGAGAATCCACCTGCGTGAGATCCTTACGACTCACAAGGGAGCAACACACTTAGGGATCCCCACGATTTCTAAGGAGAAATTACAATTGCGAGATCCTCACGACTTGTAAGGAGAACCCTCTTATGGAACCCTCACGGCTCATAAGATTCAAAAGCTTTAAGCTACAGGGATCTGAACCTGTTCTTAAGCAGTCCCCACAACCTCCAATACTGCCCTAAAAGCGGCTCAATGTTGACCCTTGTATACAATCCACGGTCACGAATAAACATTTCCCTAACAAAGTCCCATCCGTGACTATGGATATGTTTACACAGTGAACAACCCTTGTAAGTCCTCTCGACTTATAAGGAGAAAGCACTCTTGTAAGATCCTTACAACTTACGAGAAGGCATACACTTGGGAATCCTCACAACTCCTAAGGAGAAATGCACCTACGAGATCCCCATGACTCGTAGGGAGAAATACCTTGATGAGACCCCTACGGCTCATGAAGTCAAAAGCCTTAGTCGACAAGATCCTAACCCTGTTCGCTAAGCCACCTTTGTTCGACAACGACAGATGCAAATGATGATTCGCTCCTGGCAATATCCCAATTGTAGCGATGCTGATGCCAAAATCGGCGTCAAAAACTCGCAGCGGAAAGTCAGCGAGCTACAAATGCATATGAGATAGCCGAAATGATTGGGCAACTCGCAATAAAAAGCAGCGAGTGAATAAAACAAATAGCCGAAATGATTGGGCAACTCGCAATAAAAAAGCAGCGAGTAAATAAAACAAATAGCCGAAATGATTGGGCACCGCGAAAAACAGCCGAAATGATTGGGCAATCGCAACTTTCGCGATATAAAAGCAGAAATGATAGACCATCGCGGAAAGAAAAATATATAAAATGAAAATTTTTGCCCTACAGGTGATATCACATCAATCCTTGTATACAATCCAGGGGCGCAAACAGAGAGGGAATCACACCTTTCCTCCCCAGGCTTCATCAAAAGAAGAGGCCAAATCTCAACAGTTCACAGATAGCCTGGAAATCATCTCAACATTCGTCTCATTACAATGGACACAACATCAAGCAAAACGGAACAGCAGCAACCCCCAGTTCCATGACTCGGCGGTACACAGATGACCGAGAGTCAAACTCCATGTTTCCCCAATCAGAGCAAAGCTCTGTTTTGAATTTCAAAATTAAAAAATTGAAGCAACGCTTCAGATCCTGCGCGCTGCGTGCCACGTGTCAAAAACAGACACGCCAACGCCAGGAGCGCTGAGCCCTAGGCAGCGCACCCCAATCAGAGAAAAGCTCTATTTTCAAAATTCAAAAATTAAAAAAGATGAAGCGACGCTTCAGATCCAGCGCTCTGCGCTGCGCGCCACGTGTCAAACACAGGTGTGCCAGCACAGTTGCTCTGCGCTCCGCGCGGCGTGCCACGTGTCTAACACAGGTGCGCCAGCGCAGTTGCGTTGCGCACCACGTGTCAAGCACGGGTGCGCCAGCGTAGGAATTAAAACTCTCACCGTTAGATCAAAGGATCTAATAATAGTAATAAATCATTAATTAACCAGAAATAAATTCTGTTAAAGAAAGATTTTTCAAAACCTTTCCAAACAACAAAATTGTGCTTTAAGCATCGTTGGATCAATGATCCAATGGTAAATAATGAATTACCAAAACAGAAAAAATTCTGCATGGAAAGATTTTTCAATCTTATTAAAACAAGAAGATTATCTTCTGACAAACAGGAGCCTTAGGATCAAAGATCCAACGGTTGGAAATATTCCCCAATCAATCAGAGAAAGATCTCATAAAACTGATTTAACAAATCATTTGGCCCTATATAAAGGACCCTAAACTTCAAGTCTAAAATAGAGAGAAGATAGAAAAAAGAAGGAAAAAACCCTCTGCCAACTTTAAGAAAAACTCAAAGAGAAAGAAAGGCAAGCCTTTAGAAGAAAGAAGATCATTTCTTCATCTTTAAAGGTAAAGAATAAATTCTTGAACAACAGAGATGAAATCATCTCGTAAAAAGAAGAAACGTCTTCTAAAAAGATCTTAGATCTATAAAAAAAAAGGCCAAAATCTTTGATTAAAACGAAAAGATCAAAAGACCTAATCATAAGAATATAAAAAGAAGTATTTTTACCTCACAGATCTTCTGATCTATAAAGGCAGGGCCTTTTAATAAAAATAAGAAATTTTGTTCTTGGATCTTGAGGCAAGGCCTCCTTTGAAGAACATAAATTTGTTCTTTGATCTTAAAATTGATCAAAATGCGCTTTGCGCTATTAGACAGTGCTTTGCACTTATGAGATGCACCTTTGCGCTCCTTGGATCGGCGCTCAGCGCCAAAACATACCACGTGTCAACCATAGACACGATCTGCGCTTTGCGCTCCTGAAAACAGCGCACTGCGCTCTTGGGTTGGCGCTCAGCGCCAAGCGCGCCACGTGTCACTCACTGACGCACCCATAAACTAGCGCAGCGCACTCATAAATTAAAAGCGCAGTGCGCTAACAAACTAGCGCTTAGCGCTAAGCGCGACATGTGTCCTCCTCGTGTGCGCTAACCGACAAAAGCGCAATGCGCTCTCTGACTGGCGCAAAGCTCCTAGTGCACCACGTGGCGCGCTGTCAGAACATACTTTGTTCTGATAAATACTATGCATTCAATATAAGACAAAAAATGTCATAGCCCAATGCTTGGCATTATTAAAAGGGCAGAGCCCAAACAAAGGCCTAACAGGCAGGACAAAAAATAAAATGTTAAACATTTTTAACTGGACTTAGCCCAATTCTGGACATATGTCCTCAATTTAAATTGAACTGAGCTCATTTTCTCTTCCAATCAATTTACACCCGGTTCGAGGGTACATCTCTTTACTCCTCTGATATATGTCGTTGTAATCCTTCAACGTCGTCAGAGAGGTGACGGGTCCCGACAACAACACATAACGTCGGACTGTGGAGTCCTTAAATCCATGGACTATGATGTCCTTAACCTTGACCGTGATGTCTTAAAACTAACGTCGGACTATGGAGTCCTTAAATCCACGGACTATGATGTCCTTAACCTCGACCGTGATGTCTTAAAACTAACGTTGGACTGTGGAGTCCTTAAATCCACGGACTATGATGTCCTTAACCTCGACCGTGATGTCTTAAAACTAACATCGGACTGTGAGGTCCTTAAACTCACGGACTATGATGTCCTTAACCTCGACCGTGATGTCTTAAAACTAACATTGGACTGTGAGGTCCCTAAACTCATGGACTATGATGTCCTTAACCTCGACCGTGATATCTTAAAACTAACATCGGACTGTGGAGTCCTTAAAATCCATGGACTATGATGTCCTTAACCTCGACCATGATGTCTTTAAACTAACAATGGACCGTAATGTCCTTAAACTAATTATTGACCGCAATGTCATTAAACTAAACAATAGAGCCCAATTGCTCTTTTGTTGGATCTAAATGATCCTGTTAAGTTGATCTTAGTCTATAATTAGACTAACGTATCCTTAACATACGTTTAAGTTGATCTTAGCCTCAAATAAGGCTAACGTATCCTTAAACAAAACCCCCCAAACCCAAATCTAAGAAAGATACGGATTTGGATTAATCCACGTCCTACGGGCGACAACATAAATCAGTCTCCGTATACAATCCACGGGCAACCCAAAACAAAACAAACACACACGACATGAAGTGACCATTTGGAGAAGGAGAAAGTGGTTACCGCGATGCGGTAGCGTAATTAACTGCAGGGGCTTGCACCTGTAGGGAAGAGCGTTCCCACAATCAAAAACCCCTCAAACGAGGGAGAATCTGACGAAGTCTGCTACATCGGCCGCATCTGTTTAAACCTTCGATATACGGTGCCATAAATCAAATTGGCATCTTTGGAGAGGTGGAAGGATATCACCAATTAGCATCTGCCCCCAGATGCAGGCAAGACGTCCTGTGTTCCCGGCTTCTGGCGGTAAATAGATTTTGGCACACCCGGTGGGACCTTTTGCTCTTTCCACTCCACACTTCGTGTGTCGTGTTCGCGAACCAATCGCGGTTTGCTAATGGTTGCCCTTGAGTTTCGAGGTACTAAGATTTGGCGTTTTGCTTGCTAAAGAAAGAAAAGAATCAATGGCGTCCACTTGTGCAAGATGTTCCAACTGCAACTGCAACCTACGCTCCGCCTCACCTGGAGGTGTAGCTTATGGACCTCAGGTGGCTTCCCTGTTCACGATGCCGGTGGAACAGGTCACCCAAGCCACCACGGGATTGTTTTTCGGAACCATGCTTCCACCGACGAGCTTCAGTACCCCCGTGCCCGTACCAGAAGCTCCCAAGAAGTCAGTCTTTGATCGGCTTACAGCTGCTGCGGCCCTTCTCAACGGGTCGTCCAGCACCGGCGCCTCGGTCTTCTCCAGATTGGGCTAAAATTCCTATAGGCCCATAATGAAGCCTGCAATCCCAGAGAAGGTTATTCCGAAGAGAGTGACCAACCCTGCTCCTGAAATCGTCAAGGCGGTTTCTCCTGCCAAGGGGTCGGTCTTTACAAGACTGACTATCCCAACTCCCACTCCCGCTCCTGCTACTCGAAGGATATCAGTCTTCAACAGGCTGACACCAGCAACAGCCCCTCATCTGAACATGGGGCAAGACAAAGCCATCCCCGTCACCGAGCCAACTCCATCAGCTCGACATGCTCGATGTCGCCACTGGCACCGAGTAAAGAAGGCCGGGGGCAACTCCCCTTCTGTGCTAACTCCACCAGTTCCAACGGTGAAAATTAATGCTGATGTTCCAACCGGGAACAGTTTTGAGCTGCTAAATAGGGTGCGCAGGAATTCTCCTACCGCCGTGCTGAAAAGATCCCCTCCATCCATGGAAAATGTTGTGGAAGCAAATCCAGAACAGTCCCCTCAACGACTGTCTTCTAAGGTTTACAAAATCTGGCGACAAGTCCGAGAGTCGATGGTTGATCAAGACTATCCCCGCCGGCAGAAGAAGCTGAAGGCCCGACAGGAAGAAAACCGTCCCAGTAAGCCGCAAAAGACAATAACCACTTGGGTGCCCACTGCAACGGCCCCTCAACTTCGACCGCTCATAAGAGGAGAAGGCCGGAGAAAATCCCCATGCCTGCGACAAACGACAAGGGCACTGGGACTAAACGCCCCAAGTCTGGGGGCATGGTAGTGCATACCGTCTATATGGCATCCGGAAAAGAGGATAGTCGTATATCCACAGGTCATCGACCGCATACGCGATCCGTGAAAAAAGCCCAAGAGCAGCAGCAGAAGCTCTAGGAGATGAGGACTGCGATGGCCGCACTCACCGGGCCAAAAGAAAGCCCAGAGGCATCCTCGGAGCAACGCCATGAGCAGGAAACTGATGCTGAATTCCTTCGGAGAATACTTGAGAAGAAGGACAAAGAGGCTACGAAACAAGCAGCCAATATAAAGAGAATGGCCCTTCTATTCTAAGATATGGTGGGCATGATGATCCAGCCGGATCCCTCAGCCGAAGATCCTCCAGTCATAATTGAAGACGATAGAGGAGAAACATCAAATCCACCTCCGGCTCTTTCAGCAGCCAAGGAGGAAACTATTTCCAAGTCCGCCCTGGATGACTATATCGCGCAGCAGATACGAGTTCACCAGGCAAATGAAGCGGCTGGGAAAATCGTTAGAACTGGACGACCATACCCAGGCTGGTATGATCAGATAAAGTACCCGCCGGGCTACACAATCCCTAAATTCCACGTATACAAGGGGACAGGAAATCCCCACTAGCACGTCTCCCAGTTCAAAGCCCTGTGTGGCAATACTGGTGGTGATGACAAGCTTTTGCTCCGCCAATTCGTCGGCAGCTTATCGGAGACGGTGTTTGAGTGGTACTCCGAACTTCCAAATGACTCCGTCAAGACTTTCGCAGAAATGGAGTTGTTGTTCACCCAGCGATTCGCGAGCGCAAGTGAACGTACCCCGATAACAGCATTGATCAATGCGAGAGTAAAGCCGGGCGAAACTTAGGTTCAATACCCAATCCGATGGCGAAATCTGTGGTCAAAGTGCGAACAGCGCATCGAAGAAGCACCAGCGGTGGGCATGTTCGTGGGCACCCTAGATCCTCATGCAACTATTTCAGAGTTCATGATGTTCTTCAAACCGACCATGTTCCAGGCTTTAATCGATAAGCTAGCCCAGATGGATCAGATGGGTCACAGACCGTCTCCTCCGAAACCGGAACCGCGGAACGAAAAGGGTAAAGGGAAGGCGACCTTCATTGCGAACACCCAACAGCAGCCCAGTGTTCAAAGACTAACGGATCAATTGGAGGAGAGACGGCGCTATTACAATGAGAAAATGAAGCGCCCTTACTCATTCCCGCGGGATAAAACGAAGAGGATGTTAGAGCTAGCAATGCGCAACAGGCTTATCAATTTGTCGAATCCGAGGCGACCACCGCAACCTAGCGAAGTGAATAATCCCAATTATTGCCCTTACCACCAAACGGTAAGCCATCCGATCGAAGATTTCTTCGTCTTTAAGGGATGTATCGAGGATCAGTACCTACAAGGCAAGTTCGTGCTGTCTGAGAAGTGGAAAGTAAACCCACCACAACCGCACTCCTAAGAAGACAGACACACCGGGGGCAACGTGCTCTTTTGTTGAAGAAGCTCCATGGGAGGTGGCTCTTTCAGCCAAAACCAAAAGGATGCTGAATGATCTCCAGACATGCTCGGCGATCAGGTGGAAGAACCGGCTGGAACCCCAGATCACTGAAGGAATGCTGAAACCGCGCCCAATTCCAAAGATTGGCGGTGATAGCCAAAGCACTCACACCCAGCCGTCGAAATCTTCGAAAAAGAAAAAGAAATCCAAAAAGCCCGTGAAGCCTGTTGAAAAGTGCACGGACCTGCAGAAAAAAATCGATGCACTGGAAGAGTATAACCAGAAGGTGCGAACTCCGATCACGCTCCAAGAATTCCTGGGCCACGTCCTTGAAGACGGAGATGATGGAGAAGACTCATCAGATGGATCTGAGGATTACGTAGCAAGTTGTCATGTGATCTCTCACTCAGTAATAGACGATGAAGAGGCTTCTTGCACCAAGAGACTGGGGGCAGGTCCTAAGTCGGAACTTCTATGGCCGTCAGACGAAATGATCGACGCCTTCCTGAACGAAGCTCTTCTGAAAAGTAAAGCTGATCGGGAACGTGAGATGGCTATACTTGAAAGGGCCAAACGCCGGCGACTGAACAAAAGAGTTGAAACACTCCCGCCGAATCAAGGAACATCCGTTACGGATAAAACAAATTCAAGATGAGGAAAAGGTTTGCTAAAGCCATATCAATGGGAATGAAGCTACCACCCTCTGAAGGAAACACTCCCGGTGAAGCAGAAACACATCCTAGCTACTGCTTATATCATCGAAAGATTTCTCACCCTACCGAAGAGTGAGACGCTTTTAAAAGATGGTGGCAGGGATATGTTGCTTACCGGCAACATTTTAAGCGGATGAAACGCAAAACTCGTCGGGAGCAAAGAAGTGCGACCGAGGAGTATAAAAGAACTACCGGTAATTGTCGCATGGTCAATACCGGGGGATCGCAAGTTCTCACTTTCAGAAGCGACTCTGACGAAGAGATGGCTCTTGGCCCTCTCTTTAAAGAATCCACCTCGGGGAAGGAGGAAAACCGAAGGCCTGTGAAAATATCCAGCTGCGCAATCGCACGCTTCCAGAAAAGAATCTTGGACCCACGAGTAGAAAAGATAAGGGAAAGGAAAAGATCCCTGAGGATATCGTCCTTGATGACCAAGCCATCAAAGAGCTGACAGCCAAGGACCCTCCAAAGAAAAGTAAGGTGGACTATAACATTCTGGCGCACTTGAGGAAGTTACCCTCGCAGCTCAGCATTCTCGACACCCTTTTATTATCAAAAGAAGCAAGAGATTCATTGATCAAGGCGCTACAAGAGCCAGAGCGGTTCCAAGCTTTTCTCGCCAAAGAAAAGATGAAGGACGAGCTGGAGGAAGTACACACATCCGATATCACCTTCGGCGATGAAGACCACCTCCTTGGGACGTGCGAGCACAACCTTCCCCTCTATGTCTCAGGATACTGCCACGATATCAAGATAGGCAAAATCCCGGTCGACAATGGGTCTTCCGTCAATCTCCTCAACGTTCGAGTGTTGAAGGAAATCTGCATGAGCGTTCAACACTTCGCTCGTGATAAGATCACCATCTTCGGGTTTGACTCCCAGTCATCACGGACCCTCGGGTCTGTAATACCTACGCTGCGCTTCGGGCTGCTTGTCACAAACATTAAATTTCACGTCATTGACGCCAAGACATGCTATAACGCTTTGCTTGGCCGGCCTTGGTTACACGAGTACAACATCATCCCTTCTACACAACATCAGTGTATGAAATACTTTAAGGATGGTCTCGAGTATACCGTAACGGGAGAGCTGAACCCATTCTCCGTGAACGAAGTCCGCAAGTACGAAGATGCAAAATACTTCTTGCCAGATTTCGAAGACACGGAGAGATGTCACAAACCGGAAAACAAAGCTATCACCACCATTCCGGTCTTCGGGAGTGATACTGAGGAAGAGGAAGAGATAGTTTATTCAGGTCCACCCCAGTACAACAAGCCAGGACCGTCCGCTCCTATGTTGATCTTTGGCAGCGACTCAGAAGATGAAGTCCATGCTATATTCTCCGCTCGGCCACCAATACAAGCATTCGCCGGTGATAATCAGAATTTGCAAATTACCATTATTCCGCGGGAGCACTATAAAAAGCTCGACACACTTGAAGCTTATAGGGTGCAAGAGCTACAAACATTTTACGTCCCTCCCAGGCGAAAAGGTGAACAGGAAATCCTATTCTACCGATCCACGAAAACAAAAGTGGAGAAAGAAGCTTGGCATGGCGCCGATTCTACGCTCGACAGGCTCCAGCCCATCCGTCTACCTAGATGTTACACGGAAGGCTTGAAAAGGCTATTGAAGCGCCAAGGGATACCCTTCAAACAGACCGCTCAAAAAGCTAAGTTCTATGACAGGATCCAGAACGTTCCCGGAACTCAGCGCAAGTTGCCCATGGGAGAATGGAAACGATCGGGCTTGGATATGTTCGGTCCAAGAAATGGGAGCTACTCCGCGACTGCTACGTCGTACATGACTTTAATGAAGAAGGAGATGCTCAATGGAGAATGCTAACCCTGAACCAGAAAGAGCCTCCGACATAAAAATGCCCAGTCCGTCGTTCGAAGAACAAATGGACAAGCTTATAAGGGAAGCTGGTCAAAAGGTTCGAGACGATCACAATCGCAAAATGGCCATCTACGAGAAAGCCAAAACGCAACGCCTTCTTCAACAGGCTGCGAAAGATGAAAATGTTCTTCCCTGTCAACCTGTTGTGCAAAAGGCCCGACGCAGAGGCAGAAATAAG
Organism: Agapanthus africanus; assembly: GCA_030015575.1. Classification (NCBI taxonomy): domain Eukaryota; kingdom Viridiplantae; phylum Streptophyta; class Magnoliopsida; order Asparagales; family Amaryllidaceae; genus Agapanthus; species Agapanthus africanus. Next base: position 5,530,774 of record JASDDO010000026.1, on the reverse strand, counting down.
TCAAAGAGCGGAAAAGGCGTTCGACAGCGACAAAGCGGGACCAAGAAGTCACGCGATAGGGAATCGAGCGGTCCGGATTTGTCCCTTATGAAGAAGATGAGTCGAGCATACTCTTTTCCTCAAGACAAGACAAAGAAGATACTTGATCTTGCCATAAGACATCAAATGATTACACTTCCGAAGTCTAAATACCCCGAGCAAGCCAACGAGGTCTCTCACCCGGACTATTGCTCCTATCACAAGGCAATAGGACACCCTATCGAAGACTGCTTCACCTTCAAGAACTAGGTCGAAGACAAATATCAGCAAGGCGGGTTCACTCTATCCAGCAGCTGGAGGGTAACCCCGCCGCAGAAGCATGAACCCAAATCCATGAGGTGTTGGATATAGTGCCCTCAGAGTCAATTATTGGATCGCAGGTACGTGATTGCAATGATTGAGGAGGACCTATGCCGGTAGGACAGTCTTACTCGAGATGATAGTATGCTATATGGTTTGCCTTTATCAGTCGTGTACATGTTCAGGTGACTGATTACATGTTACACATTGATAGAGCCCTTAGGATCTTGCTTGACTACCAACAATAAGAGGGCGATCATATACGTGAGAGTTGGGTAGTCCATAAGTACATCCTTTATAGTGGTCCCTAGTCGTGGGAGTTTCGAGACAGGGCATCGATACTCCGGAGTACAGTCGAGACCCCTACGAGGGGCGGTGGCCGGTCTCACAAGCCACTGGTGTCAGTTGGATCACCTAAGATGTATACAGGTGCTCATTGGGTTATGAGTACACCGGACAGGACTCGTCGGGAACCTGCTAGTTGGTATTATACATATCGTCAGATAGCAGTTCCCTGGTGACATGTGTACAGGTTAGTTCATCGACCTGAGGTCGTCATTTGTCTCGTGTGAGTTCCCACTGTGCTTTGATTTCTACCCTACCATGGCTCAAAGGAGTCGTGCAAACAGGTAGTTTTTGGGTACAGTCCCGAGCCACATGGAGGCACGTGAGCGGATCGGCAGGGGATTCGTCTCTCCCGGTATTGGGGGTGGAGATCGCGCTGTGTCTAGGAAAGCCATTACACCAAGTCCTTGGCCAAGGCAGGTGAGAATTACTGGTAGGTACTCCGGTAGTTTCTCAGGGTGTTCAGGGCTGTTGGAGATAGTGCCCTCAGAGGTAATTATTGGATCACAGGCACGTGATTGCAACGATTGAGGGAGGATCTATCCCGATAGGACAGTCTTACTCGAGATGATAGTATGCTATCTGGTTTACCTTTATCATCGTGTACTGCTTTAGGTGACCTGACATGTCGCTATTACACGTTGATAGAGCCCCTAGGATTCTTGCTTGACTGCCAGCAGTATGAGGGCGATCATATACGTGAGAGATGGCAGCCTATAAGCACATCCTTAAAAGGTCCCTAGTCGTGGGAGTTTCGAGACAGGGCATCGATACTCCAGAGTAGACTAGTGTATACAGTCGAGACCCCGACGAGGGGCGGTGGCCGGTGTCACAAGCCACTGGTGTCAGTTGGTTCACCTAAGATGTATACAGGTGCTCATTGGGTTATGAGTACACCGGACAGGACTCGCCGGGAACCTGCTAGTTGGTCTTATACTTGACGTCAGATAGCAGTTCCCTGGTGACATTTGTACAGGTTAGTTCATCGACCTGAGATCGTCATTTGTCTCGTGTGAGTTCCCACTGTGCTTTGATTACTACCCTACCACGGCTCAAAGGAGTCGTGCAAACAGGTTTTAGTTGGGTACAGTCCAGAGCCACATGGAGGCAGTGAGCGGATCTGCAGAGGTTCGTCTCTCCCGGTATTGGGGGTGAGGTCGCGCTGTGTCTAGGAGAGCCATTACACAAAGCCCTCGGCAGAGGCAGGAGATTTACTGGTAGGTATTCCAGTAGTATTTCAGGGTGTTCTGGGCTACACTCCGACACGACTTGTACCGCTTTTGGGGGTCTGACTTTTACCAACCCCCTAGGCCCGCCATGCGATACTCATAGACGAACGGACCGGACTGTACGGATATTGTCACTGACAGGCTCAGCAGGGTGTCAGGATGAGTTCGCTCATCGACGTCCCTTTTGCTCAATAGCTGGTAGCCCGTCACGTATGGATAATACCTCTGACGTGCTAGTGGTTAAATCCACAGCCATAGTATTGACGAGTCTTTAGAGTCCACCACACAGACAGTTACTCAAGTTTCGGGCGAAACGCTGTAGAGGCCGTATGGAGATATGGCAGGGTCCGATCAGATACGTGCGGTATTGCACGGATCAGGATCGGACGGTTAGTAATAGAGGCCATATGGTTATATGGCAGGGTTCGATCTGATACGTGCGGTATTGCACGGATCAGGATCGGACGGATATTACTAGCCGATTTTGGTTTAAGCCGGATCCTAGTATAGTACAGTGTAGATTTTGGCTCATTGCATTTGTATCCGGTCGGAATACAGATGCGGGTGTGTATGCACAGTATCGGGGTTTTCCTGTAATTTATTATGGGACCAGTTTTCTGGAGTTGCCAGTTTGCATTCCGTTCCGGCCGGTTTTCCTTTGTTCTTTCCCGGCCGGACTTTTCCACTGGAGGGGGTTATTTGCAAGTTTGCAAATAACATTTGTGGAGGGGGTCCTTTGCTTTTGAGGGATTATAATATGACCATCATCATTTTATTCTATTTACATCACTCACTTGCATTAATTAAGATTAGAAATGAGATGAAAGTTGATATGACTTTGTTATTATGGTTTTTGGATATGGTCACCCATTCTCTTTTCCTACACTCACCTTCCTTCTTGTTTTTGGGTTTTCCTCCACCATTTTGTTCAAAGGGGGGCCGGCCACTTCAAAGGAGAGAGAGAGTTCATTTTTGAGAGGGGATCATTCATCTCATTTGATTCTATGCTTGCCACAAAAATCCCTCACCTCTCCAAAGTTCATATTGATTCCTCCATCAATGGCAACTATATAAACCCCAAGAGACAAGGTTCTACACTACAACCTACAGTACCCTTGGACGTGTCGGCTAGCCAACTTCGCGCCCGAGTTGCCTCAGTCTAGAGGTGGGAGCCCGTAAAAGAATCCGGCTACGTGGTGCCCTTTCCGAAGAGGAGATGAAGACCGGAGATTCCGCGTGAGATTGGGACGTCGACGAGAAGACCGGAGGACACGGATCACACGGTATACTTCTCTACCCATTCTCTTGTTAGCTAGTATAGGTTAATGGTTACGATCCGGGTATATTGTCCGCGGTAGCGCCGGTTTAAAGTTAAGAAAAATTTTGATTCCGCATTTTGGCCTCGGATAGACGGCCGGGGCGCTGCCGTGGCGCAACATGGTATCAAAGCCACGCAATTAACCTTGCCTAGCTAGTTCTAGTGTGTTTACATCTTCGATCGAACAAAATTTCAAAAACCCGCGTTTTCAAAAACACAGTTTCTGTCGAAATTTTTTTGGACTCTAAAAATTTTTCAGGTTGTTTCAGAATGATGTGCAGGGTGTTCTAAGAATTTTGCAAAAATTTGGTGACCTGATTCCACTTTTCCACCGCGGAACCGCGGCCAAACCCATGCATTTGCCACGGTTCCGCGGCCATAATATCTCGACGTGGCGCCAAATTTTTTCAGAGGTTCTTGGACTTGAAAATATGGGTTTTGGGATATTCATTTTGGGCCCAGATTTTCTGTGAGTGCTACAGTAATGCTTGGGGCCCACTTGGGTATATTTGTTCGATCGGATATTTTAAACATGCTAGTTCACAGTATTTACATTATATCTGCGACCGTGAATGTCACTTGATCGGTAAATCCTGTCTAACTGCTATAGCCCGGTTAGACGGATTTGCGAACGTGACATTCACGTTGATGTTCTGTGTATTGCTGTGATGTTGCGGATCGGTCGTGGGGGATAGCCTGGACGCAATGATAGTACAGTTTTGTTTTATATGTACATTTGATATTACGGGGCGAGCGTCCGACATGTGGACTGTCGTCACTGCCTGTTTGTATTATTCTTTTGGAGCACGACCGGGTCGAGGTCGATGTACCCGTTGTATGTATATTTTACTTTCTGTACTAGGATTACCCCGCGGAGGGGTGCATGGATAGCCGGGTTCTAGAGGGCAACGGGCCCGCATCTCATGGTGTTGAGACGGAGGGGGCTTTACTCTAGAATTGGCGGGCTATTCGCCGCACTCGTAGGGGGTACAGGTTGACCCAGGAGGGGTGCCCAAGTTACCGGATTCCGTGAAGTGCTGGGTGGTCCATTCACGTTGCTGAAGGGGGCTGCCTCGCTTCAGGTTTTGGCGGGTGACTTGCCGTGCCCGTAGGGGTCTAGGATTTTCATTGCACAGGCTATCCACACGACCAGGGGAACGTCGGGTTTCAGCAGCGGCTCTGTGAAACCCGGGGCTTCCAGATATCTGTATTGTTCTGTGATGCTGTACATTTCTGTGATGTTGCATTGTATCACGCCTTGAGCGAAATATTATATATTGATATATATACTAGTAGATGTTGTATATTTTTTGCATCCGCGCTAGTCCAGTCCCCGCTCTGTCGTTAATTAAGTAACCTAACGGGTGATGACGGGACCCAGTGGCGAATGCGGATGGCATATACGTACATCATTATTTTCGTTCTTTATTGGTGTGATCAATTGATGGGACTGCGTTGATTCGGATCAATGCAAGCTAAACAAACCTATTCTGATGTTGTTGGAACATTTTTCAAAAAGCTGTTATTGCAAGGACGTTCACTTTTGTTTTGCACAGTGGTATTCAGTTGGAATATCCTGCTCCTCAGTGGACGAGGCAAGGGCCGAGATCCCTTCACCGGGAGTGACCCCTTGGACAAAAGTTTTCGTCAGGGCAATAACTTCACTATAGCCGATTACTTTTGCTTTGCATCATGGTATTCAGTTGGAATATCCTGCACCTCATTCTATGGGGAAAGAGCCGAGATCCCTTCACCGGGAGTGACCTCTTTAGCAAAGGTTTTCGTCACTATATTTTTATAAAAGGTTATCCAGTTCCTTCAACGATATCAAGTTCATTACGGTAAAAGGTTTTTCGCCAAAAACCATTCGTAGCCCTCCGTCATTTCGGATTAGTATTGCTTAGTATTCGCGCTACGTTTGTCGTTGCTATTCGCCGAGGCGTAGTGTGCGGTAGCTCTGTAATGCTTTCTGTCGCATGGATATGTGGATTGGTTAGGACAGTCGTACGACTTTGTTGATTATTCGTCAAGGGTCGTGCGGGTGGGTTTAACGCAATCAAAATAATGACGGGTTGAACTTGACTAGGACCTTTTGATTTGTTGATTATTTGTCAAGGTCACTTGGGTCCTAGGGGTAAAAATCACATCGGGAGTTTCTAAAGAAACTGAAACTTGCCAGGTATGCGCATACCTTCTGGAGTGTAGTGACTTGAGTGGATTCCGTCAAGTTATCATGCAATGATAGTTGGATCCCGATTCCCACTGATGAGTTGGTTTACTCCTCGGGTGATCCCGGCTAATTCTTCTTTCAGGTTTGGGGAAGAATTTGACGTTACAGTGGGAGGTTTCCAGATTAGATAAAGTGATAACCATTCTGATCTAGGTTAGAGTGCATGCTGGGTGTTTCTTTTCTCTCTCTCTTTGGCAGCGACCATTGACCCGACCCTAGACTATGATTCAGTGACCAAGATTAACCGAACCTTCTTACAAGACTGGCTTTTGGATTGTCAGAGTTGCAAACCTCATTGCCACTCCTACTTTTACCCTTTTCTCCAAGACACCCCATATTACTACGAACGTCCACTTCCATTGGACAAAACCATCGTATGGTTATATACGAACTCGAAGGAATTCGAGGATGGTTTCCGGTTCTGGAGAAAATGAATAGGACTATGCAGTTGACTTTTCCTTTTACCTTCTCTCAGGTTGCGTGTACTCCTTGGTTTAGAAGATAGTACACCTATTATGCAAATTGGATAGTCTTCTTCCAAACCTTAGGCTTGTGCCGAACGGCGGGGAATGAAGAAAACCAATTAGCATAACGATGGTGTACAGAAGGTATTAAGTTAAGACAAAGAAAGGGATTAGTAAGAGGGCAAAGTAAATTGCGACTGCTATTCACGAACAAACCAAGTATTTCTTCGCCAATCCTAAATCACCTTTGTATTTCTCCAGGACACTCCGTATCACTACGAAGATCCACAGTTTATTGGATATTCCATCGTATGGTTATATACGAACTCGAAAGGAACTTGTTCCAGTTCGGGGATGGATTCTGGTTCGAGAGAAATAAGAATAAGGTTTATTCGGTTGTCTTTTATCTTCACCTTCTCTCGCATTGCGAGTGCTCCTAGGATTAGGACAGTACACTTATTATGCTTATTGGATAGTCTTCTTCCAAACCATAGGCTGGTGCTGAACGGTAGGGAAGGAAGAAAACCATTTGGCCTAAAGGGGTGTACAAAAGGTAATGACTAAAGACATATAAAGAGATTTGGACGGATGGCAAAGAGATATACGGTTACAGTTGTGAATCTGGATAATGGAAGATGCATTGCTAGGAATACCAGTGTACCCCATCGAAACATTTCAATGTTTCAGCTCCACTGTGTACTGTTAAAAGAAAACTGATTTTCCAATTGGACACTTGCTCCAGGGTATGTATTTACCAGGTATGATTCTCACATCTGTATGGTTTTACAGATGATGAGTGGGAGTAAGTTATTGGGAATTAGGTGATCGTCCTCATTATATCGGAATTCGTTGTAATTGGTGATATTTGAGGAAGTCACCTGGGTTGTTTGCCAGACGGCAAATATTTGGTTTTGAATATCCGTTGTTATGCACCAATTTCAAATTGATATATCTGTACGTCTATTTTTATAGAGTGAGATGTACCTTTTTGAAATTATGTCTATGACATTTACCTGTATCAGTGGATGGTTAGGTAAGGAGCATTGAACAGCGGTGTAATTCTTCTTAACCATAAGTACAGTTTTCAACCTACGACACATAGTGAATGAGTTATTAGACTCAAGGGACTTATACAGAGTATTGTATATTGTCCAGTGTCCATTAGGACAGAGGGGTTGGTCCTCGTACTATATTCTGTTTACTTATGACTTCTCTAGTTTTTAGACAGGTGTTTCGTAGAAACACAGGGTCCGAATTTTGAAAAGTTATAGGTATATGAATAAAGTAGAGAACCAGGTATTGCAAGTATCGGGATTCTTCAAGGTGTTCGAAGATGTAGATACTTGTATATGGTATTCAGTTGATAGTAATGATTAAGAGAACTTGCTTCTCTTTCAGGTTACACATAATTGGAAGCATTCCTAAGTTGAGTAACACTAATCGGCCTCTTTCCATTTTATTGACATGCACTGGAGACAGCTGCATGATTTGAATCTGGTTCCAATTAAATCAGTGTCTCTGTTTCTGTATTGGATATAGAACAGTTCATATCTTGACATTGTTAAGGTACGGGGAGTTGTCCGGCTTATGCTTAAAACCAGACTCCGGATAACTCAAGGCACGTTTCTGTAATGGCTGTTTGTGGGTTGACCCAGGCTTTGACGAGGGTTGACTTTCTACCATCTGGAAGATCAATAGTGATATTGTTCTTGACTCGCCACAGTTTTAATTAAATATGGATTTTTTCAGAAAACAGTAGTGGGAGTATGGTAGAACTGGAAGTGATTTCAGAACCGCAAACGATTACTGAAGATTTGATAAGAACCTTAAGATTCAATCTGGTTTGACATTCCATTGGCCACTCCGCAGATATGGTGGGTAACCTCAGGCACTCGAGAGGTACTTCGGTATGCTCAAGGACGGTGGCAGGGAGGTTCTTGTTTACCCAGACTTACCATTGCTGTTGTTCCAGACTGTGAGACCCGGCAGGAGGATAAGTATAGCGTCGTTCTAAACTAGATTTAGAAGTGCACGTGTATATGACTCTGCCAGAGGGTTGTCGTAGTCAGTGGGAGCAACGGAAGCATTGGTGAACATGTGGTTTATGTCTATTTGTAGACTAAAGCAGATATAGCGGAGATAGATCATCTATTTCTGATGTTACAGTCATAAGTTTGACTTCATCAGAATAGGGGATGGATCTGTTAAGAAGGTAGTAGGGTGTGATGTCCTGGTATTTGATGACATACACAGAGTAGGAAGTGATATTCCTATACTACGATCGGTTATACTTTGGTTGTCACACAGTGGTTTCTCCACATAGGACTTGGATATTATATCAGACATTCTGGTTACTAGATCTATGGTTTTAGATCTAGATTTGGGTGGTTTCCCAATCTGGGTACTTTGACAAGCATTCTATGAGTATTCAGAATGGACGATTCCTGGCACGGTAGTGTACCTGCAGTTGATGGAGTCACCCTCTCTAAAGGTGTTTTACAGACTAAAGGGGAGAGGGATACGCATGATTGGCAGATCACTTGCTTAGGCAATTGAGTCAATCGTGAGATGTCAAGTACCACACCAGATGTTGTTCTTGGTAGTGGATGCAATAAGTTGATATTAATCCAATCCTGGAAAAACGATCGAAGCAGTTTTAGAACATAAGTGCATGTTCTAAGGATTTGATAACGGCAGCCTCTTTTAGGAGACGGTTATCATTCCAGGCTTCCAAGGTGACCTGGACGGCAGAGTGGCCGTCAGAGTCATAGTTTTCCTCTGACGAGGGGCTGTATTTTGGACAGGTGGTCCATATGGATACTGAGGGAAGGTATGGTGCAGGATACTGATTAAGTTCAGTTGACGTTACAGTCTAAGAAGTTTGGATTTGGAGTTCATTTATGAACTAGGTCCCATCAGACATCCAGACATTCTAAGACAGGTATTGCTCATTTCGGGAGATGGCTTTCTCCGCGAACTTGAGATATAGAGAGACATAGAAAGAAACATCTAGGCGGATCCACTCACTGAGGCTATTCCTCGAACGCAATAGTTTCGCAAACGAGTTTTGTGAGACTGACTTGTAGAAGAGTTGGGTGTTCGGTATCACACGGGCTGTGAGTATGCGACATCGCAATAATTAGCCTTGAGAGCAAATGGGAGATTATTGGAGATAGTGCCCTCAGAGTCAATTATTGGATCACAGGCACGTGATTGCAATGATTAAGGGAGGACCTATCCCGATAGGACAGTCTTACTCGAGATGATAGTATGCTATCTGGTTTACCTTTATCATCGTGTACTGCTTTAGGTGACCTGACATGTCGCTATTACACGTTGATAGAGCCCCTAGGATTCTTGCTTGACTGCCAGCGGTATGAGGGTGATCATATACGTGAGAGCTGGCAGTCTATAAGCACATCCTTAAAAGGTCCCTAGTCATGGGAGTTTCGAGACAGGGCATCGATACTCCAAAGTAGACTAGTGTATACAGTCGAGACCCCGACGAGGGGCGGTGGCCGGTCTCACAAGCCACTGGTGTCAATTGGTTCACCTAAGATGTATACAGGTGCTCATTGGGTTATGAGTACACCGGACAGGACTCGCCGGGAACCTGCTAGTTGGTCTTATACTTGACGTCAGATAGCAGTTCCCTGGTGACATGTGTACAGGTTAGTTCATCGACCTGAGATCGTCATTTGTCTCGTGTGAGTTCCCACTGTACTTTGATTACTACCTTACCACGGCTCAAAGGAGTCGTGCAAACAGGTTTTAGTTGGGTACAGTCCCGAGCCACATGGAGGCAGTGAGCGGATCTGCAGGGGTTCGTCTCTCCCGGTATTGGGGGTGAGGTCGCGCTGTGTCTAGGAGAGCCATTACACAAAGCCCTCGGCCGAGGCAGGAGATTTACTGGTAGGTATTCCAGTAGTATTTCAGGGTGTTCTGGGCTACACTCCGACACGACTTGTACCGCTTTTGGGGGTCTGACTTTTACCAACCCCCTATGCCCGCCATGCGATACTCATAGACGAACGGACCGGACTGTACGGATATTGTCACTGACAGGCTCAGTAGGGTGTCAGGATGAGTTCGCTCATCGACGTCCCTTTTGCTCAATAGCTGGTAGCCCGTCACGTATGGCTAATACCTCTAACGTGCTAGTGGTTAAATCCATAGCCATAGTATTGACGAGTCTTTAGAGTCCACCACACAGACAGTTACTCAAGTTTCGGGCGAAACGCTGTAGAGGCCGTATGGAGATATGGCAGGGTCCGATCAGATACGTGCGGTATTGCACGGATCAGGATCGGACGGTTAGTACTAGAGGCCGTATGGTTATATGGCAGGGTTCGATCAGATACGTGCGGTATTGCACGGATCAGGATCGGACGGATATTACTAGCCGGTTTTGGTTTAAGCCGGATCCTAGTATAGTACAGTGTAGATTTTGTCTCATTGCATTTGTATCCGGTCGGAATATAGATGCGGGTGTGTATGCACAGTATCGGGGTTTTCCTGTAATTTATTACGGGACCAGTTTTCTGGAGTTGCCAGTTTGCATTCCGTTCCGGCCGGTTTTCCTTTGTTCTTTCCCGGCCGGACTTTTCCACTGGAGGGGGTTATTTGCAAGTTTGCAAATAACATTTGTGGAGGGGGTCCTTTGCTTTTGAGGGATTATGATATGACCATCATCATTTTATTCTCTTTACATCACTCACTTGCATTAATTAAGATTAGAAATGAGATGAAAGTTGATATGACTTTGTTATCATGGTTTTTGGATATGGTCACCCATTCTCTTTTCCTACACTCACCTTCTTTCTTGTTTTTGGGTTTTCCTCCACCATTTTGTTCAAAGGGGGACCGGCCACTTCAAAGGAGAGAGAGAGTTCATTTTTGAGAGGGGATCATTCATCTCATTTTATTCTATGCTTGCCACAAAAATCCCTCACCTCTCCAAAGTTCATACCGATTCCTCCATCAATGGCAACTACATAAACCCCAAGAGACAAGGTTCTACACTACAACCTACAGTACCCTTGGACGCGTCGGCTAGCCAACTTCGCGCCCGAGTTGCCTCGGTCCAGAGGTGGGAGCCCGTAAAAGAATCCGGCTACGTGGTGCCCTTTCCGGAGAGGAGATGAAGACCGGAGATTCCGCATGAGATTGGGACGACGACGAGAAGACCGGAGGACACGGATCACACGGTATACATCTCTACCTATTCTCTTGTTAGCTAGTATAGGTTAATAGTTACGATCCGGGTATATTGTCCGCGGTAGCTCCGGTTTAAAGTTAAGAAAAATTTTGATTCCGCATTTTGGCCTCGGATAGACGGTCGGGGCGCTGCCGTGGCGCAACAAGGGCTTGTCTGCAACACGACTTATACCGCTATTGGGGGTCTGACGTTACTAGCCCCCTAGTCCGGATATGCGATACTCATAGACGAACGGACCGGACTGTATATACATTGTCACTGTTAGGCTCAGTAGGGTTTCCGGATGAGTTCGCTCATCGGCCTCCCTTGAGGTCAGTACATGGGCAGCCGTTACGCACAGCTAGTGTCGCTGACGGCTTGTGGTTAAACCCATTGCCATGGTACTGACGAGTCATTAGAGTCCCCCACAAATAGTTTCCCAAGCTCGGGCGAAACGTTGTAGAGACCGTATGGTTTTATGGCAGGGTTCGGAAAATGCACGTGCGTTTACGCACGTGTCATATTTCGGGCAGATAATACTGGTGGGCTTTGGTTTAAGCCGGATCCGAGTATTATACTTAGAAGATATAATATCTTTGTCTCGGTTGCATTTGTTTTCGGTCGTAATACAAATGCGGGTATATTTATACAGTTACGGGGTTATCCTGAAATTCATTTCAGGATCACTTTTGGAAGTTGTCAGTTTCCAGATTTCCATCACCCATATTTAACAGTCGGTTAAATACGGATTTATCTTTACTTGAGGGTGATTCATGAGAGGAAGCTTCTTGGAAGGTGACTAGGTTAGTGATTCATAGTTAGCATTAAATGAGAGATGATGTGTTATTGTGACTCATGCTTTTGCATTTATGTTTTCTTGTAAAGCTTAAGATATTTTCTTCTTGATAAGCTTTGCTTGTGGTCACCCCCCTTTCCTCCTACACTCACCCCACCTCTTTAAAGTGGCCGGCCCATCCTTGATGGATAAAAATGGTTGTTGTTTGAAAAAGATGATAGTTTTCGGTGTATGGAAATTTCATAGCTCATTTCATTCCATCACCCGACTCAAATGGCAACTTCATTAACCGTTCGTCCATGGCTTTGGACGAAGCGAGACAAAGTGTTCTACTCATTCTCTACATCAATCTTGGTCATCTCTTCTAGCAAACTTGATGACCGAGTTGCCTCGGGTCAGAGGCGGGAGCCCGTTTAAAGATCCGATGACGTGGTGCCACCTGGACGAGGAGATAGGAGATCGACGAGATCGGAGCAGCCGCAACAGAGCGTGGGATGATGGTTAAAGAATGAAGGACTCGGATCGTTCGGTATAACCTTTCTACTCTCTTTGTAGTTTGTTAGTTTAGCGTTAATGGCAGATCCGGGTTATAGTTTGCGATAGCGCCAGTTATAAAAGTTTTTATTCCACATTTTGGCGTCTGAAAGACCGCCGGGGCGCTACCATGGACTTACAGTGGTATCAAAGCCTTGTCATTAAGCTTTACTAACTTGTGCTAGCGCATTTAAAAAATCGAACGAATTTTCGAAAATCACAATTTTCAGTGCAAAAGTTTCTGTCGATTTTTAAAAGGGTCTAAAAATTATTTTGAGCATCTCAGAAAATCGTGCAGGCTTTTCTAAGAATACTGGTGAAATTTGGTCAACTGTTGACTCCAAAGCGCCGCGGAACCGCCGCACAAACCCTAGTTTGGCCGTGGTTCCGCGGCCGTTTTAGAGCTACAGTGAACCATCTTTCTACAGTAGGTTCTACATTGAAAATTGTGGTTTCTGGAATATTTCTTCTGGGCCCATATTATGTTACTGTACAGCAGATGTATGTGGGGCCCACTTCGGGAAATTTAGTCGATCGAAATTTAAACGTGTTAGTTTACAGTACTTACATTATATCTCCGACCGTGAAAGTCATTTGAGCGGTAAACCGCGTCTGATTGCTATAGTTCTTTTAGACGGGTTTGCGAACATGACATTCGCGTTGATGTTATGTGTTGTGCTGTGATGTTGCGGATATGTCGTGGTGGATAGCAGTGTACAATGGTAGTGCAGTTTGAGTTTATTTGTTAATTTGATATTGCGGGGCGAGTGTCCAACATGTGGACTGCCGTCACTGCCTGTTTGTATAATATTCTTTTGGGGTACGACCGGGTTGAGGTCGATGTACACGTTGTACATATTTTTCTTTTCTGTACTAGGTTTTACCCGCGACGGAGTGCACGAATAGCCGGGTTCTGGAGGGCAAAGGGTCCGCATCTCATGGCTTTGAGAGGCAGAGGGGCCTCACTCTAGAATTGGCAGACTATTCGCCGCACTCGTAGGGGGTACAGGTTGACCCAAGGTGGGGTGCTCAAGTTACCGGATTCCGTGAAGTGCCGGTGGTCCATTCACTATGCTGTAGGGGGCTGCCTCGCTTCAGGTTTTGGCGGGTAACTTGCCGCACCCGTAGGGGTCTAGGTTTCATTGCACAAGCTATCCACATGACCAGGGGAACGTCGGGTTTCAGCAGCGGCTCTGTGAAACCCGGGGATCCCAGATTATCTGTATTGTTCTGTGATACTTATTACTTTTCTGTAATGTTGCATATCATCACGCCTGGAGCGATTATTGTATATTGGTATATATACTATTAGATGTTGTATATGTTTTGCACCCGCGCTAGTCCAGTCCCCGCTCTGTCCTTAGTTAAGTAACCTAACGGGTTATGACGGGACCCAGTGACGAATGCGGATGGCATATACGTACATTTTATTTTCGTTCTTTTCTGGTGTGATTAATTGAGGAGACTGCGTTCATTCTGATCAATGCAAAGGAAAACAAACCTGTTTGGATGTTGTTGGAACAAATTTAAAAAGTGTTATTACAATGATGTTTCCTTTTGTTTTGCACAGTGGTATTTGGTTGGAATATCCTGCACCTCATTCGACGAGGCAAGGGCCGATATCCCTTCACCGGGAGTGACCCCTTGAGCAAAAGTTTGCGTCAGGGTAATAACTTCACTATAGTCGATTACATGTTGCTTTCCATCGCGGTATTCAGTGGAATATCCTGCACCTCATTCCACGAGGTAAGAGCCGAGATCCCTTCACCGGGAGTAACCTCTTTAGTAAAGGTTTTCGCCACTATATTTTTATAAAATGCTATCAGGTTCCTTCAACAAGATCAAGTTCATTACGTTAAAGGTTTTTCGCCAAAAACCAGCCGTAGCCATCCGTCGTTTCTTATGGATGGTCAGTAGTATTCAAGGTATGTTTTGTTGGCTTTCGTCAAGGCATAGTGCTTGGTAGTTGTTGGGGTATTCATTTGTTGCATAGATAGATGAGTTGGTTTGGGACAGTCGTATTACCTTATTGGCTTTCTTCAAGGGTATGTACGGGTGGGTTCGAATTAACAAGATAATGACGGGCAGAACTTGACATGTGACTTATGATTTGTTGGCTTTCGTCAAGGTCATAAGAACATGGGGTAAAAATCTTATCGGGAGTTTCTAAAGAAACTGAAACTTGCAAAGTATGCGCATACCTTCTGGAGTGTGAGTAACGTGAGTGGATTCCGTCACGTTATCATGCGATGAGAGTTGGATCCCGATTCCCACTGATGAGTTGGTTTACTCTTCGGGTGATCCCGATTGATTCTTCTTTTTAGGTTTGGAGGAGAATTTGACGGTACAGTGGGAGGTTTTCAGATTAGATAAAGTGATAACCATTCTGATCTAGGTCAGAGTGCACGCAGAGTGTTTCTTTTCTCTCTCTCTTTGGCAGCGACCTTTGACCGATCCTAGACTATGACTCAGTGACCAAGTTGACCGAACATTCTTAAAATACTGGCTTTTGGATTGTCTGAGTTGCATAAGTCATTGCCAATCCTTCTTTTACCCTTTGCATTTCTCAGAACACCCCGTATTACTACGGACATCCACTTCCATTGGATAGATCCATCGCATGGTTATATACGAACTCGAAGGGACTTCTTCGAGGATGGATCCAGGTTCAGGAGAAATAGAATTGGTTTATTCAGTTGTCTTTTATTATCACTTTCTCTCAGGTTGCGAGGGCTCCTTGGTTTAGGAGAGTACACCTATTACGCTTATTGGATAGTCTTCTTCCAAACCATAGGCAGGTGCCGAAAGGTAGGGAATGAAGAAAACCAATTAGCCTAAGTAGGGTGTACAGAAGGTAATATGTAAAGAAAAAATAAAGGGATTAGAAAGAGGGCAAAGTAAATTGTGACTGTTATCATTCACGACCAAACCGCGTACTTCATCGCCACTCATGTTTCACCTTTAAAAGAATAAGGTATTATTCAGTTGTCTTTTATTATCACCTTCTCTCAAGATGTGAGTACTCCTAGGTTGAGGAGGGTACACCTATTATGCTTACTGGATAGTCTTCTTCCAAACCATAGGCTGGTGCCGAACGGTAGGGAAGGAAGAAAACCATTTAGCCTAACGATGGTGTACAGAAGGTAACGACTAAAGACAAATAAAGGGATTTGGAAAGATGGCAAAGAAATATACGGTTAAAATCATGAATTGGATTATGGAAGAGGCATTACTATGAATACCAGGATACCCATACGAAACATTTTCATGTTTCAGTGCATTGTTAATGGAAAACTGTTTTCCCGATTAGATACTTACTCCAGGGTATGTATTTACCAGGTTTCATTCTCACATCTGTATGGTTTTACAGATGATGAGTGGGAGGAAGTTATTGGGAATTAGGTGATCATCCTCATTATATCGCAATTCGTTGTAATTGGTGATATTTGAGGAATTCGCCTGGGTTTTTGCCGGACAGCATGTATTTGGTTTTGAGTATCCGCTGTTGTGCACCAATTTCAAATGGATATATCTGTACGTTTATTTTTATAAAGTGAGATATAACTTTTTGATATTATGTCGATGAGATTTACCTATATCAGTAGGCGATTGGGTAAGGAGCATTGAACAGCGGAGTAGTTCTTAATCATAAGTACAGTTTTCAACCTACGATGCATAGGTTTTGAGTTATTCAAACTCAACGGACTTATACAGAGTATTGTATGTTGTCCAGTGTCCATCAGGACAAAGGGGTTGGTCCTCGTACTATGTTCTGTTTACTTATGAATTCTCTAGTATTTTAGACAAGTGTTTCGCAGAAATACAAGGTCTAAGTTTTGAGAAGTTGTGGGTATAAGAATAAAGTAGAGAACCAGGTGTCGCAAGTATCGGGATTCTTCAAAGAGATCGAAGATGTAGATTCTTGTGATTGGTATTCAGATGATAGTAAAAGTTTTGAGAAACTTGTTTCTCTTTCAGGTTACTCATAATTGGATGGATTCCTAAGTTGAGTAATACTGATTAGCCTATTTCCATTAAAGTTGATATGCACTGGAGACAGGTGCATGATTAGAATCTGGTTCCAATTAATTAAGTGCCAAAGTTTCTATATTGGATATAGAATGGTTCATATCTTAATGATGTTAAGGTACGGGGAGTTTTCCGGCTTATGCTTAAAACTAGACTCTGGATAACTCAGGGCACGTTTCTGTAATGGCTGTTTGTGGGTTGGCCCAGGCTATGACGAGGGTTTACTTTCTACCATCTGGAAGATCAATAGTGATATTGTTCTTAAACTCGCCACAGTTTTAATAAAATGGATTTTTTCAGAAAACAGTATTGGGAGTATGGTAGAACTGGAAGTGATTCCAGAACCACAAACTATTACGGAAAATTTAATAGAACCTAAACATTCCATCAGGTTTAACATTCCAATTGCCACTCCGCAGATGTGGTGGGCAACCTCAGACACCCGAGAGATACTCCGGTAGTCTCAAGGACGGTGACATGGAGGTTCTTATCTACCCAGACTTGGCACTACTGTTGTTCCAGACTATGAGACCCGGCAGGAGGTTAAGTATAGCGTCGTTCTAAACTAGCTTTAGAAGTGCACGTATATATTATTCTGCCAGAGTGTTGTTGTGGTCAGTGGGAGCAGCGGAAGCATAGTGGGCAAGTAGCTTATGTCTATTTATAGACTTGAGCAATTATAGCAGAAATAGATCATCTAATTTTGATGTGACAGTCATGGGTTTGACTTCATCAGAATAGGGGATGGATCTGTTAAGAAGGTAGTAGAGTGTGATGTCCTGGTATTTGGATGCCTTACACAGAGTAGGAAGTAAAATTCCTATACTACGATCGGTTGTACTGTGGTCATCACAAAGTTGTTTCTCCAGACAGGATATGGATATAATATCAGATATTCTGGTTTCTAGATCTATGGTTTTAGATCTGGATTTGGGTAGTTTCCCAATGTGGGTACTTTGACAGTATTCTGATGGTTTTTAGAATAAATGACTCCTGGCTTGGTGGTGTACCTGCAGGTGATGGAGTCACCCTCTCTAAAGGTGTCTTACAAACTAAAAGGGAGAGGGATGTGCATGATTGGCATATCACTTGCTTGGGCAATTGAGTCAATCGTGAGATGTCAAGTACCACACCAGATGTTGTTTTTGCACTAGATGTAATAAGTTTGTATTAATCCAATCCTGGAGAAACATAAGGAAGCAGTTTTAGAACATAAGTGGATGTTCTACAGATTTGATGACGGCAGCCTCCTTCGGGAGACGGTTATCATTCCAGGCTTCAAAAGTGACATGGATAACAGAGTGATTGTCGGAGTTATATTTTTCCCTCTGACGAGGGACAGTATTATGGATAGGTGGTCCAAGAGGATACTGTGGGAGGCATGGTGCTGGATACTGATTAGGTTCAGTTATCGATACAGTCCAAGAAGTTTGGATTTGGAGTTCATTTATGAACTTGGTCCTATCAGATATCCAGACATATTCTAAGACAGGTATTACTTGATTCGGGAGATGGATTTCTCCGCGAACTTAATATTAAGAGAGACATAGAAAGAAATATCAGGGCGGATCCACTCACTGAGGCTATTTCTCGAACACAACAGTTTTACGAACGGGCTTTATGAAACTGATTAGTAAAGGAGTTGGATATTCGATATCACACGGGCTGTGAGTATGCGACATCGCAATAATTAGCCTTAAGTGCAAGTGGGAGATTGTTGGATATAGTGCCCTCAGAGTCAATTATTGGATCGCAGGTACGTGATTGCAATGATTGAGGAGGACCTATGCCTGTAGGACAGTCTTACTCGAGATGATTGTATGCTATCTGGTTTGCCTTTATCAGTCGTGTACATGTTCAGGTGACTGATTACATGTTACACGTTGATAGAGCCCTCAGGATCTTGCATGACTACCAACAGTTTGAGGGCGATCATATACGTGAGAGTTGGGTAGTCCATAAGCACATCCTTTATAGTGGTCCCTAGTCGTGGGAGTTTCGAGACAGGGCATCGATACTCCGGAGTAGACTAGTGTATACAGTCGAGACCCCGACGATGGGCGGTGGCCGGTCTCACAAGCCACTGGTGTCAGTTGGATCACCTAAGATGTATACAGGTGCTCATTGGGTTATGAGTACACCGGACAGGACTCGCCGGGAACCTGCTAGTTGGTATTATACATATCGTCAGATAGCAGTTCCTTGGTGACATGTGTACAGGTTAGTTCATCGACCTGAGGTCCTCATATGTCTCGTGTGAGTTCCCACTGTGCTTTGATTTCTATCCTACCACGGCTCAAAGGAGTCGTGCAAACAGGTAGTTTTTGGGTACAGTCCCGAGCCACATGGAGGCACGCGAGCGGATCGGCAGGGGATTCGTCTCTCCCGGTATTGGGGGTGGAGATCGCACTGTGTCTAGAAAAACCATTACACCAAGTCCTTAGCCAAGGCAGGTGAGAATTACTGGTAGGTATTCCGGTAGTTTCTCAGGGTGTGTCACGCCCCGCTTCCCAGAGTACGCAAGATTGGGTACGTGACATAGCCAACCATGCTACCTGTGGGTAGGAAGTATCCATCCACAGTCGCATTACGGTTGTAGAGATATCAAGAACAAGATAAATAAACTAATCTAACACATGTCCAAATCCATAATAACAAGAGTCAATAATCAATAAGTGCGGAAGCAAATGATCCAATATAATAATAGAAAGGTACGTCCCATAATGCGGGATCACACCTGGAAATAGAAGGCAATAAATGAACTAACCACTACAGAACTCACAGATTAGTCTGCTAGCTGAAGTACTCCTGCTCGGTCGTCGACAGTGGTAAGGGATCTGGGCCATGCAAAACCCAGACATCAGCGCGTCGTGTCAACCAATAATATAATATGAACATGGTAATAAGCAATGCAGGGATGAACATGAATAAAGCAGTACTATGAAATAACAGTGCAGGGTAATGTGCGGTGGTAACTAAACTGTCCTATCAGGTTTCTACTCTAAAGTCTTTGAAATCAATTGGTGACTCGTCGATGTAACTCAATAGTATCCCGTGCGTGCCCGGGACCACGGTCAAGGTTCTCGGGGCTGAATCCGAGACGTGCCGCTAGGCAGTAATAGGTAGCAGGATGGGCGAGTGATGTCAGCATCATCACTCCGGGGCTGGCCAAGCCCGTAAGACTGATCAGAACAGGTATCGAACTGTTGAGTTACAAGTCGGTTTCACCTTTGATTTCCCCATACCCCCAAGTTATGTATGTCAGGTCAGGTATTCAGTAATCAAGGACTAATGCCAACACAGGATCAGGTAACAGGTCAGGTTTGTCTGGATAGACAACAGGAATGCTCCATGAGGACCCCAAGTCAGGTTTGTTGGCATTAGGCATGAGATCAGGTAATCAGTCAGGTCGTGGTACAACAGGTTGAGTCGGTATGTATATATAGGTCATGTGTAGCAGGGTCAGGCCAATATGTAGTGCAATCGAGTATGTGCTCACAACAGGTATACAATCAAATAATGAACAGCAGCAAGAATAAAGTAATTAACAATAACGGTTCACTTAATTACAATGGTACATAAATATGATGCAGTTGTATTATACTAGCAGGTCCGAGCACCCTTGGGGTGCAATAATCACAGTGTAGCGCAATATTAATAACAGCAGGTAATGAAGATATAAGTGTACGACTGTCATCCTCTAAATAGTAAAATGATTAGCAGGTAGTTGTTATTAAAGTTATGGTGGAAAAGTACGATTTAGATGGCAGTATTATGATGCATATCACGTTTCGTCCAATGAGACAAGTAACAATACTTAGTTAATATAGCAAGTTTTATGAGTCAAACACTTAATTAGTTTAACGTAGCATGTAGCAAGAAATCTTGCCTCGACGGTTTCGCAAACCGGAAAACACGAACGCAACGTCGGCGGAAAACACGCGACGAATGCACGGGCCGCGGATCGAGTCCAAACAACGAACTGCGGAACCACACGGACTGGAGTACTTCGCTGGAATGTCGGGAAATATCGCCGGCACGGTCGGATTCCGGCAGTCCAAAGCAACAGTGAAAACCACATAATGAAATGCTAACAAAAGCGACGTAGAGGAGAAAGAAAAAGATCTTACAGTGGTTTAGGCGTTCTGAGATTCCAGGGAAGTCAGCAAGGGGCGACGGCGGCGGGGTTGGTCGGCGTGGTGGTGTTCCGGCGAAGGGCAGTGGGTTACACGATTGCAGTTGTGGTCGGAGGGTTAGCAGAGGGAGGTGGTAGAGGTTGGTTGGCGCTTGGGGTTCGCTGGGAGGAGAGTAATGAGATGGCGCCTAGATGTGATCGGCGACGAGTGGTGGTGCTGGGTTTCCGGCGAGGGTGTGGTTACAGGCGATGGGCGTCGGGAAAGGTTGCAGAAGAGGTGCGAGGGACCTCGGTGGGGAAAGTTGACTACCCTGGTGTTGCTAGGTGTGTTGGGTTGAAGAAGAAGACGGCCGGAGTTGATGAGGGCTCGGGTGATGGCTGTGGGTGCTGCCGCACGAGAATGGGAGGAGATGGTGGAGGAGGAAGAGGGCTTGGTGAGGTGAGGGTGAGGAGGCAGTGAGGTCGACGAGGGTGTCGCCGGCATCGGGCTCCGGTGGCGACGGAGGAGGCGGCGGCTAGGGTTCGCGATGGGGTTTAGGGTTCTCGCGAGTGTTTTCTCGTGGAAGATGAAGGAACAGTGCTAATTAAAATAAAAAGTAGAGAGAGAGGGAGTTAGGATTAGAGAGAGAGAGAGAGAGAGACAGGTGATGGGGCCCACGAGGGTAAGGGCGCACGCAATAGGCTGAGGAGAAGGAAAACAGTTAAACTTAAAAGATTTTTAAAAGATTTAGACGTTAGAAAACAAACAGAATATATATTTATTATAGTTTTATATTAATTAATTAAATGGGCATTTCGGCGCTAAATGAAACATTTCCAAATCGCGTCCGGGTGGCGCCCAAATGTTTCAAATTCAAATTATAGGATTTTAAGCGAGTTGCAAATTTTAAAAAGAGATGTTTTGTGATTAAAATGCATGCCCCCAAGTCGGACGCTTGCACGCGCGCGTAGCCGTCCAAACTTGCCTGTTTCGCCGAACGGGATGAAATCTCGATGCGCGGACGCTACCACGCGACTAGTGGCGACGAGTAGGCCAACAAGGATATTTTTAATTTCATTTTAGGTGTTAAAATTTGTTATATGCAAAAATGACTTAACCGGTTAAAATTTTGCATCAAGCACCAAACAAACCAGATAATTGAAATGAGCAATGTCTAACACTTAACCAGTAACAGAAATAGTATTATTGGGCTCGGGTGTTACAGGGTGTTCAGGGCTTTTCTTCGACATGACTTATACCGCTATTGGGGGTCTGACGTTACTAGCCCCTAGGCCGGATATGCAATACTCATAGACGAACGGACCGGACTGTATATATATTGTCACTGTGAGGCTCAGTAGGGTTTCCGGATGAGTTTGCTCATCGGCCTCCCTTGAGATCAGTACATGGGCAGCCGTTACGCACAGCTAGTGCCGCTGGCGGCTTGTGGTTAAATCCACTGCCAGGGTACTGACGAGTCATTAGAGTCCCCCACAGATAGTTTCCCAAGTTCGGACGAAACGTTGTAGAGGCCGTGGTTTTATGGCAGGGTTCGGAAAATGCACGTGCGTTTACGCACGTGTCATATTTCGGGCAGATAATACTGGTGGGCTTTGGTTTAAGCCGGATCCGAGTATTATACTTAGTAGATATAATATCTTTGTCTCAGTTGCATTTGTATTCGGTCGTAATACAAATGCGGGTATATTTATACAGTTACGGGGTTATCCTGAAATTCGTTTCAGGGTCACTTTTGGAAGTTACCAGTTTCCAGTTTTCTATCACCCGTATTTAACAGTCGGTTAAATACGGATTTATTTTTTCTTGAGGGTGAGTCATGAGAGGAAGCTTCTTGGAAGGTGACTAGATTAGTGATTCATAGTTAGCATTAAATGAGAGATGATGTGTTATTGTGACTCATGCTTTTGCATTTATGTTTTCTTGTAAAGCTTAAGATAGTTTCTTCTTGATAAGCTTTGCTTGTGATCACCCCCCTTTCCTCCTACACTCACCCCCACCTCTTTAAAGTGGCCGGCCCATCCTTGATGGATAAAAATGGTTGTTGTTTGAAAAAGATGATAGTTTTCGGTGTATGGAAATTTCATAGCTCATTTCATTCCATCACCTGACTCAAATGGCAACTTCATTAACCGTTCGTCCATGGCTTTGGACGAAGCGAGACAAAGTGTTCTACTTATTCTCTACATCAATCTTGGTCATCTCTTCTAGCAAACTTGATGACCGAGTTGCCCCGGGTTAGAGGCGGGAGCCCGTTTAAAGATCCGATGAAGTGGTGCCACCTGGACGAGGAGATAGGAGATCGACGAGATCGGAGCAGCCACAACGGAGCGTGGGATGATGGTTAAAGAACGAAGGACTCGGATCGTTCGGTATAACCTTTCTACTCTCTTTGTAATTTGTTAGTTTAGCGTTAATGGCAGATCCGGGTTATAGTTTGCGATAGCTCCAGTTATAAAAGTTTTTGTTCCGCATTTTGGCGTCTGAAAGACCGCCGGGGCGCTACCGTGGACTTACAGTGGTATCAAAGCCTTGTCATTAAGCTTTACTAACTTGTGCTAACGCGTTTAAAATATCGATCGAACGGATTTTCGAAAATCATAATTTTCAGTGCAAAAGTTTCTGTCGATTTTTAAAATGGTCTAAAAATTATTTTGAGCATCTCAGAAAATCGTGCAGGCTTTTCTAAGAATACTGGTGAAATTTGGTCAACTGTTGACTCCAAAGCGCCGCGGAACCGCCGCACAAACCCTAGTTTGGCCGCGGTTCCGCGGCCGTTTTAGAGCTATAGTGAACCATCTTTCTACAGTAGGTTCTAAATTGAAAATTGTGGTTTCTGGAATATTTCTTTTGGGCCCATATTTTGTTACTGTACAGCAGATGTATGTGGGGCCCACTTCGGGAAATTTAGTCGATCGAAATTTAAACGTGTTAGTTTACAGTACTTACATTATATCTCCGACCGTGAAAGTCATTTGAGCGGTAAACCGCGTCTGATTGCTATAGTTCTTTTAGACGGGTTTGCGAACGTGACATTCGCGTTGATGTTCTGTGTTGTGCTGTGATGTTGCGGATATGTCATGGTGGATAGCAGTGTGCAATGGTAGTGCAGTTTGAGTTTATTTGTACATTTGATATTGCGGGGCGAGCGTCCAACATGTGGACTGCCGTCAGTGCCTGTTTGTATATTACTCTTTTGGGGCACGACCGGGTTGAGGTCGATGTACCCGTTGTACATATTTTTCTTTTCTGTACTAGGTTTTACCCCGCGATGGAGTGCACGGATAGCCGGGTTCTGGAGAACAAAGGGTCCGCATCTCATGGCTTTGAGAGGCAGAGGGGCCTCACTCTAGAATTGGCAGACTATTCGCCGCACTCATAGGGGGTACAGGTTGACCCAAGGAGGGGTGCTCAAGTTACCGGATTCCATGAAGTGCCGGGTGGTCCATTCACTATGCTGTAGGGGGCTGCCTCGCTTCAGGTTTTGGCGGGTAACTTGCCGCACCCGTAGGGGTCTAGGTTTCATTGCACAGGCTATCCACACGACCAGGGGAACGTCGGGTTTCAGCAGCGGCTCTGTGAAACCCGGGGATCCCAGATTATCTGTATTGTTCTGTGATACTTATTACTTTTATGTAATGTTGCATATCATCACGCCTGGAGCGATTATTGTAGATTGGTATATATACTATTAGATGCTGTATATGTTTTGCACCCGCGCTAGTCAAGTCCCCGCTCTGTCGTTAGTTAAGTAACCTAACGGGTTATGACGGGACCCAGTGACGAATGCGGATGACATATACGTACATTTTATTTTCGTTCTTTTCTGGTGTGATTAATTGATGGGACTGTGTTCATTCTGATCAATGCAAAGGAAAACAAACCTGTTTGGATGTTGTTAGAACAAATTTAAACAGTATTATTACAAAGATGTTTCCTTTTGTTTTGCACAGTGGTATTCGGTTGGAATATCCTGCACCTCATTCGACGAGGCAAGGGCCGATATCCCTTCACCGGGAGTGACCCCTTGGGCAGAAGTTTGCGTCAGGGTAATAACTTCACTATAGTCGATTACATGTTGCTTTGCAGCACGGTATTCAGTGGAATATCCTGCACCTCATTCCACTAGGAAAGTGCCGAGATCCCTTCACCGGGAGTAACCTCTTTAGCAAAGGTTTTCGCCACTATATTTTTATAAAAAGCTATCAGGTTTCTTCAACGAGATCAAGTTCATTACGTTAAAGGTTTTTCGCCAAAAACCAGTCGTAGCCCTCCGTCATTTCTTATGGATGGTCAGTAGTATTCAAGCTATGTTTGTTGGCTTTCATCAAGGCATAGTGTTCGGTAGTTGCTGGGGTATTCATTTGTTGCATAGATAGATGAGTTGGTTTTGGACAGTCGTATTACCTTGTTGGCTTTCGTCAAGGGTATGTACGGGTGGGTTCGAATTAACAAGATAATGACGGGCAGAACTTGACATGTGACTTATGATTTGTTGGCTTTCGTCAAGGTCATAAGAACATGGGGTAAAAATCTTATCGGGAGTTTCTAATGAAACTGAAACTTGCCAAGTATGCGCATACCTTCTGGAGTGTGAGTAACGTGAGTGGATTCCGTCACGTTATCATGCGATGAGAGTAGGATCCCGATTCCCACTGATGAGTTGGTTTACTCTTCGGGTGATCCCGATCGATTCTTCTTTTTAGGTTTGGAGGAGAATTTGACAGTACAGTGGGAGGTTTTCAGATTAGATAAAGTGATAACCATTCTGATCTAGGTCAGAGTGCACGCAGAGTGTTTCTTTTCTCTCTCTCTTTGGCAGCGACTTTGACCGACCTTAGACTATGACTCAGTGACCAAGTCGACCGAACATTCTTAAAATACTGGCTTTTGGATTGTCTGAGTTGCATAAGTCATTGCCAATCCTTCTTTAACCCTTTGCATTTCTCAGAACACCCCGTATTACTACGGACATCCACTTCCATTGGATAGATCCATCGTATGGTTATATGCGAACTCGAAGGGACTTCTTCGAGGATGGATCTAGGTTCAGGAGAAATAGAATTGGTTTATTCAGTTGTCTTTTATTATCACCTTCTCTCAGGTTGCGAGGGCTCCTTGGTTTAAGAGAGTACACCTATTACGCTTATTGGATAGTCTTCTTCCAAACCTTAGGCAGGTACCGAAAGGTAGGGAATGAAGAAAAACCAATTTGCCTAAATAGGGTGTACAGAAGGTAATATGTAAAGAAAAAATAAAGGGATTAGAAAGAGGGCAAAGTAAATTGTGACTGTTATCATTCACGGCCAAACCGCGTACTTCATCGCCACTCATGTTTCACCTTTAAAAGAATAAGGTATTATTCAGTTGTCTTTTATCATCACCTTCTCTCAAGATGTGAGTACTCTTAGGTTGAGGAGGGTACACCTATTATGCTTACTGGATAGTCTTCTTCCAAACCATAGGCTGGTGCTGAACGGTAGGGAAGGAAGAAAACCATTTAGCCTAACGATGGTGTACAGAAGGTAACGACTAAAGACAAATAAAGGAATTTGGAAAGATGGAAAAGAAATATACGGTTAAAATCATGAATTGGATTATGGAAGAGGCATTACTATGAATACCAGGATACCCATACGAAACATTTTCATGTTTCAGTGCATTGTTAATGGAAAACTGTTTTCCCGATTAGATACTTACTCCATGGTATGTATTTACCAGGTTTCATTCTCACATCTGTATGGTTTTACAGATGATGAGTGGGAGGAAGTTATTGGGAATTAGGTGATCATCCTCATTATATCGCAATTCGTTGTAATTGGTGATATTTGAGGAAGTCGTCTGGGTTTTTGCCGGACGGCATGTATTTGGTTTTGAGTATCCGCTGTTGTGCACCAATTTCAAATTGATATATTTGTACGTTTATTTTTATAAAGTGAGATATAACTTTTTGATATTATGTCGATGAGATTTACCTATATCAGTAGGCGATTGGGTAAGGAGCATTGAACAGCGGAGTAGTTCTTAACCATAAGTACAGTTTTCAACCTACGATGCATAGGTTTTGAGTTATTCAAACTCAACGGACTTATACAGAGTATTGTATGTTGTCCAGTGTCCATCAGGACAAAGGGGTTGGTCCTAGTACTATGTTCTGTTTACTTATGAATTCTCTAGTATTTTAGACATGTGTTTCGGAGAAATACAAGGTCTAAGTTTTGAGAAGTTGTGGGTATAAGAATAAAGTAGAGAACCAGGTGTCGCAAGTATCGGGATTCTTCAAAGAGATCGAAGATGTAGATTCTTGTGATTGGTATTCAGATGATAGTAAAAGTTTTGAGAAACTTGTTTCTCTTTCAGATTACTCATAATTTGATGGATTCCTAAGTTGAGCAATGTTGATTAGCCTATCTCCATTAAAGTTGATATGCACTGGAGACAGGTGCATGATTAGAATCTGGTTCCAATTAATTAAGTGCCAAAGTTTCTATATTGGATATAAAATGGTTCATATCTTAACGATGTTAAGGTACGGGGAGTTGTCCGGCTTATGCTTAAAACCAGATTCTGGATAACTCAGGGCACGTTTCTGTAATGGATGTTTGTGGGTTGGCCCAGGCTATGACGAGGGTTGACTTTCTACCATCTGGAAGATCAATAGTGATATTGTTCTTAAACTCGCCACAGTTTTAATAAAATGGATTTTTTGAGAAAACAGTTTTGGAAGTATGGTAGAACTGGAAGTGATTCCAGAACCGCAAACGATTACGGAAAATTTAATAGGACCTAAAGATTCAATCAGGTTTTGACATTCCAATTGCCACTCCGCAGATGTGGTGGGCAACCTCAGACACCCGAGAGATTCTCCGGTAGTCTCAAGGACGGTGACAGGGAGGTTCTTATCTACCCAGACTTGGCACTACTGTTGTTCCAGACTATGAGACCCGGCAGGAGGTTAAGTATAGCGTCGTTCTAAACCAGCTTTAGAAGTGCACGTATATATTATTCTGCCAGAGGGTTGTTGTGGTCAGTGGGAGCAGCGGAAGCATAGTGGGCAAGTAACTTATGTCTATTTATAGACTTGAGCAGTTATAGCGGAGATAGATCATCTAAATTTTGATGTGACAGTCATGGGTTTGACTTCATCAGAATAGGGGATGGATCTGTTAAGAAGGTAGTAGGGTGTGATGTCCTGGTATTTGGATGTCCTACACAGATTAGGAAGTAAAATTCCTATACTACGATCGGTTGTACTGTGGTCGTCACACAGTTGTTTCTCCAGACAGGATATGGATATAATATCAGACATTCTGGTTTCTTGATCTATGGTTTTAGATCTGGATTTGGGTAGTTTCCCAATGTGGGTACTTTGACAGTATTCTAATGGTTTTTAGAATAAATGACTCCTGGCATGGTGGTGTACCTGCAGGTGATGGAGTCACCCTCTCTAAAGGTGTCTTACAGACTAAAAGGGAGAGGGATGTGCATGATTGGCATATCACTTGCTTAGGCAATTGAGTCAATCTTGAGAAGTCAAGTACCACACCAGATATTGTTTTTGCACTAGATGCAATAAGTTTGTATTAATCCAATCCTGGAGAAACATAAGGAAGCAGTTTTAGAACATAAGTGGATGTTCTACGGATTTGATGACGGCAGCCTCCTTCGGGAGACGGTTATCATTCCAGGCTTCAAAGGTGACATGGATGACAGAGTGATTGTCGGAGTTATAGTTTTCCCTCTGACGAGGGACAGTATTATGGACAGGTGGTCCAAGAGGATACTGTGGGAGGTATGGTGCTGGATACTGATTAGGTTCAATTATCGATACAGTCTAAGAAGTTTGGATTTGGAGTTCATTTATGAACTAGGTCCTATTAGATATCCAGACATATTCTAAGACAGGTATTACTCGATTCGGGAGATGGCTTTCTCCGCGAACTTGAGATTAAGAGAGACATAGAAAGAAACATCAGGGCGGATCCACTCACTGAGGCTATTTCTCGAACACAATAGTTTTACGAACGGGCTTTGTGAAACTGATTAGTAGAGGAGTTGGATATTCGATATCACACGGGCTGTGAGTATGCAACATCGCAATAATTAGCCTTAAGTGCAAGTGGTAGATTGTTGGATATAGTGCCCTCAGAGTCAATTATTGGATCGCAGGTACGTGATTGCAATGATTGAGGAGGACCTATGCCGGTAGGACAGTCTTACTCGAGATGATAGTATGCTATCTGGTTTGCCTTTATCAGTCGTGTACATGTTCAGGTGACTGATTACATGTTACACATTGATAGAGCCCTTAGGATCTTGCTTGAGTACCAACAGTATGAGGGCGATCATATTCATGAGAGTTGGGTAGTCCATAAGCACATCCTTTATAGTGGTCCCTAGTTGTGAGAGTTTCGAGACAGGGCATCGATACTCCGGAGTAGACTAGTGTATACAGTCGAGACCCCGACAAGGGGCGGTGGCCGGTCTCATAAGCCACTGGTGTCATTTGGATCACCTAAGATGTATACAGGTGCTCATTGGGTTATGAGTACACCGGACAGGACTCGTCGGGAATCTGCTAGTTGGTATTATACATATCGTCAGATAGCAGTTCCTGGTAACATGTGTACAGGTTAGTTCATCGACCTGAGGTCGTCATTTGTCTCATGTGAGTTCCCACTGTGCTTTGATTTATACCCTACCACGGCTCAAAGGAGTCGTGCAAACAGGTTGTTTTTGGGTACAGTCCCGAGCCACATGGAAGCACGTGAGCGGATCGGCAGGGGATTCGTCTCTCCCGGTATTGGGGGTGGAGATCGCGCTGTGTCTAGGAAAGCCATTACACCAAGTCCTTGGCCAAGGCAGGTGAGAATTACTGGTAGGTACTCCGGTAGTTTCTCAGGGTGTTCAGGGCTTGTCTCCGACACGACTTATACCGCTATTGGGGGTCTGACGTTACTAGCCCCTAGGACGGATATGCGATACTCATAGACGAATGGACCGGACTGTATATACATTGTCACTGTTAGCCTCAGTAGGGTTTTCGGATGAGTTCGCTCATCGGCCTCCCTTGAGGTCAGTACATGGGCAGCCGTTACGCACAGCTAGTGCCGCTGACGGCTTGTGGTTAAACCCATTGTCAGGGTACTGACGAGTCATTAGAGTCCCCCACAGATAGTTTCCCAAGTTCGGGCGAAACGTTGTAGAGGCCGTATGGTTTTATGGCAGGGTTCGGAAAATGCACGTGCGTTTGCGCACGTGTCATATTTCGGGCAGATAATTCTGGTGGGCTTTGGTTTAAGCCGAATCCGAGTATTATACTTAGTAGATATAATATCTTTTTCTCAGTTGCATTTGTATTCGGTCGTAATACAAATGCGGGTATATTTATACAGTTACGGGGTTATCCTGAAATTCATTTCAGGATCACTTTTGGAAGTTGCCAGTTTCCAGTTTTCTATCACCCGTATTTAACAGTCGGTTAAATACGGATTTATTTTTTCTTGAGGGTGAGTCATGAGAGGAAGTTTCTTGGAAGGTGACTAGGTTAGTGATTCACAGTTAGCATTAAATGAGAGATGATGTGTTATTGTGACTCATGCTTTTGCATTTATGTTTTCTTGTAAAGCTTAAGATATTTTCTTCTTGATAAGCTTTGCTTGTGGTCACTGCCCCCCCTTTCCTCCTACACTCACCCCCACCTCTTTAAAGTGGCCGGCCCATCCTTGGTGGATAAAAATGGTGGTTGTTTGAAAAAGATGATAGTTTTCAGTGTATGGAAATTTCATAACTCATTTCATTCCATCACCCGACTCAAATGGCAACTTCATTAACCGTTCGTCCATGGCTTTGGACGAAGCGAGAAAAAGTGTTCTACTCATTCTCTACATCAATCTTGGTCATCTCTTCTAGCTAACTTGATGACCGAGTTGCCTCGGGTCAGAGGCGGGAGCCCATTTAAAGATCCGATGACGTGGTGCCACCTGGACGAGGAGATAGGAGATCGACGAGATCGGAGCAGCCGCAACTGAGTGTGGGATGATGGTTAAAGAACGAAGGACTCGGATCGTTCAGTATAACCTTTCTACTCTCTTTGTAGTTTGTTAGTTTAGCGTTAATGGCAGATCCGGGTTATAGTTTGCGATAGCGCCAGTTATAAAAGTTTTTGTTCCGCATTTTGGCGTCTGAAAGACTGCCGGGACGCTACCGTGGACTTACATGAGGGTAGAACCAGATCCACATCAGTCTTGGAAGTGAGCTCGTACCTGTCACGTGATTACGCTGTCGAAAAAAGAAGAGCCCGAGGATATGGATGAACTCCCCTGGTGCTTCGAAAACAATGATGACGAGGTGATCTCAGAATTTCCATCGGCGCCGAAAGAGCTGGTAGACGGAATACACACCACTGCAGATGATCTCAAGAAAATTGATTTGGGGACGATAAGTGACCCGCGGCCGACATTCGTCAGTGAGCTGCTGTCTGAAGAAAGGGTAGCTACACTAAAAGACGTGCTTATGCAGCATAAGGATTGCTTCGCATGGAACTATTCCAAGATGCCGGGGTTAGATCCAGAAATTGCTATACACAAATTGGCAATATCTCCAGGCGTCAAGCCGATCAAACAAGCACCGAGGAGGATGCGGCTCGAGCTTGAGATGAG
This sequence comes from Agapanthus africanus, assembly GCA_030015575.1. Lineage (NCBI taxonomy): Eukaryota > Viridiplantae > Streptophyta > Magnoliopsida > Asparagales > Amaryllidaceae > Agapanthus > Agapanthus africanus. The sequence goes on along the minus strand of JASDDO010000026.1, from coordinate 5,499,499 downwards.
CATCAACGCCGAGGTCAAGAAGCTGATCGACTCTGGCTTCATCCAAGAAGTTCAGTATCCTGACTGGATCGCCAACATCGTCCCGGTGATGAAGAAAAATGGGACAGTGCGCATATGTATGGACTTTCGAGATCTCAATAAAGCCTGCCCGAAGGATGACTTCCCAGTACCGGTCACCGAACTAATGATAGACAATACATCCACCCACGAAATCTTCTCCTTCATAGACGGATCGTCCAGATATAATCAGATAAAGATGCATCCCGGGGACCAGAAGCACACCGCTTTCCGGACCCCTTTGGGTATATTCTGCTACAAGGTAATGCCCTTTGGTCTAAAGAACACCGGTGCCACTTATCAGAGGGCCATGACGAAAATCTTCGATGACCTCATACATGAAATCGTCGAATGCTATATCGACGACCTCGTGGTGAAAAGCAAATCATACGAGGAACATCTCGAGCATCTGAAGATCGTGTTTCAACGCCTTCGGCAATACAACTTGAAGATGAACCCTCTCAAATGCGCATTTGGAGTTTCCTCGGGCAAATTCCTAGGATTCATCGTCCGACACCGAGGTATTGAGATAGATCCGTCAAAGATCAAGGCCATTATGGAGATGCCCCCGCCAAGGACTCTCAAGCAATTGCGGTCTCTCCAAGGAAAGCTCGAGTATATCCGGCGATTTATAGCCAATCTCTATGGAAAGTGTCGTCCGTACAGTCACTTGATGAAGAAAGGGACCCCGTTCATCTGGGATCACAAATGCCAAGACGCACTGGACGAAATCAAGCAGTATCTGCAAAACCCGCCAGTGCTGGCTGCTCCGGTCAAGGGAAAGCCTCTCATTCTGTATATGACCGCCCTTGAAAGTTCCTTAGGCGCATTATGGGCACAAGAGAACGACCAAGGGAAGGAGAGAGCCCTCTACTATTTGAGTCGAGTTCTACTGTGGGCAGAAAGCAATTATTCTCCCATCGAAAAACACTGCCTGGCGTTGATCTTCGCGATAACGAAAATCAGGCACTATGCATTGGCGCTTGAAGTCCGTCTTATATCGAAGGTGGACCCTCTCAAATATTTGATGTCAAAGGCCAGACTGACGGGGCAACTCGCTAAATGGGCCCTACTCTTGATGGAGTTCTCAATAACCTATCAGCCTCTTAAGGCAGTGAAATTCCAGGCCATCGCCGACTTCCTCGCCGAGCATCCGATACCGGTCGATTCACCCTTGAATTGCGAACTGCCAGACGAACATTCATTTGATACGATCGACGGTGGTGATACCCGATGGGAACTTTATTTTGATGGAGCGTATTCCATGAAGAAGCGCAAACAGAACACGCCCATAATCAAATCAGAGGTAGGCCTCATCTTTGTGACTCTACAAGGAGGGATAATGCGCTTTGTTTTCTTCTTAACAGAGCCGAGGACAAACAATGAAGCCGAGTATGAAGCTTTGATAGCAGGCCTCGAGATCGCCATCGACATGGGAATTGAAAACCTCCTCATATACGGAGACTCCCAACTGGTCGTTAGTCAAGTAAACGGAGACTATCAAACGTGCAAACCAGAACTGGTAAAGTACGGCGAGAGGGTACAGCAACTGCTGACCGAAATACCTTCCTACATCTTAGAAAGCATACCGCGTGCAGAAAATAGCAAAGCGAATGCACTAGCTAAGCTCGCTAAATAACTGGCTGATGAGAACCTCGATGACGTGAGGATCGTTGTGTAAAGCCGTCGGGTTCTTACACCGGAGGAAATATCTCCGGAGTCGTCCGGAGAAAAAGGAGCGACTGAGCAAATGGCTATGCAAATAAAAGACCAGGAAAAGGCTGAGGATTGGAGAGAAGTCTTTATAGACTACTTCAAATCCCGTCGAACGCCTGAAGATGCGTCCTCAAAACATCAGCTCATGAAGCGAGCCCTATCTTTCGCCTTCGTCAACGATACTCTGTACAAAAGGTCGTTTGATTCTCTGTGGTTGAGATACCTGGGACCTGAAGAGGTGAAAAGAGTCGTCCAAGAAGTACACGACGGACTCTACGGTTCTCACCAAGCCGGGCCGAAGATGAAGCTGAAGATTAAAAGGATGGGCTACTATTGGCCCACGATGATTCAGGACTGCCTCGAGTATGCGAAGCAATGCCACTCGTGCCAGATTCACGGGGACTTTATCCATCAGCACCCAAGTCCACTACACCCGACAGTGGCTAGCCGGCCATTCGAAATGTGGGGAACTGACATAATCGGCCATATCGAGCCAGCATCGTCCAGAGGACATCGATTTATTTTGGCGACAACTGACTACTTCTCCAAATGGGCAGAAGCAGTACCGCTGAGGGAAGTGAAGACGGAGAATATCCTCCATTTCTTCAAGACGCACGTTATTTATCGGTTTGGAACTCCGCGACGGATCATCTCCGATAATGGGCCAGCCTACAGAAGCCACAAGATCAGTCGTTTTGCACAACAGCACAACATAGACTGGAGATACTCCTCAGTTTATAATCCCCGAGCTAACGGTCTAGCTGAGGCTTTCAACAGACCTTGACGAAGATCGTGAAGAAGACGGTGTCCCAAAATAAGAAGGACTGGTATGAGAGACCGCATGAAGCTCTCTGGGCATTTCGAACTACGTTCAAGACGGCCACGAAGACAACGCCGTACGCATTGGTATTCGGTACAGAAGCAGTACTCCCCCTCGGCTACCCTCTCTACGAGTAGCATTCCATTACGAGCTGACGGACGAAGAGAACGCTCACCTTCGGCTTGAGGAGCTCGATGCCCTTGATGAAACCCGGCTCGTAGCGCAACAAAATCTGGAGGCTTATAAAGCAAAGATGACGCGCTCCTACGAAAGGATGACTAGGCCGAGGACATTCCGCCAAGGCGAACTCGTGCTAGTGGTCAAGAGACCTATGATCCCCAATCGTGCTAAACGAGGGAAATTCGAGCCGAATTACGAAGGCCCGTACATCATAGACAAGGTCTACCAGGGTGGAGCCTATCTACTCATGGACATGCATAGCGAAAGGCCCTTCAGGACAATAAATGGTCGCTTCTTAAAAAAGTATTACGCCTGACGAGTCATAGCCTAGGTCAATGATAGATGACGACTACTATGTCCGCTCGCTATCTTCCTAAACCCAAACTCTATAAGTAGTAGCCGGCTTACTTTGCAACGGAACGAAACGTCCTTAAACTAACAGCGGACCGAAACGTCCTTAAACTACCAGCGGACCAAAACCTCCTTAAACTAACAACGGACCGGAACGTCCTAAAACTAGCTGTTGACCGAGATGTCGATAAACTACGGTGGATTGCAGCGTCCCAAAGCTGATATATATATAAAAAAAAGAATAAAAAAAGAGAAAAGAAAAAAAAGGAATCTCCATAAGCAGAAAGGGCACGGATGAAAACCCGAAAGGGTTCCGTGAGTAAAATCAGCAGGGCTACCGGCGAGTGTTTGTGAAAATCCAAAAGGGCGCAACCTCGTTAAAAGACACTTGCAAGGTCCTATCGACTTTGTAATGAGAAACCACCTACATGAAATCCTTACGACTCACAAGGGAGCAACACACTTAGGAATCCATACGATCCCTAAGGAGAAATTACACTTGCGAGAGCCTCACGACTCGTAAGGAGAATCCTCTTATGAGATCCTCACGGCTCATAAGATTCAAAAGTCTTAAGCTACAGGGATCTGAATCTGTTCTTAAGCAGCCCCCACAACCTCCACTAATGCCCTACAAGTGGCTCGATGTTGACCCTTGTATACAATCCACGGGCGCGAATAAACATTTCCCTAACAAAGTCTCATCCGTGACTAGGGATATGTCTATATGGTGAACAACCCTTGTAAGTCCTCTCGATTTATAAGGAGAAAACGCTCTTGTAAGATCCTTACGAATTACAAGAGAACATACACTTAGGAATCCTCACGACTCCTAAGAAGAAAACGCACCTATGAGATCCTCACGACTTGTAGGGAGAAATACCTTTGTGAGACCCTTACGGCTAATAAAGTCAAAAGCCTTTGTCAATAGGATCCTAACCCTGTTTACTAAGCCACCTTTGTTCGTCATCGACAGAGGAAAATGACGATTCGCTCCTGGCAATATCCCAGTTGTAGCGGTGCTGATGCCGAAAATCGATGTCAAATTCCAAGCTAGCGAGCCACACATGCATACGAAATAGCCGAAATGATGGGGCAACTTGCAAAAAAATCAACAAGTAAAAACGTATGCATGAAAAATAGCCAAAATGATTGGGCAACTCGCAATAAAAAGCAGCGAGTAAAAATAAAACAAATAGCCGAAATGATTGGGCACCGCGAAAAATAGCCGAAATGATTGGGCGATCGCGACCTTCGCGATAAAAAAAGCTGAAATGATAGAGCATCGCGGAAATAAAATAATAATATAAAAAAATGAATGAAATTTTTTGCCCTACAGGTGATATCACATTAATCCCTGTATACAATACAGGGGCACAAACGAAGAGGGAGTCACACTCCTCCTCCCCAGCTTTCATCAGAAGAAGAAGCCAAATCTCGACGGGTCACAGATAGCCTAGAGATCATCTCAACATTCGTCTCATTGCAGCAGACACAACATCAAGCAAAGTGGAACAGCGGCAACTCCCAGTTCCACGACTCGGCGGTGTACAGATGACCGAGAGTCAAATTCCGACTCCATGAAATGCGGATAAAGTCAAAATTCCTGGCTACGTGGAACGCGGATTATGTCACTTCTGACCCCGTGGAAAACGTCCAGAGCGGATCCTGGTCCTCGCAGAACACGGCAGTGAACCCGTGTGAAGCATCCAGAGCGGTGCCTAGTCCTCGCCGAACATGGCAGTGAACCCGTGGGAAGCATCTAGAGCAAAATTCCTGGCTACGTGGAATGCGGATTATGTCTCTTCTGACCCTGTGGAAAACGTCCAGAGCGGATCCTGGTCCTCGCAGAGCACGGCAGTGAACCCGTGTGAAGCATCCAGAGCGGAGCCTGGTCCTCACCGAACACGGTAGTGAACCCGTGGGAAGCATCTAGAGCAAAATTCTTGGCTACGTGGAAACGGGGATTATGTCACTTCTGACCCCGTGGAAAACGTCCAGAGCGGATCCTGGTCCTCGCAGAGTACGGCAGTGAACCGTGGGAAGCATCCAGAGCAAACATTGGACTGTGGAGTCCTTAAATCCACGGACTATGATGTCCTTAACCTCGACCGTGATGTCTTAAAACTAACATTGGACTATGGAGTCCTTAAATCCACGGACTATGATGTCCATAACCTCGACCGTGATGTCTTAAAACTAACAATGGACCGTAATGTCCTTAAAACTAATTTTACCTTGGTTCAAGGGTACATCTCTTCACTCCTTTGATATTTTTCGTTGTAATTCCTCAACGTCTTCAAAGAGGTGACGGTTCCCGACGACCACACATAACATTGGACTTTGGAGTCCTTAAATCCACAGACTATGACGTCCTTAACCTCAACCGTGATGTCTTAAAACTAACGTTGGACTGTGAGGTCCTTAAACTCGAGGACTATGATGTCCTTAATCTCAACCGTGATGTCTTAAAACTAATATCGGACTGTGAGGTCCTTAAATCCATGGACTATGATGTCCTTAACCTCGACCGTGATGTCTTAAAACTAACAATGGACTGTGGAGTCCTTAAACCCATGGACTATGATGTTCTTAACCACGACCGTGATGTTTTAAAACTAACATTGGACTCTGAAGTCCTTAAATCCACGGACTATGACTTCCTCAACCTCGACCGTGATGTCTTAAAACAAACGTTGGACTTTGAGGTCCTTAAACTCATGGACTATAATGTCCTTAACCTCGATCGTGATGTCTTAAAACTAACGACGGGTTGTGGAGTCCTTAAATCCACGGACTACGATGTCCTTAACCTCGACCACGATGTCTTTAAACTACGGTACCCTGGAAAACGTCTAGAGCGGAGCCTGGTCCTCGCCAAACACGGCAGTGAACCCGTGGGAAGCATCCAGAGCAACCCTTAACTCCGTGAAATGCGGATAAGGACAATTTTACCCATCACTTGCGGGTCCTCACGACTCGCAAGGAAGTAAATTCTCTTGTGAGATCCTTACGACTTTCAAGAGAAAACGCACTTAGGAATCCTCACGATTCTTAAGGAGAAATTACACCTACGGGATCCTCTTGACCGATAGGGAGAAAATTCTTTATGAGACCCTCACGGCTCATAAAGTTGAAAAGTCTTAGGTGACAGATCCTAACCGTGTTTTCTAAGCCATCACTACCTTACAAAGAGCACAAGATTGACAGCTATATGCTACCTACAGATCGCACTTGATAAAATCACAGGGCAACAACACAGCAAGGAGAAGAAAGCAACATTATAACAAAAAGAAATGTGGCTTCATTCATGAACTCAATTGGATACAAAATACGTCATACAAAAAAATTGGATACATATTATTCAAAGATTACAAATATCCAACCTATATAAAAACAGCTATTGGGAGGGGGCGCCTTTAATAGACTGGCTAGCTGCTCGCGCGCTTTTCTCAACTCCTCCTCACAATCAGCCGCCGCGTCCAGCTCTGCTTCAACCTGGGCCCGTTGCTGCAAATAGGATGAAAGTTTCTGATCAGCTTCCTGCTGGGCAGCCTCCTGACTCTGCGCGACCTGCTCGTTAAGATCAAGCTTCTTCCTCAACACCAGCCTGTCTGAGATACATCGTTGAAGGTTTTCAAAAACGGCATTCAGCTGGGCAGAATTAGCCGCAACCTCAGCGCGCAGTTGGGCAGATTCAGCAGCAGTCGCCTCACGTTCCTTTCGCTTAAGGGTTGCCTCTCGTTCGAAATGGCGGAAGAACGGAACACTTTGCTCAACCCATGCGGCCCATTGGGAGTTCGAAGCCTGGGTCTCCAGGGCAGGACGCATAAGTTCAAGCTGATGCAGGCAGGCCTCGATCTTCCGACAGCGATTAACCCAAGACACGACGACGCCTTCATTATGGAAATTAACTAGCATCGCCAGCATCGGATTGACCTCGGCAACGAAATCTGCGATAGATATAGGAGCTTCTGCGTCAAGCTCCTCGACGTATTCACTCAGCATGCGCAGACTTGTAACAGCACCCTTTGAGGACGGGCGTCTGGAGAAGGGGCATGCCGGCATCATAATGCAAGATTCGAAAGAGGCCGGAATTGAAGCGACCGCTGCAAGACAAGTCACAATCAGATAACGGATCAAGAAATATAGGAGATTCATGAACAATGGGATTCACTATACCAGCTGCAGCAGGCGGCAAATCCGGGAGGACCAATGGCGCAACTGGTCTCTCATCCCCTCCTTCAATCTGTAGCACTATAATCAAAGCAAAGAAGACTCAGAAATGATTTCATGGTCGATAAAAGAAAGAGCCTTAATTGAAAACTGTATTCACCAGCGCCACTGGATGAAACAATCTCCGACGGGAAGGAGAAGTGGGGATGCAGCACCTGGTACAGGTGGTCAAAAAGGACTCCTGCAAAAACGCGATAACGCAATGTCAGTACATGAATTATACAGCCGAGAGACAAGACTGATGGGTTATAAATCCATACCTTCCAGCATCTGCGACGGTATGAGAGAATGCAGAGAGGTGGTTACCGTCAGGGCGGCGACTGACGGCGCTGTCTCAAGTAGTTCGACATCTGCACTAGCCGCAACTTCATTAGAAACAAGATAAATCTTGTTAAGAAAGATTGCAGAATAAAAAGAAGTGCAGTAACCTAAAATCTACCTGAACAGTCACCAGCCGGAGCCGTGACGAGGGCGTCACTTGATTCAACAACGGCGTCTCCCTCCTTCATCAGGGTGGTCTCACCCCCCGTCGCCTCGTCCCCTGACTCCACGAGAGCCGTCGTCACACTTGCGATGCCAGGAGATGGCAAAGAACCGTAAGCGGGAAGAGCAATGATCGGGGTGGTGCCGGACTCTTGAGAACGAGCGGCCATCTCAGGCCCAACAATCGTATCCGTTTCGCTCGCCACTACCTCGGGCTCAGTGATCGTAGCCGTTTTATCCACCCCTATCTTAGGCTGGGCCGTGGTAGCCACCTCGTCCACCGCTGCCTCAGGCTCGGCCGTAATAACCATCTCATCCGCCGCCGCCTCGCGTTCGGCAGTGGTAGCTATCTCGGGCATAGCAGTCGTGACTGTCTCGTCAGCCACTATCTCGGGCTCGGCAATTATGGTTACATCGCCTACCGTCACCCCGGGTTCAGCAGCTACCTCCTCCACCGCCCCCTCGGGCTCAACGGTCGCCGCCACTCCTTCAGTAAGGCTCGGCCCTGCAGGGCAAAATATATAAGAACTGATAGTTTAAGGCTTTGACAACGAAGCCTCAAAACACATTACCTGGGGTCGATTTACCATTGGCTTCCCGAGCTGCACGTGCCGCCCGTCTATGAGCAGTAGACAAGGCAACCGGGAACTCTTCTGAAGGAGTAGCAGTGGGAGTAACGGCGCTTGAACCTGCCCCTGCAGCCAAAGCAGCACTACGTTCCCTTGCTGCGCGCCTCAGGCGCTTCCTTTCCTCCCGGGCCGTCACAACAGACCTTTTAGAAGCCTCCTTCAGCAAGGCGTCGTCGTCCGCATTCAGGGTTACCTCTAGAGCCGTCAAGGCTTCCATCATCGGTTTTTTGAGCAATGCCTCCTTCGGCAAGAGGCCGGGACTTCGGTGGCTGGCCCGGGAAGAGTCTCTACATCACCTTGCGGGACCGGCATTGTGGTCCCTACGATGAGATAAAGAAAGGGTTAGATTGTCCGTAAAAAGGAGAATGAAGACTCAATGAACCGAAACATACCAATGCCGAATAGAGCGCGATTCCTCTCCTCCTCCTCCTCCTCGAAAGTCCTGAGGGAATCCGCCAGAGCCTCTTCGGTAGTAAAGCCTGTTACAAAAGGAAGAATATCAGTCAAGACATGATAATAAAAATAAAGATATAACACAATGACAAAAGTGTGACTAATATTTACTTGATTGCACAAGGGCGGCTATTTACGCTTGTTGCCGCATGAGTCGCTCAGAAGCAGCAATAGCGGCATCGAGATCAGTGTCTGCTGGCTCTATGAAGAGACCCTCATTGGTTCCATACTCACTTAGGCCTTCGGTAAGAGGATCCTGAGGCTCTAGGCCGAGTACGGCATCAAGGGAGAGGACCGACTTCTTCTTCTTCTTCCGTGCGCGAGTTCCGGTCGCAGCCAGAACCAGCTTGCGCTTCGTGGGCACTTTGGGCCGGCGAGTCCCGATATCCAAGCCTACACCAGATTCGGGGGAAGCTACGTTCACCGTCTCCACGGGAGCACGGGGCACCGAAGGCACATTCACCGTCTCTACAGGAACATGAGGAAATCCACGCGTGGAGCTTAGCGCGCGTGGAGGCTCAACTGCAGCAACCTCTCTTAGCGGAGGGGGTACAGCGATCCGTCGTTTCAAAGGGACTTTACGATCACTAGCGGGAGGTGCACTTTTGCGATCAAGCAGCAAACGTCTTTCTTCCTTAATAACGGCGCTCGTCGAATGCTGGTACCATGCCGTATATGTATTAAGGATCCGTGGGACACAACGCGGCTCGCTGATAAAAAAGTGAGAGCCCGTATTCAGACGCATGAAGTGATGCAGCGCGCCCTGCATCCCCTCTTCAGTGACAGTAGGTTCCAGCAAGAAAGCCTCCAACGGCACTCCTTGATTATAGCTCAATTGTTGGGCAAAGCGATGCGGGTTATATCTCATGAAGAGCGTCGCATCATTTTTCCTAAACACCAGGAAGCCCGGTCTGATAGAATATAAATGATAGGTCTCCCGAGCTGTCAGAACTGAGGCTCCATCTTTGAAAATGTCCTGTAATGACCGCATTGTTGTGGTAGAGGCCTTTCCGATGGTTAACACCTAGTCGGTGAAGGTCATCCCGTCTCCAACATTGCGGGGACGAAGGAGCAAACCTCTGGCGTCCCGTGGCAACGGATTTACGATTGAGGCGTCGACAATCGCATAATCGGAGGGAAGCTGCACCTGTCATAGAATGAAGGCCTTTTATGAATACCAAAAACGCCAAGTGCATGTAGCTCGAGCCATGACATGAAGTAATGCATCGAGAATATCACATGCGGTACTCCAGGTTCAGTAGCATCCGCCGCTTGACTAAGGCCGTAATACAGATGGGCTAAGCCGGCGACCCCGACAGCCACTTTTATCCCAATAGTCATCCGGTGAGCCGGGTAAAAGACAGATGGCCTCATACGGCGAAGGTGCATCGGGAGCGCGAACCAGCTCAACCACAGCCCAAGAAATCCCAAAAAGAATGCTTCCTCATCCATCTCAGGGACTGCAATCTCCACAAAAGGAACAACCGGGGAGTTAGGAAGGAAGAAACTCTTCTGATCTACCTTCGTCGCTGGCAGGTTGTCCAAACCTAAACCGAAAGGGTCATCAAGTGTGGCGAAGTTAGCAGCTTCCGTCGAGAAGACTTTCGGGTGAAGGAAGCGAGCGATGAAATCCTCAAAACTAACCCCGCGACTTCCAGATTCGCAGATTCGAGAAAAAGGCGCTCGTAGATATTCAACACTTTGATCAGACTAGGAAACTGGTGTTGAACAGCATTCGCCGGAGTAAGGTCCATTATCACTGGCTTGGCACCGAAGACATATTCGTCCGTGGGAAGCAGCTCCTCATAATGCTCCCCTATGACCGGTAAGCCGGAAACTTTTGTAAACTCCTCTAAAGAGATTGACACTTTCCGGTCCAGTGCGAGGAAGGTGTGAGTAGGGATATTCCACTGCTCCAAAAAAGCCTTAACCCACCAGGTGGGAAGCGTAGGGTATTGGAAGAGAGAAGCATAAACAGCGGTATACAATCCAAGCCTCATCAACTGCGACTTCTTCGCTGACAGAATGTAGCGGGCCCATTGCAGATAACCGATCGGATGACCGGGAATCAAACCTATGTTATATGGTTGCCCCCACGGCCGCGCTTCGCCTTGACAAATACGGCGTCCCAAGGTATCTAAAACCATGGGAGGCTGAACGGGAATCGAAGCTATAGCGGGTTGAAGAAGGCCTTCTGAAGTCCAATTGACCATCTCCATGGCGTAGTCCACCGAGGGTGAGTTGGCGTAATGGATCGCCGTGATAGGCTCCGAAGGCACCGCGCATGAAAAGCTTTGTCGACCCCTGATAATCTGATTGTACCATGATCCCCAAAGTTGAAGATTCTTATGTTCCGGATCACGATCTCTGATCAAAGTTAGGACGTCCCGGTCTAAGGGTGCTCCAGGGAATCCTCCCTCTGAACGAACGAATGGGAATGAAGAATCGAAAGACATGTTGCCTGCAAAAAAGGGGACGGAAATCAACTGTCAGTGTTGTAATTTTTAATTTCTGACACTTGGTACTTTAAAATTTGTACCACACTGAAATGCAGTGGAAAGGGGACCAAAGGGAGACCCACAAAATCCAGATGACAATGCATCAATTACTAAAACAGTCTTATCATTGGAGGAGACTGTCAATTAATGAGGAAATCCTCAAAGAATATTCTCATTGAATGAGAAATCCCTCAGGAGAAGGAGAAAATCTCCCTTTCAGAGCAAAGCTCTGTAACAGAGTGACACTTGTCAAACTCTGGTCATGAAGGACTAAAATTCCTTAGAAGAGCCTAGCTCTGTAATCATGGTAGAAAATCCATCAAGGATTATCAAAATTAATGCTTGAGAATTAAAATTCTGGGATCTTAAAGATCCATAAAGAAACTCTCAAGAGTTCTTCATCAAAAGATCAAAAGATCTACGGATTATCAAAAGCGCAGAGCTCTGATTCATGGGATAAGAAACCCCAAGAAAAGATCTGTTTAGATCTATGGGTTCATGAGAGCAAGGCTCTGTTGATGGGTAAGAACCCTAATTTGTTAAAATTAAAATTTCTAAATTTTACCTAAGAGTTTTGACTCTTGAAAGTTCTTAACAAAAGAGCTACGCTCTGAATGAAAATTCTCAAGAAGAAGATGATAATCATCTCAAGGATCAAATGTCCTATTTATAAGCACTGAACTGCCTCTTCAACTTCTGAGTTGATCCAAGGGCTCAGATGTTGCCACCGCTGCACTCACGTGAGTGCCGCGTGAGCGCAACGGTGGGGGGAATTTGTTTCCCCAATCAGAGCAAACCTCTGTTTTGAATTTCAAAATTCAAAAATTGAAGCAACGCTTCAGATCCTGCGCGCTGCGCGCCACGTGTCAAAAGCAGACACGCCAGCGCCAGGAGCGCTGAGCCCTAGGCAGCGCACCCCAATCAGAGCAAAGATCTGTTTTCAAAATTCAAAAATTAAAAAGTTGAAGCGACACTTCAGATCCAGCGCTCTGCGCTGCGCGCCATGTGTCAAACATAGGTGCGCCAGCGCAGTTGCTCTGTGCTCCGCGCAGCGTGCCACATGTCTAACACAGGTGCGCTAGCGCAGTTGCGCTGCGCTCTGCGCTGCGCACCACGTGTCAAGCACGGGTGCGCCAACGCAGGAATTAAAATTCCCACCGTTAGATCAAAGGATCTAATAATAGTAATAAATCATTAATTAACCAGAAATAAATTCTGTTAAAGAAAGATTTTTCAAAATCTTTCCAAACAACAAGATTGTGCTTTAAGGATCGCTGGATCAATGATCCAATGGTAAATAATGAATTACCAAAACAGAACAAATTCTGCATGGAAAGATTTTTCAATCTTATTAAAACAAGAAGATTATCTTCTGACAAACAGGAGCCTTAGGATTAAAGATCCAACGAAGTAAAATATTCCCCAATCAATCAGAGAAAGATCTCTTAAAACTGATTTAACAAATCATTTGGCCCTATATAAAGGACCCTAAACTTCAAGTCTAAAATAGAGAGAAGATAGAAAAAAGAAGAAAAAAAACCCTCTGCCAATTTTAAGAAAAACTCAAAGAGAAAGAAAGGCAAGCCTTTAGAAGAAAGAAGATCATTTCTTCATCTTTAAAGGTAAAGAATTAATTCTTGAACAACAGAGATGAAATCATCTCGTAAAAAGAAGAAACGTCTTCTAAAAAGATCTTAGATCTATAAAAAGGCCAAGGTCTTTGATTAAAAAGAAAAGATCAAAAGACCTAATCATAGGAATATAAAAAGAAGTATTTTTACTACACAGATCTTCTGATCTATAAAGGCAGAGCCTTTTAATAAAAATAAGAACTTTTGTTCTTGGATCTTGAGGCAAGGCCTCCTTTGAAGAACATAAATTGGTTCTTTGATCTTAAAATTGATCAAAATGCGCTTTGCGCTATAAGAAAGTGCTTTGCACTCATGAGCTGCGCCTTTGCGCTCCATAGATCGGCGCTCAGCGCCAGAACATGCCACGTGTCAACCATAGACACGATCTGTGCTTTGCGCTGCTGAAAACAGCGCATTGCGCTCTTGGGTTGGCGCTCAGCGCCAAGCGCGCCACATGTCACTCACTGGCGCACCCATAAACTAGCGCAGCGCACTCATAAATTAAAAGCGCGGTGCGCTAACAAACTAGCGCTAAGCGCGACACGTGTCCTACTCGTGTACGATAACCGACAGAAGCGCAATGCGCTCTCTGACTGGCGCAAAGCGCCTAGTGCGCCACGTGGCGCGCTGTCAGAACATACTTTGTTCTGATAAATACTATGCATTCAATATAAGACAAAAAATGTCATAGCCCAATGCTTGGCATTATTAAAAGGGCGGAGCCCAAACAAAGGCCTAACAGGCAAGACAAAAAATAAAATGTTAAACATTTTTAACTGGACTTAGCCCAATTCTGGCCATAAGTCCTCAATTTAAATTGAACTGAGCTCATCTGCTCTTCCAATCAATTTACACCTGGTTCGAGGGTACATCTCTTTACTCCTCTGATATCTGTCGTTGTAATCCTGCAACGTCTTCAGAGAGGTGACGGGTCCCGACAACCACACATAACGTCAGACTGTGGAGTCCTTAAATCTACGGACTATGATGTCCTTAACCTTGACCGTGATGTATTAAAACTAACGTCGGACTGTGGAGTCCTTAAATCCACAGACTATGATGTCCTTAATCTTGACCGTGATGTCTTAAAATAACGTTGGACTGTGGAGTCCTTAAATCCACGGACTATGATGTCCTTAACCTCGTCCGTGATGTCTTAAAACTAACGTTAGACTGTGAGGTCCTTAAATCCACGGACTATGATGTCCTTAATCTCGACCGTGATGTCTTAAAACTAACGTTGGACTATGGAGTCCTTAAATCCACGGACTATGATGTCCTTAACCTCGACCGTGATGTCTTAAAACTAATATCGGACTGTGAGGTCCTTAAACTCACGGACTATGATGTCCTTAACCTCGACCGTGATGTCTTAAAACTAACATCGGACTGTGAGGTCCCTAAACTCATGGACTATGATGTCCTTAACCTCGACCGTGATATCTTAAAACTAACATCGAACTGTGGAGTCCTTAAAATTCACGGACTATGATGTCCTTAACCTCGACCGCGATGTCTTTAAACTATTAATGGACCGTAATGTCCTTAAACTAATTATTGACTGCAATGTCATTAAACTAAACAATAGAGCTCAATTGCACTTTTGTTGGATCTAAATGATCCCGTTAAGTTGATCTTAGTCTATAATTAGACTAACGTGTTCTTAACAAACGTTTAAGTTGATCTTAGCCTCAAATAAGGCTAACGTATCCTTAAACACAGCCCCCTCCCCCCAAACCCAAATCTAAGAAAGATACGGATTTGAACTAATCCACGTCCTACGGGCGACAACATAAATTAGTCTCCGTATACAATCCACGGGCAACCCAAAACAAAACAAACATTCACGACACGAAGTGACCATCTGGAGAAGGAAAACGTGGTCACCGCGATGCGGTAGCGTAATTAATTGCAGGGGCTTGCGCTTAAAGGGAAGAGCGTCCCCACAATAAAAAAACACCTCAAACGAGGGGGAATCTGACGAAGTCTGCTACATCGGCCGTATCCATTTAAACATTCGATATACGGTGCCATAAATCAACTTGGCATCTTCGGAGAGGTGGACGGATAGCACCAATTAGCATCCGCCCTCAGATGCAGGCAAGACATCCAGTCTTCCCGGCTTCCGGCGGTAAACACTCCCGACTCCGCGAAATGCGGATAAAGTCAACAATTCCTGGTTACGTGGAACGCGGCTTATGTCAATCCTGACCCCGTGGGAAACGTCCAGAGCGGATCCTGGTCCTTACAGAACATGGCAATGAACCCGTGGGAAGCATCCGGAGCGGAGCCTGGTCCTCGCAGAACACGGAAATGACTCCATGGGAAGCATCCAGAGCAAATTCCAGGTTACGTGGAACGCGGATTATGTCAATCCTGACCCCATGGGAAACGTCCAGAGCGGAGCCTGGTCCTCGCAGAACACGGCAATGACCCCGTGGGAAGCATCGAGAGAAAATTCCTGGTTACGTGGAACGCAGCTTATGTCAATCCTGACACCGTGGGAAACGTCCAGAGCGAATCCTGGTCTTCGCAGAACATGGCAATGAACCCGTGGGAAGCATCCAGAGCGGAGCCTGGTCCTCGCAGAACACGGCTATGACCCCGTGGGAAGCATCCAGAGCAAATTCCTGGTTACGTGGAACACGGCTTGTGTCAATCCTGACCCCGTGGGAAACGTCCTAAGCGGATCCTGGTCCACGCAGAGCACGGCAATGACCCCGTGTGAAGCATCCAGAGTGGAGCCTGGTCCTCGCAGAACACGGCAGTGAACCCGTGGGAAGCATCCAGAGCAAAATTCCTGGTTACGTGGAACGCGGCTTACGTCAATCCTGACCCCGTAGGAAATATCCACAGCGGATCCTGGTCCTCGCAGAGCACGGCAATGACCCCGTGTGAAGCATCCAGAGCGGAGCCTGGTCCTCGCAGAATACGGCAGTAAACCCGTGGGAAGCATCCAGAGAAAAAAAAAATCCTGGTTACGTGGAACGCGGCTTAAGTCAATCCTGACCCTATGGGAAACGTCCAGAGCGGAGCCTGGTCATCGCAGAACACGGCTATGACCCCGTGGGAAGCATCCAGAGCAAATCCTGGTCCCATAAAACACGGCTAAATTCAATCTTTACCCCGTGGGAAATGGCCAGAACAACTCCTGATTCCGTGAAATACGGATAAGGGTAACCTCACCCATCACTTGCGGGTCATCACGACTCGTAAGGGAGCAAACTCTCTTGTGAGATCCTTATGACTTGCAAGAGAAAACACACTTGGGAATCCTCACGATTCTTAAGGAGAAAACACACCAACGAGATCCTCTCAACTCGTAAGGAGAAAAATCTTTATAAGACCCGCACGGCTCATTAAGTTGAAAAGTCTTAGGCAGCAGATCTGAACCTGCTTTCTAAGCCATCATTACCTCTTGAAGAATTCAAGACAGAACACTCTCTATCATCTACAGGCTACGCTTACTAAGGTAACATGTCGGCAACAAATAAAAGAAAAGAAAGCGACAACAAGGAGAACATTTGATTCGCATTCGGTAAAACGTTCGAAGCATACCCATTCATACATGTGCAAAAGAGTTAGTACATAAAATAAACACACTAAAATAAGGAATTAGCCATTCATACTTCGAAAAGTTCTTACAATCATGAAAGCAGTAAACGAAAAACATCATCAAAATGGTTACAATGGTAAAACCTCATATCCAGGGCATGGATTGAGGAATTCGAAAGTAAGGCCGTCTAGAATCTTTCTGGCCTTTCTGACCATTCTCGTGTGCATCCTCTCGCGCTCACGAGTGTCGAGGTCCTCGCCAATGTCCTCCTACCTTTGATAAGAAGCGATTATCGTCGTTTGTTGGAAAGTTTGATGCGGAATATCAATGAGGTTATCTCGCCGCTTCTTCGAGATCAAGCCCGACAGGTACACTGAATGCACCTTGTCTTCGGCATCATCTAGCGCATTAAGCGGCATGGCTTCGTGAAACCCAAGAAGTGCTCCCTAAATTTCTCCCACTACAATTTTCAAGAGAGAGGAACGGTGAGGAAGCAGCCGACCGAAGTGTGCATACAAACGATCCATAAGCTCCGCACATTGGGCGTCTATAAACTCTTGGTTCTGAATATCCTCATAAGAGATAAACTCGTTCAGACTATATAGATGGACGGACATAGTGCCTGAATAGAAACATCATTAAAAGATTAGTGATGAGGAAAAACTGGCACAGTGATTTAAACGACTCTTGATATCCCCATAGGAGAAAACAAATTCTAATTATTTAAAGAAATTCCTCGAGGATGTCAAGATCCTGGCTCTGTAATGGTGATGGAAAGATCCATCAAAAGAGGATTAATTAAAATTCTGGGATCTTCAAGATCCATGAAGAAACTCTTAAGAGTTCTTCATCAAAGATTAAGAAATCAACATGATTCAAAAGAGCAAAACTCTGTTATCAAAACCCTAAATGGGTCTTCTTTAGATCAAAGATTTATAAAGAGCAAGGCTCTGTTAAAGGGTAAAACCCTAATTTATTGAAAGTTTTAAACTTTAACTAAGTTCTGATAGAGTTTTTACTCTTAAAAAGTACTTAAACAAGAGAGCTATGCTCAGTGGGAGAATGAAATTCTCAGAAAATAAGAGGAAGATGAATAATGGTCATCTCAGAGGGCCAAAGGCCCTATTTATAGACATTGAGAGCCGCTTCAACTTCCAAAGTTGATCCAACGACTGAGATGCTGCCACCGCCGCACTCACGTATGGGCCTCGTAAGCGCAACGGTGGGGCGCATTTGTTTCCCCAATCAGAGCAAAGATCTCTTCAAATTCCAAGATTTGAAATGAAGCGACGCTTCTGTTTCCCCCAATCAAAACAGCTATGTTTTAAAATTCAAAATTCAAAAGTTGAAGCAACGCTTCAGATTCAGTACTCCGCGTTACGCGCCACATGTCAAACGTAGGCACGCTAGCGCAGTTGCGCTGCGCGCCACGTGTCAAACGTAGGTGCGCTAGCACAGTTGCGCTGCGCTCTGTGCTGCGCGCCACGTGTCAAATGTAGGTGCGCCAACGCAAGGTGCGCCAACGTAAGGTGCGCCAGCGCTGGAATTAAAAATTCCCCACCGTCAATCCTTCAATGTCTTCAGAGAGGTGACGGGTCCCGGCAACCATACATTCCATGGACTATGATGTCCTTAACCTTGACTGTGAGGTCTTAAAACTCACGGACTATGATGTCCTTAACCTTGACTGTGAGGTCTTAAAACTCACGGACTATAATGTCCTTTACCTCGACCGCGATGTCTTTAAACTAACATTGGACCGAGATGTCCTTAAACTAATAATGGACCGCAATGTCCTTAAACTAATCGGCCGCAATGTCCCTAAACTAAACAATAGAGCCCAAATGCTCTTTTCTCGGATCTAAACGATCCTGTTAAGTTGATCTTAGTCTGAAATTAGACTAACGTATCCTTAACAAACGTTTAAGTTGATCTTAGTCTCTAATGAGAATAACGTATCCTTAAACCAAACCCCCAAACCCAAATCTAAGAAAATACAGATTTGGACTAATCTACGCCCTACGGGCGACAACATAAATTAGTCTCCGTATACAATCCACGGGCAACCAAAAACAAAACAAACACACACGACACGAAGTGACCATCTGGAGAAGGAGAAAGTGGTTACCGCGACGCGGTAGCGTAATTAACTGCAGGGGCTTGTGCCTGCAGGGAAGAGCATCCCCACAATCAAAAACCCTTCATATGAAGGGGAATCTGACGAAGTCTGTTACATCGGCCGCATCCGTCTAAACCTTCGATATACAGTGCCATAAATCAACTTGGCATCTTCGGAGAGGTGGACGGATAGCACCAAATAGCATCTGCCCTCGGAATTCAGGCCCTAACGTCCCGGTCGTGTCTTCCGGCGGTAAACACTAGGTAAAAGAAAAGAAGAGAAAGAACACTTCCCCTTTTCATATGAAAAGAAATCTTCGGCTTCTCTGTGTTTCGACTCGTCAAACAAAGATTAAAAGATCTTAGGGTTGATCGTAAGATCCAAGATTTTGAGGGAAAACACCCATCAGAAGATGCATAGGCATGTAAAAAAATCGAAGCTTTCACTTCTTTAGGAGTTTTGAATCTTTGAAAGTTTTAACTATCACAAAAAAGTTGGGCGCACCATATAAGCGAACCCAAAAATCAAAGAACAAAGCTTTCCCTTATCTCAAAGCAAAAGCTTTTCTGGGAAATTAGGGTGCGCTCTAATTTGGGACTCACTCCTCAAAATTTGCACCATGCGCTTCATCACGTGCTATGCACGTGCACATATGTCAATCGCACCCTAACTCTGAGCGCATCATATGAACCCATGCACACCATGCGGTGCGTTCACGTGAAAAACATGTGCGTCTGAACCAAAAGAGCTCTCCTAAGAAAGAGATGCAATGCATACATGTGCAAAACATGTGCGCATGCGCTAACTCCAAATGAAGTCAAGTCCCATCGAGAATCGCACAAATGCATGTGCACCATGTATTATGCATGTGCACTGATGTCATGCGCATACATAGTACGCAAGCGTACATGATACCAAGCCAAAACTTGAAGACTTAGTAAAATAAACCAAGTATGGAAGCTTATAATTCATATATGAACTAATGACCAACGGAGAACATATTCTCAAGCCCATATGTTCAAAATTTCTAAGTTGATCTTGTTAGTAATATATACTCTAGAGGCTATTATTGTATAGTACTGGATTGTATATTACATTTTGGAAGCTTGGGATATATACAGATATAATAACAGTCTTGCTCAACATGATCGTATACTATCTGGTATGAATCTATCTTAACATGTGTATATGTTTCTTTTAACATATCGCTAATACATGTTGATAGTGCTTGTTTCCCTCCGAAAGACACGGCGGAGACGCGGTGAACGTCTGGGCCTGAGATTCGGGGCAGATGCTATTTGGTTTTATCCGTCTACCTCTCCGAAGATGCCAAGTTGATTTATGGCACCGTGTATCGGAGGTTTAGACTAATGCGGCCAATGTAGCAGACTTCGTTAGATTACCCCTCGCTTGAGGGGTTTTTGATTGTGGGGGCGCTCTTCCCTGCAGGCGCAAGCCCCTGCAGTTAATTACGCTACCGCATCGCGGTAACAACTTTCTCCTTCTCCAGAATTTCACTTCGTGTCTTGTGTGTTTTTTTGTTTGTGGTTGCCCGTGGATTGTATAAGGAGACTAAGCGATATCGTCGCCCGTAGGACGTGGATTAGTCCAAATCCGTATTTACTTAGATTTGGGTTTGGTGTTTTAGTTTAAGGATACGTTAGCCGTGTTGAGGCTAAGATCAACTTAAACGTTCATTAAGGATACGTTAGTCCTGTTTGGGACTAAGATCAACTTAACGTAATGATTTCGTTTAATATATGGCCGTCAGGACTCGTCACCTCTCTGACGTCGTTGAAGGATTACAACGACAGGTGTCAGAGGAGCTCGGAGATATACCCTCAAACCAGAATTGATTTAGAATTTTATAGTCCATTTGAGTGTTTAAGGATACGTTAGCCGTGTTTGGGGCTAAGATCAACTTAAACGGGACCGTTTAGATCCGGCAAAAGAGCACTTGGAGGCTCTATTGTTCCAGTTTAGGGACGTAGTGGTCCATGTTCCAGTTTAGGGACGTGATGGTCCATGTTTTAGTTTAAGGACGTGGTGGTCTATGTTCCAGTTTAAGGACGTGGTGGTCCATATTCCAGTTTAAGAACGTGGTGGTCTATATTCCAGTTTAGGGACATGGTGGTCTATTATTAGTTTAAGGACGTTTCGGTCCGATATTAGTTTAAGGACGTTTCGGTCCGACATTAGTTTAAGGACGTTTCGGTCCGACATTAGTTTAAGGACGTTTCGGTCCGACATTAGTTTAAGGACGTTTCGGTCCGACATTAGTTTAAGGACGTTTCGGTCCAATATTTGTTTAAGGACGTTTCGGTCCACATTAGTTTAAGGATGTTTCGGTCCATATTGATGTGTGTTCGTCGGGACCCGTCACCTCTCTGACGTCGTTGAAGGATTACAACGACATGTGTCAGAGGAATTCGGAGATGTACCCTCGAACCGGATATAAATTGATTTAATAGAGAGCAGCTGTGCTCAGTCACCTTAAATTTGAGGACTTACGGCCAAAATTGGGCTAAGTCCAGTTGAAGATGTTCAACATTTTTATTTATTTTTGGTCTATTAAACATGTGCTAGGGCTTTACCCACATTTAGATAATGCATTGCATTACTTTCTATTTTTGTTTGGACTGGGCTCTGCCCTTTTATAAATGATGCAGAAGCATCAATTTTATTTGGGCTCTGCCCTTTATAAATGATGCAGAGCATCAATTTTATTTGGGCTTTGCCCTTTTATTGTTTTGCAATTTATTTTGGGCCTGCTAGGTCTTTTGATTTGGGCCTGGCCTTTTAAGAAATGCATTGCATTCGTCAGGCGCTTTGCGCCAATCAGGGAGCGCAAGCGCTTGTGGTGACGACACGTGTCATGCAAGCGTAGTGCGCTGCGCTAGTGCGATGCGCTTGCGCTGCTGACACGTGGCGTACTTTGGTGGATTGTGCCAATTACAGAGAGCAAAGCTCTATCTTAAAGCGCATAGCGCAAGTAGTTGACACGTGACGCTTTCCCAAGAGCGCAACAGCGCAGTTTGGAAGTGCAAAGCACTAAGAATCTTTTAGATTCAAGAACAGAAGTGCGAAGCACTATTTGATTTTTTGATCTAATTTAGATCAAAGACAAATAAGTTTTTTTCTTATCTCAGAGAACCAAAGGTTCATGAAAAGTGCAAAGCACTACTTAATTTTTTTTGTTTTTTATTAAAGATCATTGATCTTGTTTTTTAGATCTATGATCTATTCAGAAGAGAACTTTCTCTTTTTCTAAAGGTTTTTACCTTTTTTGTTCTTGAGGAGTTCTTCAGAGTTCTCTTTTTTTTCTCAGAAAATGTTGATGCCTTTGAATTGAGGCTTAGGGTCCTTTTTATAGTGCCCATGAATTAGTTAATTTTGTTAAAGAGATCTTTCCCTGAGTGATTTGGGGGATCTCCCCCACCGTTGGATCTTTGATCCAAGGGCTTCTGTTTTACAGAAGAAAATCTTCTTATTTTAACAAGAACAGAAAGATTTCTTTTAGAATCTTAATTCTGTTTGGCGCAAATGCCCCAGAGCGTGACACGTGTCATACAGCGCACAGCGCAGCGCAACTGCGCTACCGCATCTGCGCTGACACGTGTCGCGCAGTGCATCTGCGCTAGCGCATCTGCGCTGACACGTGTCACGCAGCGCACAGCGTAGCGCAACTGCGCTAGCGCATCTGCGCTGACACGTGTCGCGCAGCGCAGTGCTTGCGCAACTGAAGCGTTGCTTCCTTTGATTTTGCTTAAAACAGAGCTTTGCTCTGATTGGGTGCGCTGTCTTGGGCGCTGCGCTGATGCATCTGCGCCTGACACGTGGCGCGTTGCACGCAGCGCAAAGAATTTGAAGCGTTGCTTCATTTATTAAAGTTTAAATTTTCAAAGCAGAGCTTTTCTCTGATTGGGGGAAGATGAAGCTTTGCTTCATCTACCGCCTCGGAATTTGAACAGAGCTTTGCTCTGATTGGGGTAAAGAAATGCCCCCCCACCGTTGCGCTTACGTGGCCCCAAACGTGAGCGCAATGGTGGCGGAATTCCAACCACCGTGGCAACTTTTAGAAGTTGAAGAGGCACTTGATGCCTATAAATAGGACCTTTGGTCCCCTACAGATGCTTATCATCTTTCAGATTTTTATTTTCAAAAAACTTCAGAGCTTTGCTCTTGCCTTCAAGAACTCCAGAGCTTTGCTCTCCTTTCCAAAGTTTTTAGAAAAAATTTAGGTAAAATTGATTCTTAGATTAAATTAATTTTAATTAGTTTTAACCAACAGAGCTTTGCTCTCATAGATCTAAAGAAAATCCCTTAGGGGTTTCACCAGCAGAGCTTTGCTCATTTTCAAAGTTAGAAACTTTAGGTAAAATTAATGTAAATCAAATTAATTTAAATTAATCTCAACCAAAGAGCTTTGCTCTCACAGATCTTTTGATCTAAAGAGATCCCCATTGGGAGTTCATAAACAGAGCTTCACTCTAAATATAAAAAAAACTTATAGATCTGCAGAGCTTTTGTTCATGGGTTCTACTCCCTGAACAGAGCTTTGTTCTCGAGGTTTTTAGCCCTCTGTGTATATTATTTTTCTTCTATCGCTAATCTTCCTGTGGTATTTGCTCCAGGCATAATGGTGGTGCGTCTATAACGTTTGCACGAGTTCATCACCTATGACGATATCCGCGCATAGGGTCGTCAACAAAACCAGGAGTTTACAGACGCTCAATGTGCAGAGGTCATGGGTCGTCTGAACGCAAGCGGTGGTTGGCTGCTTCCTCGTCGTTCGGCTCTCTTGAAAGTCATGCTGGGAGCAATATGGAGAGCACTTCCGGGTCTTCACGAGGCCCTACCGCTCAATGCGCTGGATGATGCCGAAGACAAGGTGCATTCAGTGTACCTGACAGGGCTGATCTCGAAGAAACGGCGGGATAGCCTCATTGACGTCCTACATCAAATCTTCCAGCAGACGACGATAGTTGCTTCTTATCGAAGGCCGGGAGGGCTTGCCGAGGATCTTGACACACAGGAGCGCGAGAGGCTGCGCATAAGAATAATTAGAAAGGCCAGAAGAACTCTGGATGGCCTTACTTTTGAATTCCTCAATCCGTGCCCCGGATCTGAGGTTATACCGTTGTAATAATTTGAATAATGTTTCTTATTCACTGCTTTTATGATTGTAAGAATTTTTGGCAATATGAATGGAAACTTTTTTATTTCAGCTTGTCTTGTTTCTCGTCCTGAGTCTTCTGCCCATGCATAAATGAGTGCATCTCGAACGCTTGATCAAATGTAAATCGGATGTTCTTTCTGTCATCGTTTTTTTTATTATTATTATCAGCATGCCACTTTAGTGACCATGGTTGACGGATAATAGAACACGCATCTTGACTTCCTTAAGAAATAGCGATGGCTTAGGCCGCAGGTTCAGATCTGCTGCCAAGACTTTTCAACTCTATAAGCTGTGAGGGTCTCATAGAGATTTTTCTCCCCACGAATCGAGAGGATCTCGTTGGTGGGTTTTTCTCCTTAGGAATCGTGAGGATTCCTAAGTGTAGTTTTCTTTTATAAGTCGTAAGGATCCTATAAGAGAATTTTTCCCTCTTACGAGTCGAGAGGACCCGTAAGCGGTTGTTTCCCTCCTCGTCGAAACTCGACTTTGGAGAGTGAGACCCGTGAATAGTATGCAAGAGACCGTTTAGATCGACTTGTAGGGTCCCATTGTTCAGGAAGCAAGTTTTTTAGTCCCTGCTTCCTGAGGCTTCATCTTGCAAGTTGAGACGAATCGGGAATTTTTTCGCGGAGACACTGGTTTCTCTGCGAGCCGACGCGAATCAGAAGGCTCTCGTCAAGCAGTGTTTGTATCCGTGAGTCGAGGAATTTGTTAGGGATTATTTGTTTCCCTAGCGCCAAGGATTATTTGTTTCCTTGGGGTTGAAACGAGTCGAGAATTTCCCACGGAGGCACTGGTTGCTCTGCGAGTCGACGCGAATCAGGAGGCCCTCGTCAAGGAGTGTTTGTATCCGTGAGTCGAGGAATTTGCTAAGGATTATTTGTTTCCCTAGCGCCAAGGATTATTTGTTTCCTTGGGGTTGAAACGAGTCGAGAATTTCCCACGGAGGCACTGGTGGCTCTGCGAGTCGACGCGGATCAGGGGGGCTCTCGTCAAGGAGTGTTTGTATCCGTGAGTCGAGGAATTTGCTAGAGATTATTTTTTTCCCTAGCGCCAAGGATTATTTATTTTCTTGGGGTTTGAAACGAGTCGAGAATTTCCTATGGAGGCACTGGTTGCTCTGCGAGTCGACACGGATCAGGAGGCTCTCGTCAAGGAGTGTTTGTATCCATGAGTCGAGGAATTTGCTAAGAATTATTTGTTTCCCTAGCGCCAAGGATTATTTGTTTCCTTGGGGTTTGAAACGAGTCGAGAATTTCCCACGGAGGAACTGGTTGCTCTGCGAGTCGACGCGGATCAGGAGGCTCTCGTCAAGGAGTGTTTGTATCCGTGAGTCGAGGAATTTGCTAAGGATTATTTGTTTCCCTAGCGCCAAGGATTATTTGCTTCCTTGAGGTTTGAAACGAGTCGAGAATTTCCCACGGAGGCACTGGTTGCTCTGTGAGTCGACGCGGATCAGGAGGCTCTCGTCAAGGAGTGTTTGTTTCCCTGAGTTGAGGTATCTACTGAAGACGCTGGTTTCCTCGGAGTTGGACTGAACCGTCGAGATTTGGCTTCGTCTTCTGGCGGAGCCTGTTGGGAAAGTATGGTTCCCTCTTTGTTTACGCCCTTGGATTGTATACAGGGATCGATGTGATATTAACTGTAGAGCAAAAGTTTTATCATCATTTTTTTTGTTTTATCTCCGCGATGCTCTATCATTTCAGCTTGTATATCGCGAAGGTCACGATTGCCCAATCATTTCGGCTATTTTTCGCGGTGCCCAATCATTTCGGCTGTTTATTTTGTTTTCACCCGCTGCTTTTTATTGCGAGTTGCCCAATCATTTCGGCTATTTATTTTGTTTTCACTCGCTGCTTTTTATTACGAGTTGCCCAATCATTTCGGCTATTTTGCGTGCATACATTTTTAGTTGCTGCTTTTTATTGCAAGTTGCCCTATCATTTCGTCTATTTCGTATGCGTGTGCGGCCTATTGGCTTTTCGCTGTAAACCTGCAATTAGACGTCAATTTTGGCATCAGCACCGCTACAACTGGGATATTGCCAGGAGCGAATCATCATTTGCCTTTGTCGATGTCGAACAAGGGTAGCTTAGCGAGCAGGGTTAAGGTCCTGTCGACTAAAGCTTTTGACTTCATGAGCCGTAAGGGTCTCATGAAGTTATTTCTCCCTACAAGTCGTGAGGATCTTGTAGGTGTATTTTCTCCTTAGGAATCGTGAGGATTCCTAAGTGTTCGTTTCCTCTGTAAGTCGTAAGGATCTTACAGGAGAGTTTTCTCCTCATAAATCGAGAGGATTTACAAGGGTTGTTCACCATGCGAACATATCCCCAGTCACGGATGAGACTTGGTTAGGGAAATGTTTATTCGCGCCCGTGGATTGTATACAAGAGCCAGTACTGGACCACTTGTAGGGCAATATTAGAGGTTGTGGGGGTTGCTTAAGCACAGGTTTAGGTCTCTGTAACTTAAGACTTTCAAATCTTATGAGCCGTGAGGGTCCCATAAGAGAGTTCTCCTTACGAGTCGTGAGGATCTCGCAAGTGTATTTTCTCCCTAGGAATCGTGAGGATCCCTAAGTGTGTTGCTCCCTTGTGAGTCGTAAGGATCCCACGCAGGTAGTTTCTCCTTACAAGGTCGAGAGGATCTTGTAAGTGTCCTTTAACGAGGTTGTGCCCTTTCGGGTTTCCCAAACACTCGCCGGTAGTCCTGCTGTTTTTACTCACGAAGCCCTTTCGGGTTTTCATCCGTGCCCTTTCTGCTTATGGACATACCCTTTTTTTTATTCTTTTATATATATATATATATACGAGGTCGCGCCCTTTCGGGTTTTCACGAACACTCGCCGGTAGCCCTGCTGTTTTTACGCACGGAGCCCTTTCGGGTTTTCATCCGTGCCCTTTTTGCTTATGGACATACCGTTTTTTTTATTTTATTTTTATATGTTTTTTTATATCTCGTCAGCCTAAGGATGCTGCGGTAGTAGTTTAAAGACGTTTCGGTCTGCTATTAGTTTAAGGACATTTCGGTCCGACTTTAAGAAGGCTGGTTACTGCTGATAGAGTTTGAGCTTAGGAAGATAGCGAGTGGACATAGTCGTCGTCATCTATCATTGACCTAGGCTGTGGCTCATTAGGCGTAGTATCTCTTTAGGAAGCGACTGTTTATCGATCTGAAAGGCCTTTCACCGTGCATATCCATGAGTAGATAGGCCCCACCCTGGTAGACCTTATCTATGATGTACGGGCCTTCATAGTTTGGCTCGAATTTTCCCCGCTTGGCGCGATTGGGGATCATAGGCCTTTTGACCACTAGCACAAGTTCGCCTTGGCGGAATTGTTAGTGTTTATGCCCTAGAAGGCCATTACTGTATCATACTAGCTTGTATATTACTTAATGGAAGCTTGGGATATTCACATGTATATAACAGTCTTGCTAAACATGGTAGTATGCTACTTGGTTTTTCTATCTTAATATGTGAGTGTACGTATTGATAGAGCTCTTAGGATCTTGCTTGTCTACCAGCGTTGTGATGGCAGTCATACTAGTGGGGGCTGGGTAGTCTACAAGCACATCCTTATTCAGGTCCCTGGTCGTTGGATTATCGAGACAGAGCATCGATACTCCGGAGTAGACTAGTGTGTACGCTTCTCATCCCAGTTGGGGAGATGGTCTGTCCCACAGCCGTCAGTACGTCGTACTGGAGATAGTATACAGGTGCTCGTTAGGTTACGGGTACACCGGACAGGACTCACAGGGAACTGTTGGTTGGTTTGATACCAGTCGTCAGTGAACAGTTCCCAGGTGACATGAGTACAGCGTAGTCCGCAGACTTGACACTGCTACTTCGCCTCGAGTGTGTCCCACTGTTCTTAGATTGCTACCCTACCACAGCTCAAAGGAGTCGTGCAAACAGGTGGCAGTTGGGTGCAGTCCCGAGCACTTGGAGGCAGTGGCGGTTAAACAGGATTCGTCCCTCCCGGTATTGGGAGTAGATATTGTGCTGTGTCAGAGAGCCATTACGCAAAGTCCCTGGCCAGGGCAAGCGAGATTTGCTGGTAGGTTCCAGTAGTTTCTCAGGGTGTAATGGGCTTCCCTCCGACACGACTTATACCGCTATTAGGGGACTGACGCTTGCCGCCCCCCTAGGCCCGATATGCGATAGTCATGGACGAACGGACCGGACTGTATGGAGATTGTCACATCAGACTCAGTAGGAGTTCGGATGGGTTTACTCATCGGCCTTCTTATCGACAACTACCTGGGGACCGTTACGTACAGCTAGTGCCGCTTGCGGTCTGTGGTTAAACCCACTGCCAGCGTAGTAGTCGAGTCTCTAGAGTCCCACACAGAGAGTTTCCTACTCCAGGCGAAACGATATAGAGGTTGCATGGTTTTGCGACAAAGGGTTCGGACGCATACGTGCGTTTACGCGCGTACGACTTTCGGACAGTTTTTACCAGTCGGCTTTGGTTTAAGCCAGTTACTGGTATCCGGTTATTGGATTTATACAGTCTAAAGTTTTTCCGTATTTTTGCGGATTGGAGGGGCGTTCTCGTAATTGTACGAGAAGCTTCTAGAAGATGTGACTAAGGAGGTTTCTTTTGGATAAGAGAGTGAGTCATGGTGGTGATTCATTCACTTCATTAATGCACATTTATTGCTTAATGACTCATGCTAATGAATCACCACTAGATATTTTATGAAGCATGCTTATTCATTTCCTTTATTGATTATTCTAAAATAAGAATGCTTCATAATATTATGATACACTCTCTCTCTTCTCTCATTATCTTATCTCATATTCTCTCTCCTCAAGCTCTCATCTTCAAGTGACTAATCCTTAATCCTCATGTGTTGAGATCAAAGGTTTAGTTAGACTTAAGCATCCATAACCATCACTCTATCTCATCCTTTCATCTTTGATTAGCAATCAAAGTTGATTAGTTACCTCAAGTGAGAGGTGTAGCTTGGTGTTTTGCTCTCGGGTGGATCGTCTACTACCTAGAGAAGGTCGAGGAGAACAAAGGAGGACACAAAGACGAAGGACTAGTTTCGATCGGTATAATCCCTTAACACTATAGTTTAGTATAGCTATGTGTTTGGTTATTATTTGTTTAGCTTCGATTTAAGCGGTTAGTCGATGTTCGTTCCTTAAACTTGATCGTTTTTGTAAAATCCGCCTCCCCACAAGTACTGGGGTGTACTACATCGACTTACAGTGGTATCAGAGCCTCGCTAAACAATAAATAACTTGATTGCAAATTTGTACGAATTTCGAACGGAAAAACAAAGCCGCAAAACCCTAATTCTGTCAAGTTTCTGTCGAAGTTAAAATCAAGTCAGAAAATTTTTCAGGTGTGTTCAGAGAGCTTGACATGACCACAGGAGAACACCCAAAAAATTTGGGCTTCTGATTCGTCTACAGTGCCGCGGAAGGGCGGCGGATCCCACCGATCCGCCGCGCAACCGCGGCCGAGTTGACGAGTCAGGAACTCGTTTTTTTTGGGTGGGTCCCCTGTGGTGTTTTGGGTTTTCTGGAATATTTAATTATTGCTCAGGTTACTGTTTAACAGAGCAGATTTTGGAGCAATATTGATGTTGTTTATTCGATCGAATTGTACGGTATTTGCGTATTGGATTATATCTGTGATTGTTTAATGTGTTCGTAAACCTCCCCCAACTGCTAGTATGTCGGTTGGTAGGGGGTTGCACATTTCTGAAATGGTTATATCTGTTTGTGCATATAAACTGTATTGGACTGTTGTGGTGTATAGCCGGGGTTCGCAATGGGTTATTGGTTAATTCATTTGTTGTAAATGTAATTTGTTGTAATATTATTTTCGCGGGGCACTTCCAGGTTGCGGTTGTAGCCACCGTTGTATTATTTCATTTTACTGTTTTTGCTCCTAGGACTGACCCAAGGTGGGGTGCACAGACTGCCGGGTGGGTAGTTTGCCGTACCCGTAGGGGTCGAGGGTGGGGTAACGGCTATTCATCACAACTGTGTAATCTGTCTTTTCTTGCAGGCTCAAAAGAAATACAGATTGCTTGCAAATCCAATATTGTTTATCTGTGTTCTTGAATGAATATCATTGCGTCAGACGAATGTAAAATATCTATATTTATGATAGCTATTTAGACGCCACTTATGTTTTACACCCGCGCTAGCCCAGCCCCCGCTCTGTCGTTAGTTAAGTAACCTAACGGGTGATGACGGGACCCCGTGGCGAATGCGGATGGCATAAGAGGACGTTGTATTTTCGTTGTTTTCTGTAATGATAGGTTAATGATGGGACGCATTATCTATAATGCAAAGTAAAATAAACCAAAGTTTAAATCGTTGGAACAATTTAAAAGAAACCACTCGGTTAATTTTAAAAACAGATATTTTTAAATGCGGAGATTTAACCACTCCTTTTAAAAGCTATCAGGTTCCTTCGGTTATATCAAGTTCATTACGTTCACGGTTTCGCCAAAACCAGTCGTAGCCCTCCGTCATTTCTTATGAATGGTCAGTAGTATTCAAGCTATGTTTGTTTGGCCCTTAGTCAAGACATAGTGTTTGGTAGCTGCTGGGGTATTCATTTGTTGCATAGATAGATGAGTTGGTTTGGGACAGTCGTATTACTTTGTTTGGCCCTTAGTCAAGAGTATACGGATGGGTTCAAATCAACAGGATAATGATGGGCAGAACTTGACATGTGACTTATGATTTGTTGGCCCTTAGTCAAGATCATAAGAGCATGGGGCAAAAATATATATCGGGAATTTCTAAAGAAACTGAAATTTGCAAAGAGATGCATACCATTTGGAGTTTGATGAATGTTGGTAGGATTCCTTCAACATTATCATACGATGATATTTGGATCCCGATCCTACTGTGAGTATATGCTACTTATCAGGATATTCGTCGCTTAACGATCAATGCTATAAACCTAGTAGGTGTCCAGAAAAGTGTCAGCGGGGTTACGCCCCCAGAGAAAAGAGGTTATTTAATTAAGGAACTTCGCGAAAGCGTTGGAAA
This sequence comes from Agapanthus africanus, assembly GCA_030015575.1. Classification (NCBI taxonomy): domain Eukaryota; kingdom Viridiplantae; phylum Streptophyta; class Magnoliopsida; order Asparagales; family Amaryllidaceae; genus Agapanthus; species Agapanthus africanus. The sequence continues at coordinate 5,468,567 of JASDDO010000026.1, read as the reverse complement.
ACCTCCCTCGAAGTATCGACACCGGCCTGGCTGAACGGTTAAGCAAGTATTGTACGGTGAGAATAGTCTTGGCTAATTCTTCTTTTATGGTTTGAGGAAGGATTCGAGAAACAGTGGGAGCCATCCAGTTTAGATAAACTAAAAACCATTCTAAACTTGCAAGAGCATCATGCTAAAGAGTTTTCTTCTCTCTCTCCTAATTGCAGCGACCCTGAAAATGACTGGACTTAAGTTACTTTTAGAGAAAAATATACTGACGGGGCCAAACTATAAAGATTGGCTGCGGAATGTCAAGATGGCTTTGACCTATGACAAACTGGGGTACGTCCTCACCGCTACAGCACCTGCTGTCCTTGGTCCCAAATCCAGCAATGCGGATAAGGAAATCCGCAAAACCTGGGATTTAGATTGCGCGAGAGCCAAGTGCATCGTGCTTGCCTCGATGAACAATGAACATCAGAGGAGGCACGAGGATATGTCCCTAGATGGCATATTTCTCCATACAAAGGAACTTTATGGAGAGCAATCTCGTATAGCAAGATACGAGACCTCTAAGAAATTGTTTCGAGCGAGGTTGGCTGTCGGGTCATCGGTAGGTGAACATGTCCTACAGATGATCGGCTATATTGAAGAGCTCGCAGACCTTGGGACGACTTTGGATAATGAGCTCTATACAGACCTTGTTCTCCAGTCCCTTCCTCCCACCTACGCCCAGTTTATCCTCAACTTCAATCTTCAAGGAAAAGAAGTTGAACTTGCGGAACTCCTAAACATGTTAAGGAGTGCAGAGGGCACCTTGCAGAAGGCAAGGGAAACACCCGCTATGTTTGTTGGCGGTTCATCTTCTTCCGGGTCCAAGGCTAGGGCCAAAGGAAGGAAGAAGAAGGCCGCACCCAGACCTAGAGGAGGTGTTAGTAAGGTGGGAAAGAAGGGAAAGAAAAAGTTTACAGCACCGGTAGTTGGCCTGGATGAGTGCTTCCATTGTCACAGGAAAGGGCACTGGAAGAAGGATTGCAAGGCGTGGAACGCCAAGAACCAGGAACCGAAGCAAGCTGTGGCTTCGACTTCAGGTGTGTTTGTAATTGAGAATTGTCTGTCGATCAACTCTACTTCCTGGGTATTGGATACCGGATCAGGATCTCATATTTGCAATTCATTGCAGGCACTGAGAAACCGTAGAGTGCTGAAGGAAGGTGATATGATCCTCAGGGTTGCTAACGGAGCTAGCGTGGGAGCTGCGTCCGTCGGGGATTATCACCTAGGATTGACGAGTGGACACATTTTGGTTTTACATAACTGTTATTTTGTACCCAGCTTAACGTGTAATATCATATCAGTTTCCTTGTTATCAAATAAAGGTTATGATTTCACGTTTGTAAGAGATGTTGTCAACATCCACCTTAATCATGGTTTGATTGGGTCCGGTACTCTAAATAACGGCATATATGTGTTAAACCAACTCCAAATTTTCAATGTCCAGAACACACTAAAAAGAAAGTCTCCAGATTTAAATAAAGCTTTCTTATGGCATTGTAGACTGGGTCACATCAATGAGAGAAGGTTGACTAAGTTGCATAGAGAAGGATATTTGGACACGTTCGAATATCAAACCTATGACACTTGTCAATCTTGTCTCAAAGGAAAGATGACAAAGACTCCATTTACTGGACAAGGAGTAAGAGCGAGCGAGCTCTTAGGACTCATACACAGTGATGTATGTGGTCCAATGTCTACACATGCAAGAGGTGGTTATTCCTACTTCATTACTTTTACAGATGATTTCTCTAGGTATGGATATGTTTTCTTAATGAAGCATAAATCAGAGGCCTTTGAGAAATTCCTGGAATTTAAGAGTGAAGCAGAAAACCAAACAGGCAAAAGTATTAAGACACTAAGATCTGATCGAGGTGGAGAATACTTGAGTGCCGAGTTCCTAGGTTACCTAAAAGAGAAAGGAATTCTCTCTCAGCTTACTCCTCCATACACTCCACAGCACAACGGTGTATCGGAGAGACGGAATCGAACCCTATTGGATATGGTACGATCCATGATGAGTAATGCTGAGTTACCGCGATCTTTCTGGGGTTATGCGCTAGAATCAGCGGCATATCTTTTGAACCAGGTTCCAACCAAGACTGTGCCTACCACACCATATCAGATGTGGAGTGGGAAGAAACCCTGTCTAAAACATTTTAGGACATGGGGGTGTCCAGCTTTTGTAAAAAAGCAGCATATGGACAAGCTCGAGGCACGCTCAGTACTGTGTAAGCTTGTGGGATATCCAAAGAACTCCAAGGGATATTATTTCTATTACGCAGAGGAACAAAAGGTTTTTGTTTCTCGTCATGCCCACTTCTTAGAAACTGAATTTTTAGAAAATCAGAAGAGTGGGAGCGAAGTAGAACTGGAAGAAATTCCAGAACCACAAGCTGTTACTGAAAGTTTGGTAGAACCAGAGGTTCAAGAAGAACAGAACATTCCCGCACCCCTCCGCAGGAGTAGTAGGCCGTCTCATCCGCCTGAGAGATACTACGGTTTTCTCATAGACGGGGATAGAGAGGATTGCATCATAGATGATGATGAACCTACTGACTTCCAGCAGGCCATCCAGAGCGGCGACTCGGTACGATGGCTAGATGCAATGCGGACCGAGATGGAGTCCATGTACACCAACAAAGTATGGACTTTGGACTTTGCTCCAGATGGGGTAAAACCCATAGGATGCAAATGGATCTTCAAGAAAAAGATTGGTGTAGATGGACAGGTGGAAACCTATAAGGCTAGACTTGTTGCAAAGGGTTTTCGTCAAAGACCTGGTTTGGACTATGACGAAACTTTTTCTCCAGTGGCTATGCTCAAATCCATTCGGGTCCTTCTTGCTATTGCTGCCTTCCATGATTATGAAATCTGGCAGATGGACGTAAAGACGGCTTTTCTGAATGGAAATTTAGAAGAGAGCGTCTATATGGATCAGCCAGAGGGTTTCAATCAGAGTGGGAGCAGCGGGAAAGTATGCAAGCTGCTTAAGTCTATTTATGGACTAAAGCAGGCATCGCGGAGTTGGAACATCTGTTTTGATGAGACAGTCAAAGAATATGACTATATCAAAAATCCAGATGAACCGTGCATATATAGTAAAGTTGTGGCCAGAAGTGTCGTATTCCTCGTCTTGTACGTGGATGACATTCTATTGATAGGAAATGACATTCCTATGCTACAATCTGTCAAAGGATTCTTGTCACACAGGTTCTCCATGAAAGACCTGGGTGATGCCTCTTACATTCTGGGGATCCGGATCTATCGTGATAGATCCAAGAGGATGTTGGGACTTTCGCAGTCCAGGTATATCGACACTGTACTGAAAAGATTCAGTATGGAAGATTCTAAGCGCGGTAATCTACCGGCTTGTCACGAAATCACCCTCTCCAAAGAGATGTCTCCCAAGACTGATTTGGAAAGGGAACGCATGTCTATTATACCCTACGCTTCTGCGGTAGGCTCTATAATGTATGCGATGTTGTGTACCAGACCAGATGTAGCTTACGCACTAAGCGTGGTAAGCCGGTATCAGTCAGACCCAGGGGAGAAACACTGGATAGCAGTAAAGAACATTCTCAAGTACCTGAGGAGGACTAAGGAGATGTTCTTGGTTTACGGCGGAAAAGACCTCAGGTTGGAGGCCTTTGCTGATTCCGGCTTCCAGAGTGATAAGGACGATTCCAAGTCCATGTCGGGTTATGTCTTTATCCTCAATGGAGGGGCGGTGTGCTGGAAGAGCTCCAAGCAGGACACCGTTGCTGACTCGACGATGGAAGCGGAGTATATAGCTGCTTGCGATGCCGCAAAAGAAGCAGTCTGGATGAAGAAGTTCCTAACAGAACTTCAGGTGGTTCCTACCATAGTTGATCCAATACCTCTGTATTGCGACAACAACGGAGCTATAGCTTTAGCGAAGGAACCAAGGTCCCATCAGAAGTCCAGACACATCTTGAGGCGGTATCACCTGATCAGGGAGATCATTGATCGTCAGGAGATCGAGGTTCGGAGAGTTGCTTCAGAAGAGAACATTGCTGATCCATTCACGAAGGCCCTTCCTCAGATTCAGTTCGAGAGGCTGCTCGAGATCATTGGTCTACGATATGCCAGTACATGGCCCTAGTGCAAGTGGGAGATTGTTAGTGTTTATGCCCTAGAAGGCCATTACTGTATCATACTAGCTTGTATATTACTTAATGGAAGCTTGGGATATTCACATGTATATAACAGTCTTGCTAAACATGGTAGTATGCTACTTGGTTTTTCTATCTTAATATGTGAGTGTACGTATTGATAGAGCTCTTAGGATCTTGCTTGTCTACCAGCGTTGTGATGGCAGTCACACTAGTGGGGGCTGGGTAGTCTACAAGCACATCCTTATTCAGGTCCCTGGTCGTTGGATTATCGAGACAGAGCATCGATACTCCGGAGTAGACTAGTGTGTACGCTTCTCATCCCAGTTGGGGAGATGGTCTATCCCACAGCCGTCAGTACGTCGTACTGGAGATAGTATACAGGTGCTCGTTAGGTTACGGGTACACCGGACAGGACTCACAGGGAACTGTTGGTTGGTTTGATACCAGTCGTCAGTGAACAGTTCCCAGGTGACATGAGTACAGCGTAGTCCGCAGACTTGACACTGCTACTTCGCCTCGAGTGTGTCCCACTGTTCTTAGATTGCTACCCTACCACGGCTCAAAGGAGTCGTGCAAACAGGTGGCAGTTGGGTGCAGTCCCGAGCACTTGGAGGCAGTGGCGGTTAGACAGGATTCGTCCCTCCCGGTATTGGGAGTAGATATCGTGCTGTGTCAGAGAGCCATTACGCAAAGTCCCTGGCCAGGGCAAGCGAGATTTGCTGGTAGGTTCCAGTAGTTTCTCAGGGTGTAATGGGCTTCCCTCCGACACGACTTATACCGCTATTAGGGGACTGACGCTTGCCGCCCCCCTAGGCCCGATATGCGATAGTCATGGACGAACGGACCGGACTGTATGGAGATTGTCACATCAGACTCAGTAGGAGTTCGGATGGGTTTACTCATCGGCCTTCTTATCGACAACTACCTGGGGACCGTTACGTACAGCTAGTGCCGCTTGCGGTCTGTGGTTAAACCCACTGCCAGCGTAGTAGTCGAGTCTCTAGAGTCCCACACAGAGAGTTTCCTACTCCAGGCGAAACGATATAGAGGTTGCATGGTTTTGCGACAAAGGGTTCGGACGCATACGTGCGTTTACGCGCGTACGACTTTCGGACAGTTTTTACCAGTCGGCTTTGGTTTAAGCCAGTTACTGGTATCCGGTTATTGGATTTATACAGTCTAAAGTTTTTCCGTATTTTTGCGGATTGGAGGGGCGTTCTCGTAATTGTACGAGAAGCTTCTAGAAGATGTGACTAAGGAGGTTTCTTTTGGATAAGAGAGTGAGTCATGGTGGTGATTCATTCACTTCATTAATGCACATTTATTGCTTAATGACTCATGCTAATGAATCACCACTAGATATTTTATGAAGCATGCTTATTCATTTCCTTTATTGATTATTCTAAAATAAGAATGCTTCATAATATTATGATACACTCTCTCTCTTCTCTCATTATCTTATCTCATATTCTCTCTCCTCAAGCTCTCATCTTCAAGTGACTAATCCTTAATCCTCATGTGTTGAGATCAAAGGTTTAGTTAGACTTAAGCATCCATAACCATCACTCTATCTCATCCTTTCATCTTTGATTAGCAATCAAAGTTGATTAGTTACCTCAAGTGAGAGGTGTAGCTTGGTGTTTTGCTCTCGGGTGGATCGTCTACTACCTAGAGAAGGTCGAGGAGAACAAAGGAGGACACAAAGACGAAGGACTAGTTTCGATCGGTATAATCCCTTAACACTATAGTTTAGTATAGCTATGTGTTTGGTTATTATTTGTTTAGCTTCGATTTAAGCGGTTAGTCGATGTTCGTTCCTTAAACTTGATCGTTTTTGTAAAATCCGCCTCCCCACAAGTACTGGGGTGTACTACATCGACTTACAGGAATGTCCTCGGTCGGGTCAATCTTTCATATGAGCGCGTCATCTTTGCTTTATAAGCTTCCAGATTTTGCTGTGCTATGAGCCGGGTTTCATCAAGGGCGTCAAGCTCCTCAAGCCGAAAGTGAGCATTTTCTTCGTCCGTCAGCTCGTAGTGGACTGCCACTCGTAGAGAGGGTAATTCTATCTCGAGAGGGAGTACTGCTTCTCTACCGAATACCAACGCATATGGCGTTGCGTTCGTGGCCGTTTTAAACGTAGTTCGATACGCCGAGAGAGCTTCTTGCAGTCTTTCGTGCCAGTCTTTCTTATTTCGTGACACCGTTTTCTTCATGATCTTCGTCAAGGTCTTGTTGAAGGCCTCAGCTAGACCGTTAGCTCACGGATTATAAACCGAGGAATATCTCCAGTCTATATTGTGCTGCTGTGCAAAGCGACTGATCTTGTGGCTTCTGTAGGCTGGCTCGTTATCGGAGATGATCCGTCGCGGAGTTCCAAACCGATATATGACATGCGTCTTGAAGAAATGGAGGATATTCTCCGTCTTAACTTCTCTTAACGGTACTGCTTCTGCCCATTTAGAGAAGTAGTCAGTCATCGCCAGGATGAAACGATGTCCCCTAGACGATGCTGGTTCGATGGGGCCGACTATGTCAGTTCCCCACATCTCGAACGGCCAGCTAGCCACCGTTGGATGTAATGGATTTGGATGCTGATGGATGAAATCCCCATGAATTTGACATGAGTGACACTGCTTCGCATATTCGAGGCAGTCCTGAATCATCGTGGGCCAGTAGTAGCCCATCCATTTTATCTTCAATTTCATTTTTGGGCCCGCTTGGTGAGAACCGCAGAGTCCATCATGAACTTCCTGAACGACCCTTTTCGCTTCGTCAGGTCCTAAGCATCTCAGCCACAGAGAATCAAATGACCTCTTGTATAGGGTATCATTGACGAAGGCGAAAGACAGAGCTCATTTCATGAGCTGATGTCTTGTGGATGCTTCTTCAGGCATTCGGTGGGACTTGAAGTAATCTATGAAGACTTCTCTCCAATCCTCGGTATTTTCCCAATCTTTTACTTGCAGGGTTTTCTGCTCGCTCGCTCCCTTTTCTTCGGATAATTCCGGAGATATTTCTGCTGGGGCAAGCACTCGACGGCTTTGTACCACGATTTTAACGTCATCGAGGTTCTCGTCAGCCAGTTCTTTAGCAAGTTTGGCCAACGCGTCTGCTTTGCTGTTTTCCGCGCGCGGTATGTTCTCCAAAGTATAAGAGGGAATTTGGATCAACAATTGTTGCACCTTTTCGCCGTACTTTACCAATTCTGGCTTGCACGTTTGGTAGTCGCCGTTTACTTGACTAACGACCAGTTGAGAATCTCCGTATATGAGGAGGTTTTCAATTCCTATATCAATGGCGATCTCGAGGCCTGCTATCAGAGCTTCGTATTCGGCTTCGTTGTTTGTCCTCGGCTCCGTCAGGGAGAACGCGTAGCGCATTATCCCTCCTTGTGGAGTTATAAAGATGAGTCCTACCCCCGATTTAATTATAGGGGTACTTTGTTTGCGCTTCTTCACGGAAGATGCTCCGTCGAAATAAAGCTCCCATCGGGTATTATCACCGTCGATCGCATCAAACGCATGTTCGTCTGGAAGATCGCAATTCAGAGGAGAATCGGCGGGTATCGGATGCTCAGCGAGGAAGTCGGGGATGGCCTGGCCTTTCACTGCCTTGAGAGGTTGATAGGTTATCGAGAACTCCATTAAGAGCAGGGCCCATTTAGCGAGTCGTCCCGTCAATATGGCCTTTGACATCAAGTATTTAAAGGGGTCCACCTTTGAAATGAGACGGACCTCATGCGCCAACGTATAGTGCCTGAGCTTTGTTATCGCGAAGATCAACGTCAAGCAGTGTTTTTCAATGGGGGAGTAGTTGCTTTCTGCTCCCAGTAGAACTCGACTTAAGTAGTAGAGTGCTCTTTCTTTCCCTTGGTCGTTCTCTTGTGCCCATAATGCGCCTAAAGAACCTTCGAGGGCGGTTGTATAAAGAATGAGGGGTTTTCCCTTGACCGGAGCAGCCAACACCGGCGGGTTCTGCAGGTATTATTTGATCTCGTCTAGTGCGCTTTGGCATTTTTGGTCCTAGACGAACGGGGTTCCCTTCTTCATCAAGTGACTGTAAGGACGGCACTTTCCTGAAAGATTGGCTATAAATCGCCGTATGTATGCGAGCCTCCCTTGGAGAGACCGCAACTGTTTGAGAGTTCTCGGCGGAGGCATTTCCATGATCGCTTTGATCTTTGACGGATCTATTTCAATACCTCGGTGTCAAACGATGAATCCCAGGAATTTGCCTGAGGAAACTCCGAATGCACACTTGAGCGGGTTCATTTTCAAATTATATTGTCGAAGGCGTTGAAATACAGTCTTCAAATGCTCGAGATGTTCCTCGTATGATTTGCTTTTAACCACGAGATCGTCGATATAGCATTCGACGATTTCGTGTATAAGGTCATCGAAGATCTTCGTCATGGCCCTTTGGTAGGTGGCACCGGCGTTCTTTAGACCGAAGGGCATTACCTTGTAACAGAATATACCCAGAGGAGTCCTGAAGGCGGTATGCTTCTGGTCTTCTGGATGCATCTTTATCTGGTTATACCCTGATGAGCCATCCATGAAGGAGAAAACCTCATGAGTGGACGTATTGTCTATCATTAATTCGGTGACTGGCACTGGGAAATCGTCCTTCGGGCAGGCTTTACTGAGATCCCGGAATTCCACGCATATGCGCACTGTCCCATTTTTCTTCATCACCAGGACGATGTTGGCGATCCATTCAGGGTATTGAACTTCCTGGATGAAGCCAGAGTCGATCAGCTTTTTGACTTCAGCATTGATACTCATTTCAAGCTCGAGCCGCATTCTTCTCGGCGCCTGTTTGACTGGCTTGATATCCGGGGATATCGCCAATCTGTGTACAGCAATTTCTGGATCTAGTCCCGGCATTTCGGAATAGTTCCACGCGAAGCAATCTCTATGCTGTAGAAGCACGACCTTTAATGCAGCTACCCTTTCTTCAGATAGTAACTCGCTGATGAATGTCGGTCGTGGATCGTTTGCCGTCCCCAACTCAATTTTCTTAAGGTTATCCGCAGTGGTATGGATTCCATCTTCCAGCTCTTTTGGCGTTGGTGGGAATTCTGAGATCACCTCATCGTTGCTGTTTTCGAAGCACCAGGGAAGGTCATCCATGTTCTCGGGATCTTCTTTTGATATTGTAATCATGTGACAGGTGCGAATTCGCTTCCAATCCCAATGTGGAACTGGTTTTTCTTCCGTGGCCTTGGGCTCATGCTTTTGTGGCTGCGCTACCCTCCAGTTGTCGGATAGAGCGAACTTGCTAAGTTGATACTGATCTTCGACCCAATTCTTGAAGGTGAAGCAATCTTCAAGAGGATGCCCTATTACCCGATGGTAAGAGAAATAATCCGGGTGTGAGACCTCGCCCGCTTGTTCGGGGTGTTTAGACTCCGGCAGTGCAAGCATCCGATGTTTCAAAACGAGGTCAAGTATCTTCTTCGTCTTGTCCCGCGGAAACGAGTATGCTCGACCCATTTTCTTCATAAGGGATAGATCAATAACGCTCGATTCCCGTTTGTGTGGCTTCTTAGCCCCGCTTTGTTGCTGTTGAGCGCCTTTTTGGCCTTTCGACTTATTTCTGCTTTTGCGTCGAGCCTTCTTTATAACAGGTTGACAAGGTGCGGCATTTTCATCCTTCACGGACTGTTGGAGAAGGCGTTGCGTTCTGGCTTTCTCGTAGATGTCCATTTCGCGGTTATGGTCGTCTCGGACTTTTTGACCAGCTTCTCTTATAAGCTTGTCCATTTGTTCTTCGAACGACGGACTGGGCACTTTTGCATCTGGAACTTTCACACTGTCTCAGGATTAGCGTCCTCCCATTGAGCATCCGCCTCTTCATCGAAGTCATATATGACATAGCAGCTGTTTAATAGCTCTCGTTTCTTTGACAGGATGTATCCAAGTCCAATTGTTTCCATTCTCCCATTAGGCAGTTTGCGTTGAGTCCCGGGAACGTTCCAGATTTTGTCATAGAACCTGGCTTTTCGAACAGTCTGCTTGAAGGATATCCCCTGGCATTTCAGCAGCTTTTTCAAACCCTCTGTATAATATCTGGGAAGACGGATAGGCTGAAGCCTGTCGAGCGTGGGATCCGCGCCATGCCAGATTTCTTTTTCCACCTTGGTTTCTTTAGAGCGGTAGAACAAAATTGCTTTCTCGCTCTCTCGTCTGGGAGGGATGTAGAATGTTTGTAACTCTTCTACATTGTAAATATTAAGTGCATCCAGTTCTTTATGGTGTTTATGCGGCACCATGGCGACTTGTAGACTTTGCTCTTCGTCAGCGGACGTTCGTATTGAAGGTCGAGCAGAGAATACAGCATGGATCTCATCTTCTGAGTCGTTACCAAAGACCAACGTAGGAGCGGACGGTCCTGGCTTGTTGTGTTGGGATGGACCCGAATAAACTATCTCCTCTTCCCTCTCGGTATCACTGTCGAAGACAGGGATGGTGGCATTAGTTTTATTCTCCGGCTTGTGATACCTCTCCGTATCTTCGAAATCCGGTAAGAAATATTTGGCATCTTCGTATTTGTGGACCTCGTTCACAGAGAACGGGTTCAGTTCTCCCGTCACGGTATACTCGAAACCATCCTTAAAATACTTCATACACTGATGTTGTGCAGAAGGGATGATGTTGTACTCGTGTAACCATGGTCGGCCGAGCAAAGCGTTGTAGCATGTCTTGGCGTCTATGACATGGAACTTAATGTCCGTGACGAGTAGCCCAAAGCGTAGCGTTAGTATCACAGACCCAAGAGTTCTTGATGACTGGGAGTCAAACCCGGAGATGGTGATCTTGTCACGAGCAAGGTGCTGGACGCTCATGCAGATTTCTTTTAACACCCGCACATTGAGGAGATTAACGGAGGATCCATTGTCGATCAGGATTTTGCCTATCTTTATATCGTGGCAGTATCCTGAGACATAGAGGGGGCGGTTGTGTTCGCACGTCCCAAGGAGAAGGTCCTCGTCGCCGAGAGTGACATCGGCCGTGTGCACTTCCTCCAATTCATCCTTCATCTTTTCCTCGGCCAGGCAAGCTTGGAATCGTTCCGGATCTTGGAGTGCCTTAATTAACGAATCTCTCGCCTCCTTTGATAGCAAAAGGGCGTCGAGAATGCTGAGCTGTGAGGGTAGTTTCCTCAGGTGCGCTAGGACGTTGTAATCCACCTTATTCTTCTTTGGCGGGTCCTTGGCGCTTAGCTCCTCCAGAACTTGGTCATCTAAGACAATATCTTCAGAGACCTTTTCTTTCCCTTTATCTTTTCTGTTTGAGGGTCCGAGATTCTTTTCAGGCAGCGTCCGTTTCCGCAGCTGGGTATTTTCGCAGACCTTCGGCTCTTCTTCTTTTCCCGAAGTGGATTCTTTAAAGAGAGGGGCAAGTTCCAGCTCCTCATCAGAATCGCTCCCGAATGTAGGCACTTATGACCCGCCGGTGTTAACCACGCGACAATCGCTGGTAGTTCTTTTAAGCTCTCCGGCCGTATTTCTTTGCTCTCGACGAGTTTTACGCTTTTCCCGCTTAAAGCGTTGTCGATGAGCAACATATCCTTTCCACCATCTATCGAAAGCTTTGCACTCTAGAGTGGGGTGCGAAATCTTTTGATGATATAAGCAGTAGAAGGGGTGCGTTTCCACTTCATCGGCGATGTTTCCTTCAGAGGATGGTAGCTTCATGCCCATTGATATGGCCTTAGCAAACATTTTCCTCATCTTGGATTGGCTTTTGTCGGTAGCGGAGGTGTTTTGCTCCAGCGGGATCGTCTCAGCTCTTTCATCAAGTCACTGGCGCTTGGCCCTTTCAAATATAGCCGTCTCGCGTTCTCGATCAGCTTTACTTTTCAATCGAGCTTCGTTAAAGAACGCGTCAATCATTTCATCTGATAGCTCCGGAAATTTTGGTTCAAGATCTGCCCCCAGCGCTTCGGTACAAGGAGTTTCCTCATCGTCCATGAACGAATGGGAAATCACATGAAAGCTCACCATGCATTCTTCAGATTCATCAGATGAACTCTCTCCCTTATATTCCTCTCGAAAAACATGATTGAGAAACTCTTGGAGTGTAATGGGAGTCCGTTCCTTCTGGTTGTATTCTTCCAGCGCGTCAATTTGTTTTTGCAGATCCGTGTGCTTGTCGCCAGGCTTCACAGGCTTCTTAGATTTCTTCTTCTTCTTTTTCGAAGATTTTGACGGCTGGTTGCGAGTGCTTGAGCCACCACCATCGGTCTTTGGAGTTGTACGTGGTTTCAACATCCCCTCAATGACCTGCGGTTCCAACGGGTTCTTCCACTTGATCGCTGGACATGTCTGAAGATCGTTTAGCATCCTCTTTGTCTTGGCTGATAATACAACCTCCCAAGGAGCTTCTTCAACGACGGAGCATGTTGCCCCCGGCGTATTCGTCCCCTTAGAGGTGTGGGGCTGCGGGGGATTCACCTTCCATTTGTCAGATAACGCGAATTTGCCCTGTCGATACTGGTTTTCAAGCCAATTTTTGAAAACGTAGTAATCTTCGATCGAATGGCCCAGTACCCGATGATAAGGACAGTAGTTGGGCTCGTTGACGTCACTCGGTTGTAACGGGCGTTTTGGATCAGGCAGATTTATGAGTCTGTTGCGCAATGCCAGCTCGAATAACCTTCTCGTTTTATCGCGGAGAAATGAGTAAAGACGCCCTAGTCTCTCCTCAAGGTCTACGTACGGGCGCGTATTATTTTGACGCACAACCGGCTTCGAGTTGCTCGGTTGTTGTTGAGCATTAGCGACGACGATCGCTTTTCCCTTCCCTTTGTCATTTCGAGAGTCCGACTTTGGAAGAGGAGGTTTATGGCCCATCTGATCTATCTGCGCTAGCTTGTCAATCAAGGCCTGGAAGGTAGTCGGCTTGAAAAACATCATAAATTGCGAGATGGTTGCTTGTGGATCAAGGGTTCCCACAAACATACCCACCGCAGGAGCTTCTTCAATGCGCTGCTCGCACTTCAACCATAAGTTCCGCCACCGTATAGCATACTGAACCCACGTCTCGCCTAGCTTTACCCTGGCGTTAATCAGCGCTGTCATCGGGGTGCGTTCACTGGCGCTTGCAAAACGCTGAGTAAACAACAGCTCCATCTCCGCGAAGGTTTTGATAGAGTCGTTCGGGAGCTCAGAGTACCACTCGAACGCCGTGTCTGATAAACTTCCAACAAATTGGCGAAGCAAAAGCTTGTCATCACCGCCGGTGTTGCCGCAGAGTGCCCTGAATTGGGCAACGTGCTGGTGAGGATTGCCTGTCCCCTTGTAGACATGGAACTTGAGAATTGTGTAACCCGGCGGGTACTTGATTTGGAAGTACCAGCTTGGATATGGCCATCCTGTTTTTACGACCTGGCCGGCTGCTTCGGTCGCATGATGAACCCGTATTTGTTGGGCGATGTACTCGTCCAAATCAGCTTTAGAGATTGTATCCACTTTAGCCGTCGACAGAGCTGGCGGAGGATTTGATGTCTCTTCCCTATCATCTCCAAGGATGATCGGGGGCTCTTCCGTCGGAGGATCTTGTTGTATCTGTTGGAGATAGTGCCCTCAGAGTCAATTATTGGATCACAGGCACGTGATTGCGATGATTGAGGGAGGACCTATCCCGGTAAGACAGTCTTACTCGAGATGATAGTATGGTATCTGGTTTACCTTTATCATCGTGTACTGCTTTAGGTGACCTGACATGTCGCTATTGCACGTTGATAGAGCCCCTAGGATTCTTGCTTGACTGCCAGCAGTATGAGGGCGATCATATAAGTGAGAGCTGGAGTCTATAAGCACATCCTTAAAAGGTCCCTAGTCGTAGGAGTCTCGAGACAGGGCATCGATTCTCCAGAGTAGACTAGTGTATACAGTCGAGACCCCGACGAAGGGCGGTGGCCGGTCTCACAAGCCACTGGTGTCAGTTGGTTCACCTAAGATATATACAGGTGCTCATTGGGTTATGAGTACACCGGACAGGACTCGCCGGGAACATGCTAGTTGGTCTTATACCTGACGTCAGATAGCAGTTCCCAGGTGACATGTGTACAGGTTAGTTCATCGACCTGGGGATCATCATTTGTCTCGTGTGAGTTCCCACTGTGCTTTGATTACTACCCTACCACGGCTCAAAGGAGTCGTGCAAACAGGTTTTAGTTGGGTACAGTCCCGAGCCACATGGAGGCAGTGAGCGGATCTTCGGGGGTTCGTCTCTCCCGGTATTGGGGGTGAGGTCGCGCTGTGTCTAGGAGAGCCATTACACGAAATCCTTGGCCAAGGCAGGAGATTTACTGGTAGGTATTCCAGTAGTATCTCAGGGTGTTCTGGGCTACACTCCGACACGACTTGTACCGCTTTTGGGGGTCTGACTTTTACAAACACCCTAGGCCCGACATGCGATGCTCATAGACGAACGGACCGGACTGTACGGATATTGTCACTGACAGGCTCAGTAGGGTGTTAGGATGAGTTCGCTCATCGACGTCCCTTTTGGTCAATAGCTGGTGGCCCGTCACGTATTGGCTTATACCTCTGACGTGCTAGTGGTTAAATCCACAGCCATAGTATTGACGAGTCTTTAGAGTCCACCACACTTTCAGTTACTCAAGCTTTCGGGCGAAACGCTGTAGAGGCCGTATGGAGATATGGCAGGGTTCGATCAGATACGTGCGGTATTGTACGGATCATGATCGGACGGTTTTTACTAGCCGGCTTTGGCTTAAGCCGGATCCTAGTATTTGATAGTGTAGTTTTGTCTCTTTGCATTTGTGTTCAGTCGGAATACAGATGCGGGTGTGTATGCACAGTATCGGGGTTTTCCTGTAATTTATTACGGGACCAGTTTTCTGGAGTTGCCAGTTTGCATTCCGTTCCGGCCGGTTTTCCTTTGTTCTTTCCCGGCCGGACTTTTCCGATGGAGGAGGTTATTTGCAAGTTTGCAAATAACACATTGTGGAGGATTTATTTGCAAGATGATTAATTATGAAGGCATCTTTTGATACCATTCTTTTCAACCATCATTTTGATTCTTTCTTAGTCTTTTCCTTTGCTTTAATGAGATGAGAAAGGATTAGGATTGATGTGTGTTTTGTGATGATGATGTTTAGATGTGGTCACCCTTTATGCTCTCCTACAATCACCTCCCTTCATGCTTGATATTCATTCCTCCACCATATTCTTCTCACTTGATGGAATAAGTTTTTCATGGTTGAGAGAAAGAAAATGAGAGAGTTTCATCTTTGAGAGTGTTTCATTCTTGATCTCTTTTCATGCTAAGAAAAATGCAAGCACCATTTTTCTTATCTTTGTTTCCTCCATCATCTTCAAATGGCAACAAACCCCAAATGAGACATAGCCTCTACACTACACTTCCTACAGCAAATCTTGGACGCGTCGACTCGCCAGCTTCGCGCCCGAGTTGCCTCGGTATTGAGGTGGGAGCCCGTAAAAGATGCAGGCGATGTGGTGCCCTTCCGGCGAAGAGGCGACAACGAGGAGATGAAGGACGAAGCATCCGCGGGAGATCGGAGTGGAGACGAAGACCGAAGGACTCGGATCATTCGGTATATCTCTAACCCTTCTTGTACTTTGCTAGATCTAGTTTAATGGCCCGATCCAGGGTTTAGTGCGCGGTGGCGCCGGTTTGCTAAGTCCGCAAAATTAAAGTTTATCACCGCTTCCGCATTCCGGCGTCGGATTGACGGCCGGGGCGCCGCCGTGCACTTACAGTGGTATCAGAGCCTCGCCATTAACTTAGTCTAGCTTCGTTTGATGTGTTTGCATTTCCGATCGACCAAAATTTCCAAAAACCGTATTTTTCCTTCACATCAGTTTCTGTTGAAATTTTTTGAAGTCTAAAAATTTTTCAGGTGGTCTCAGAATGATGTGCAGGGAGTTCTAAGACTACTGGGAAAATTCGACACATTCAGTCGACCACCTAAGCGCGGAACCGCGGCCAAACCCCCCCTTGGGCCGCGGTTCCGCCGCACATTGGAGTCGTCAATGCATCATATTTTTCCAGTGGGCTTCTGGGCTATTTTTAGGGGTTTTGGAATATTAAAATTGGGCCCAGGTTTTCTGTGAGTGCTACAGTATTGATTGGGGGCCCACTTGTTAATTTTTGATCGATCGGATATTTTAAACACATTATTTCACAGTATTTACATTATATCTGCGACCGTGAATGTCACTTGATCGGTAAATCCGGTCTAACTGCTATAGCCCGGTTGGACGGATTTGCGAACTTGACTTTCACGTTGATGTTCTGTGATTTTGTTGTGATGTTGCGGATCGGTCGTGGGGATAGCCTGGATGCAATGCTAGTACAGTGTTGTTGTATTATGTACATTTGATATTGCGGGGCGAGCGTCCGACATGTGGACTGCCGTCACTGCCTGTTTGTATTATTCTTTTGGGGCACGACCTGGTTGCGGTCGATGTACCCGGTGTATGTATATTTTACTTTCTGTACTAGGATTACCCCGCGGAGGGGTGCACGGATAGCCGGGTTCTAGAGGGCAACAAGCCCGCATCTCATGGCATTGAGACGGAAGGGGATTCACTCTAGGATTGGTGGGCTATTCGCCGCACTCGTAGGGGGTACAGGTTGACCCAGGAGGGGTGCCTAAGTTACCGGATTCCGTGAAGTGTTGGGTGGTCCATTCACGGCGCTGAAGGGGGCTGCCTCACTTCAGGTTTTGGCGGGTAACTTGCCGCGCCCGTAGGGGTCTAGGATTTCATTGCACAGGCTATCCACACGACCAGGGGAACGTCGGGTTTCAGTAGTGTCTCTGTGAAACCCGGGGATCCCAGATATCTGTATTGTTCTGTGATGCTGTACTTTTCTGTGATGTTGCATTTTATCACGCCTTGAGCGAATATAATATATTGGTATATATATTAGTAGATGTTGTATATGTTTTTCATCCGCGCTAGTCCAGTCCCCGCTCTGCCGTTAGTTAGCTAACCTAACGGGTGATGACGGGACCCAGTGGCAAATGCGGATGGCATATACGTACGTCAGTATATTTTCGTTCTTTGTGGTGTGATCAATTGATGGGACTGCGTTGATTCGGATCAATGCAAGTTAAACAAACCTAATCTGATGTTGTTGGAACACTTTTCAAAAAGCTGTTATTGCAAGGACGTTCACTTTTGTTTTGCATCGTGGTATTCATTTGGAATATCCTTCTCCTCAGTCGACGAGGCAAGGGCCGAGATCCTTTCACCGGGAGTGACCCCTTGGACAGAAGTTTGCGTCAGGGCATTAACTTCACTATAGCCGATTACTTTTGCTTTGCATCGTGGTATTCATTTGGAATATCCTGCACCCCATTCTACGGGGAAAGAGCCGAGATCCCTTCACCGGGAGTGACCTCTTTAGTAAAGGTTTTCGTCACTATATTTTCTAAAAAGCTATCCGTTCCTTCAACGATATCAAGTTCATTACGTTAAAGGTTTTCGCCAGAAACCATTCGTAGCCCTCCGTCGTTTCATATGGGTAGTCAATAGTATTCAAGCTGTGTATGTTGGCCAAAGTCAAGGCACAGTGATTGGTAGCTATTGGGGTATTCATATGCAGCATAGATAGATGCGTTGGTTTGGGACAGTCGTACTGCCATGTTGGCCAAAGTCAAGGGTATGTACGGGTGGGTTCAAATTAACCTGTAGAATGACGGGTAGAACTTGACATGTGACTTATGATATGTTGGCCAAAGTCAAGGTCATAAGAGCATGGGGCAGAAATCACATCGGGAGTTTCAAAAGAACTGAAACTTGCCAGATATGCGCATACCTTCTGGAGTGTGATACCGTGAGCGGATTCCGTCATGTTATCATGCGATGAGAGTTGGATCCCGATTCCCACTGATGAGTTGGTTTACTCCTCGGGTGACCCCGACTAATTCTTCTTTCAGGTTTGGGGGAGAATTTGAGGTACAGTGGGAGGTTTCCAGATTAGATAAATTGGTAACCATTCTGATCTAGGATAGAGTGCACGCTGAGTGTTTCTTTTCTCTCTCTCTCTGGCAGCGACCATTGACCCGACCCTAGACTATGACTCAGTGACCAAGTTGACCGAACCTTCTTAAACACTGGCTTTTGGATTGTCAGAGTTGCAGACCTCATTGCCACTCCTACTTTTACCCTTTTCTCCAGGACACCCCGTATTACTGCGAACGTCCACTTCCATTGGACAAAACCATTGTATGGTTAGATACGAACTCGAAGGAATTCGAGGATGGTTTCTGGTTCTGGAGAAAACGAATAGGATTATTCAGTTGTCTTTTCTTTTCACCTTCTCTCAGGTTGCGAGTACTCCTTGGTTTAGGAGTAGTACACCTATTACGCAAATTGGATAGTCTTCTTCCAAACCATAGGCTGGTGCCGGTCGGTAAGGAATGAAGAAAACCAGTTAGCCTAAACGGTGTACAGAAGGTATTAAGTTCAGACAAAGAAAGGGATTAGTAAGAGGGCAAAGCAAATTGCGACTGATATTCACGACCAAACCAAGTATTTCTTCGCCAATTCTAAATCACCTTTGTATTTCTCCAGGACACTCCGTATCACTACGAAGATCCACAGTTTATTGGATACTCCATCGTATGGTTATATACGAACTCGAAAGGAACTTGTTCCAGTTCGGGGATGGATTCTGGTCCAGGAGAAATAGGAATAAGATTTATTCGGTTGTCTTTTATCTTCACCTTCTCTCGCATTGCGAGTGCTCCTAGGATTAGGATAGTACACCCATTATGCTTACTGGATAGTCTTCTTCCAAACCATAGGCTGGTGCCGAACGGTAGGGAAGGAAGAAAACCAATTGGCCTAAAGGGGTGTGCAGAAGGTAATGACTAAAGACATATGAAGGGATTTGGAGAGGTGGCAAAGAATTATACGGTTATAGTTATGAATCTGGATAATGGAAGAGGCATTACTAAGAATACCGGGATACCCCACCGAAACATTTCAATGTTTCAGTTTCACTGTGTAATGTTAAAAGAAAACTGATTTCCCGATTAGATACTTATTCCAGGGTATGTATTTACCAGGTGTGATTCTCACATTTGTATGGTTTTACAGATGATGAGTGGGAGTAAGTCATTGGGAATTGGGTGATCATCCTCATTATATCGGGATTCGTTGTAATCGGTGATATTTGAGGAGATCACCTGGGCTGTTTGCCGGTCGGCAAATATTTGGTTTTGAATATCCGCTGTTGTGCACCAATTTCAAATTGATACATCTGTACGTCTATTTTCATAGAGTGAGATATACCTTTTGATATTATGTCGATGACATTTACCTATATCAGTGGATGGTTAGGTAAGGAGCATTAAACAGCGGTGTAATTCTTCTTAACCATAAGTACAGTTTTCAACCTACGACACACAGTGAAAGAGTTGTTAGACTCAGCGGACTCATACAGAGTATTGTATGTTGTCCAGTGTCCATTAGGACAGAGGGGTTGGTCCTCGTACTATATTCTGTTTACTTTTAACTTCTCTAGTTCTTAGACATGTGTTTCGTAGAAACACAGGGTCTAAGTTGTGAGGAGTTATAGGTATTTGAATAGAGTAGAGAACCAGGTGTAGCAAGTATCGGGATTCTTCAAAGTGATCGAAGATGTAGATACTTGTGTATGGTATTCAGTTGATAGTAATGATAAAGAGAAATTACTTCTCTTTCAGGTTACTCATAATTGGAAGCATTCCTAAGTTGAGTAACGCTGATCGGCCTCCTTCCATTTAGTTGACATGCACTGGAGATAGCTGCATGATTTGAATCTGGTTCAATTAAATCAGTGCCTCTGGTTCTATATTGGATATAGAACAGTTCATATCTTAGCGTTGTTAAGGTACGGGGAGTTGTCCGGCTTATGATTAAAACCAGACACTGGACAACTCAAGGCACGTTTCTGTAATGGCTGTTTGTGGGTTGACCCAGGCTATGACGAGGGTTGACTTTCTACCATTTGGCAGATCAATAGAAATATTGTTCTAGACTCGCCACAGTTTTATTAAAAATGGATTTTTTCAAAAACAGAAGTGGGAGTATGGTAGAACTGGAAGTGATTCCAGAACCGCAAACGATTACTGAAGATTTGATAAGGAACCTAAAGATTCAATCTGATATAACATTCCATTGGCCACTCCGCAGATAAGGTGGGTAACTTCAGGCACCCGAGAGGTACTCTGGTAGCCTCAAGGACGGTGACAGGGAAGTTCTTGTTTACCCACACTTGCCATTGCTGTTGTTCCAGGCTGCGAGACCCGGTAGGAGGATGAGTATAGCGTCATTCTGAACTAGCTTCAGAAGTGTACGTATATATGACTCTGCCAGAGGGTTGTCGTAGTCAGTGGGAGCAACGGAAGCATTGGTGGACAGGTAGCTTATGTCTATTTATAGACTAAAGCAGATATAGCGGAGATAGATCATCTATTTCTGATGTGACAGTCATAGGTTTGACGTCATCAGAATAGGGGATGGATCTGTTAAGAAGGTAGTAGAGTGTGATGTCATGGTCTTTGATGACATACACAGAGTAGGAAG
Organism: Agapanthus africanus; assembly: GCA_030015575.1. Lineage (NCBI taxonomy): Eukaryota > Viridiplantae > Streptophyta > Magnoliopsida > Asparagales > Amaryllidaceae > Agapanthus > Agapanthus africanus. The sequence continues at coordinate 5,447,816 of JASDDO010000026.1, read as the reverse complement.
TAATATTCCTATACTACGATCGGTTATACTTTGGTCGTCACAATCGGAAGCAGTTTTAGAACATAAGTTGATGTTCTAGGGAATTGATAACGGCAGCCTCCTTTAGGAGACAGTTATCATTCCAGGCTTCCAAGGTGACCTGGACGACAAGGAGGTTGTCAGAGTTATAGTTTTTTCCTCTGACGAGGGGCAGTATTTTGGACAGGTGGTCCAAGGCAATACTTAGGGTGGCATGGCGCAGGATACTGATTAAGTTCAGTTGACGATACAGTCTAAGAAGTTTGGATTTGGAGTTCATTTATGAGCTCGGTCCCATCAGACATCCAGACATTCTAAGACAGGTATTGCTCATTTCGGGAGATGGCTTTCTCCGCGAACATGAGATATAGAGAGACATAGAAAGAAACATCAAGGCGGATCCACTCACCGAGGCTATTCCTCGACCGCAATAGTTTCACAAACGGGATTTGTGAGACTGACTAGTAGAGGAGTTGGGTGTTCGGTATCACACGGGCTGTAAGTATGCGACATCGCAATAATTAGCCTTGAGTGCAAGTGGGAGATTGTTGGAGATAGTGCCCTCAGAGTCAATTATTGGATCACAGGCACGTGATTGCGATGATTGAGGGAGGACCTATCCCGGTAAGACAGTCTTACTCGAGATGATAGTATGCTATCTGGTTTACCTTTATCATCGTGTACTGCTTTAGGTGACCTGACATGTCGCTATTGCACGTTGATAGAGCCCCTAGGATTCTTGCTTGACTGCCAGCAGTATGAGGGCGATCATATAAGTGAGAGCTGGAGTCTATAAGCACATCCTTAAAAGGTCCCTAGTCGTAGGAGTCTCAAGACAGGGCATCGATTCTCCAGAGTAGACTAGTGTATACAGTCGAGACCCCGACGAGGGGCGGTGGCCGGTCTCACAAGCCACTGGTGTCAGTTGGTTCACCTAAGATGTATACAGGTGCTCTTTGGGTTATGAGTACACCGGACAGGACTCGCCGGGAACATGCTAGTTGGTCTTATACCTGACGTCAGATAGCAGTTCCCAGGTGACATGTGTACAGGTTAGTTCATCGACCTGGGGATCATCATTTGTCTCGTGTGAGTTCCCACTGTACTTTGATTACTACCCTACCACGGCTCAAAGAAGTCGTGCAAACAAGTTTTAGTTGGGTACAGTCCCGAGCCACATGGAGGCAGTGAGCGGATCTTCGGGGGTTCGTCTCTCCCGGTATTGGGGGTGAGGTCGCGCTGTGTCTAGGAGAGCCATTACACGAAGTCCTTGGCCAAGGCAGGAGATTTACTGGTAGGTATTCCAGTAGTATCTCAGGGTGTTCTGGGCTACACTCCAACACGACTTGTACCGCTTTTGGGGGTCTTACTTTTACCAACCCCCTAGGCCCGACATGCGATGCTCATAGACGAACGGACCGGACTGTACGGATATTGTCACTGACAGGATCAGTAGGGTGTCAGGATGAGTTCGCTCATCGACGTCCCTTTTGGTCAATAGCTGGTGGCCCGTCACGTATTGGCTTATACCTCTGACGTGCTAGTGGTTAAATCCACAGCCATAGTATTGACGAGTCTTTAGAGTCCACCACACTTTCAGTTACTCAAGCTTTCGGGCGAAACGCTGTAGAGGCCGTATGGAGATATGGCAGGGTTCGATCAGATACGTGCGGTATTGTACGGATCATGATTGGACGGTTTTTACTAGCCGGCTTTGGCTTAAGCCGGATCCTAGTATTTGATAGTGTAGTTTTGTCTCTTTGCATTTGTGTTCAGTCGGAATACAGATGCGGGTGTGTATGCACAGTATCGGGGTTTTCCTGTAATTTATTACGGGACCAGTTTTCTGGAGTTGTCAGTTTGCATTCCGTTCCGGCCGGTTTTCCTTTGTTCTTTCCCGGCCGGACTTTTCCGATGGAGGGGGTTATTTGCAAGTTTGCAAATAACACATTGTGGAGGATTTATTTGCAAGATGATTAATTATGAAGGCATCTTTTGATACCATTCTTTTCAACCATCATTTTGATTCTTTCTTAGTCTTTTCCTTTGCTTTAATGAGATGAGAAAGGATTAGGATTGATGTGTGTTTTGTGATGATGATGTTTAGATGTGGTCACCCTTTATGCTCTCCTACAATCACCTCCCTTCATGCTTGATATTCATTCCTCCACCATATTCTTCTCACTTGATGGAATAAGTTTTTCATGGTTGAGAGAAAGAAAATGAGAGAGTTTCATCTTTGAGATTGTTTCATTCTTGATCTCTTTTCATGCTAAGAAAAATGCAAGCACCATTTTTCTTATCTTTGTTTCCTCCATCATCTTCAAATGGCAACAAACCCCAAATGAGACATAGCCTCTACACTACACTTCCTACAGCAAATCTTGGACGCGTCGACTCGCCAGCTTCGCGCCCGAGTTGCCTCGGTATTGAGGTGGGAGCCCGTAAAAGATGCAGGCGATGTGGTGCCCTTCCGGCGAAGAGGCGACAACGAGGAGATGAAGGACGAAGCATCCGCGGGAGATCGGAGTGGAGACGAAGACCGAAGGACTCGGATCATTCGGTATATCTCTAACCCTTCTTGTACTTTGCTAGATCTAGTTTAATGGCCTGATCCGGGGTTTAGTGCGCGGTGGTGCCGGTTTGCTAAGTCCGCAAAATTAAAGTTTATCACCGCTTCCGCATTCCGGCGTCGGATTGACGGCCGGGACGCCGCCGTGCACTTACAGTATCATCATCCCTATCATATCTTGGAAGAGGAGGCCCATACGTTGTATGTTGGCTGCTTGTTCAGCAGCCTCTTTGTCCTTCTGCTCCAATATCCGGCAAAGGAATTCGGCGTCGGTTTCTTCCTCTTGGCATTCATCCAAGGACGTTTCAGGGTTTTCTTTTGGCCCTGTAAGTGCGGCCATAGCGTTCATCATTTCTTGGAGCTTTTGCTGTTGCTCCTGTGCCTTGGTCACTGATCGGGTAAGCGGTCGATGACCCGTAGATATGCGGCTGTCTTCTTTACCAGATGCCACATAGATGGTATGAACTACAATGCTCCCTGACTTAGGGCGTTTGGGTTCACCACCTCTGATATTTGTCGTCGGCGCGGGGGTTTTCTCTGGCCTTCTTCTTTTGTGGGCCGTTGAAGTTGAAGGGGCCGTTGCAGTGGGTACCCTAGCGATCGTTGTCCCTTGCTGTTCAATAGGACGGTCTTTTCCTTTTTGCACCTTCGTCTTCTTTCGTTGACGGGAGTGATTCGGGTCGATCACGGAGTCTTGAACCCTCCTCCAAACTTTATAAATTCTTGAGGACAGCCGTTGATGGGGCTGTTCTTGCTTCATTTCTGGAACTCTCTCCGCAGGCAGAGGAGATCTTTTCAGTGCAGCGGTTGGAGAATTCTTACGTACCCTCCTTAGCAGTTCAAAGCTGTTCCCAGTTGGAACAGCAGCGTTGACTTCCACCACTGGAGCCGGTGAAGTTAGCCCTGAGGGGGAGTTGCCCCCTGCCTTCCTCACTCGTTGCCAATGGCAACGTCGAGCATGACGAGCCGTTGGGACTGGCTCGGAGATTGAGACATCTTCTTTTTGCCCCCTGTTTGAATGAGGTGCCGCCGGTGTTAACCTCTTAAAGACTGAGGTTGTCCTTTGAGGGGTGATATTCAACCTATCGAAGACAGATCCTCGAGCAGGGGCAGGAATCGTCAGTCTTGAAAAGACTGACTCTTTGACAAGGGAAGCCGCCTTGACGACTTCAAGAGCAGCAGTTATTGCTTTCCTTAAGACAGCCAATTTAGAGTTCTGATCTAGCCTGGTGAAAACAGAGGCTGTTGGTTTGGCATTGGGCAACCCATTGACAGGGGTCGTCGTAGCAGTGAGCCGGTCGAAGACCGACTTTTTGTTCACTTCCGGTGCAGGTATTGGCATATAGAAGCTTGTAGGTGGGATCATGGTCCCGAAAAACAGACCGGTGGTGGCCTGGGTCACTTTCTCCACAGGCATAGTAAGGACGGAGGCCGCTTGAGGCCCATATGCTACACCTCCAGGTGAGGTGGCGCGTCCGCTGCAGTGGCACTTCGAGCAGTTGGTGCAATTAGAGGCCATTGAATCTTGAGTTCTGCGCCAGGCAAAAGACCAAATCTTAGTAACTTGAAATCCAAAGGCAACCATTTAACAAACCGCGATTGGTTCGCGAGGACGACACACGAAGTGTGGAGTGGAAAGAGGAAAAGGTCCCACCGGGCGTGCCAGAATCTGTTCCCCTCCGAAAGACGCGGCGGAGACGCGGTGAACGTCTGGGCCTGAGATTCGGGGCAGATGCTATTTGGTTTTATCCGTCTACTTCTCCGAAGATGCCAAGTTGATTTATGGCACCGTGTATCGGAGGTTTAGACGGATGCGGCCGATGTAGCAGACTTCGTCAGATTTCCCCTCGCTTGAGGGGTTTTTGATTGTGGGGACGCTCTTCCCTGCAGGCGCAAGCCCCTGCAATTAATTACGCTACCGCATCGCGGTAACAACTTTCTCCTTCTCCAGAATTTCACTTCGTGTCGTGTGTGTTTGTTTTTTTTGTGGTTGCCCGTGGATTGTATACGGAGACTAAGCGATATCGTCGCCCGTAGGACGTGGATTAGTCCAAATCCGTATTTACTTAGATTTGGATTTGGTGTTTTAGTTTAAGGATACGTTAGCCGTGTTGAGGCTAAGATCAACTTAAACGTTCGTTAAGGATACGTTAGTCCTGTTTGGGACTAAGATCAACTTAACGTAATGATTTCGTTTAATATATGGCCGTCAGGACTCGTCACCTCTCTGACGTCGTTGAAGGATTACAACGAAAGGTGTCAGAGGAGCTCGGAGATGTACCCTCAAACCAGAATTGATTTAGAATTTTATAGTCCATTTGAGTGTTTAAGGATACGTTAGCCGTGTTTGGGGCTAAGATCAACTTAAACGGGACCGTTTAGATCCGGCAAAAGAGCACTTGGAGGCTCTATTGTTCCAGTTTAGGGACGTAGTGGTCCATGTTCCAGTTTAGGGACGTGATGGTCCATGTTCCAGTTTAAGGACGTGGTGGTCCATATTCCAGTTTAGGGACGTGGTGGTCTATATTCCAGTTTAGGGACATGGTGGTCTATTATTAGTTTAAGGACGTTTCGGTCCAATATTAGTTTAAGGACGTTTCGGTCCACATTAGTTTAAGGACGTTTCGGTCCATATTGATGTGTGGTCGTCGGGACCCGTCACTTCTCTGACGTCGTTGAAGGATTACAACGACATGTGTCAGAGGAGTTCGGAGATGTACCCTCGAACCGGATATAAATTGATTTAATAGAGAGCAGCTGTGCTCAGTCAACTTAAATTTGAGGACTTACGGCCAAAATTGGGCTAAGTCCAGTTGAAGATGTTCAACATTTTTATTTATTTTTGGTCTATTAAACCTGTGATAGGGCTTTACCCACATTTAGATAATGCATTGCATTACTTTCTATTTTTGTTTGGACTGGGCTCTGCCCTTTTATAAATGATGCAGAAGCATCAATTTTATTTGGGCTCTGCCCTTTATAAATGATGCAGAGCATCAATTTTATTTGGGCTTTGCCCTTTTATTGCTTTGCAATTTATTTTGGGCCTGCTAGGTCTTTTGATTTGGGCCTGGCCTTTTGATAAATGCATTGCATTCGTCAGGCGCTTTGCGCCAATCTGGGAGCGCAAGCGTTTGTGGTGACGACACGTGTCATGCAATGGTAGTGCGCTGCGCTTGCGCTGCTGACACGTGGCGTACTTTGGTGGGTTGCGCCAATTACAGAGAGCAAAGCTCTATCTTAAAGCGCATAGCGCAAGTAGTTGACACGTGGCGCTTTCCCAAGAGCGCAACAGCGCAGTTTGGAAGTGCAAAGCACTAAGAATCTTTTAGATTCAAGAACAGAAGTGCGAAGCACTATTTGATTTCTTGATCTAATTTAGATCAAAGAAAAATAAGTTTTTTTCTTGTTTTTCTTATCTCAGAGAACCAAAGGTTCATGAAAAGTGCAAAGCACTACTTAATTTTTTTTGTTTTTTATTAAAGATCATTGATCTTGTTTTTTAGATCTATGATCTGTTCAGAAGAGAACTTTCTCTTTCTCTAAAGGTTTTACCTTTTTTGTTCTTGGGGAGTTCTTCAGAGTTCTCTTTTTTTTCTCAGAAAATGTTGATGCCTTTGAATTGAGGCTTAGGGTCCTTTTTATAGTGCCCATAAATTAGTTAATTTTGTTAAAGAGATCTTTCCCTGAGTGATTTGGGGGATCTCCCCCACCGTTGGATCTTTGATCCAAGGGCTTCTGTTTTACAGAAGAAAATCTTCTTGTTTAAACAAGAACAGAAAGATTTCTTTTAGAATCTTAATTCTATTTGGCGCAAATGCCCCAGAGCGTGACACGTGTCATACAGCGCACAGCGCAGCGCACAGCGCAGCGCAACTGCGCTAGCGCATCTGCTCTGACACGTGTCGCGCAGCGCAACTGCGCTAGCGCATCTGCACTGACACGTGTCGCGCAGCGCAGTGCTTGCGCAACTAAAGCGTTGCTTCCTTTGATTTTGCTTAAAACAGAGCTTTGCTCTGATTGGGTGCGCTGCCTTGGGCGCTGCGCTGATGCATCTGCGCCTGACACGTGGCGCGTTGCACGCAGCACAAAGAATTTGAAGCGTTGCTTCATTTATTAAAGTTTAAATTTTCAAAGCAGAGCTTTGCTCTGATTGGGGGAAGATGAAGCTTTGCTTCATCTCCCGCCTCGGAATTTGAACAGAGCTTTGCTCTGATTGGGGTAAACAGTGCTCTTAAGATCTTTGCTTGACTACCAGTGTTGTGATGGCAATCACACTAGTAGTGGTTGGGTAGTCTATAAGCACATCCTTAAACATGTCCCTAGTCATAGGATTATCGAGACTAGCATCGATACTCCAGAGTATACTAGTGTATACGCTTCTTATCCCAGTCGGGGGAGGTGGCATGTCCCGTAGCCATTGGTATACGGTACCAAAGATAGTATACAGGTGCTCATTGGGTTACGAGTTACACTGGACGGACTCGCTGGGAACTGCTGGTTGGTATTATATCTATCGTAAGTTTGCAGTTCCCCGGTGACATGAGTACAGGTTATTCCGTTGATTTGACATCACTATTCGTCTCGAGTGTGTTCCTACTATACTTAGATTACTACCCTACCACGGCTCAAATGAGTCGTGCAAACAGGTAATAGTTGGGTGCATTCCCAAAGCACTTGGAGGCAGTAGGGGTTAGAAGGGATTCGTCTCTCCCGGTATAAGGAGTTTATATCGTGCTGTGTACGGCTGGACAATACTAAAGGTCCCTGGTCAGGGAAAGTGAAATTTACTGGTAGGTATATCGGTAGTTTCTCAGGATGTATTGGGCTCTACACCCACACGACTTATTGCGCTATTACAGTTATGAAGTTTACCACCCCCTAGGCCCAATATGCGATACTCTTAGACGAACAGACCGGACCGTACGGAGAATGTCACCTATAAGCTCAGTAGGGTTTTCGGACGAGTTATCGTGTTGATCTTCCCTTCGACAGATACCTGGGTAACCATTACGTATAGCTAGTGCCACTAACGTACTTATGGTTAAACCCACTGCCAGCGTATTGTCGAGTCTTTAGAGTCCCACACAGAGGGTTTCCCGGTTCAGGCGAAATGGTGTAGTTTGCATATGGTTTTACGCACAGGTGTTCGATTGAACACGTATATTTATACACGTGATTTAATCGGACGGTTTAGTAGTACTAGCAGGTTTGAAAGACAGCCAGTTTTGATGAAAGTATTATATTGCTCTATTTTGGGTATTTGTATTTTAACACGAATACGGTATTTATACGAATACATGTATTTGTATAAATACGGGTATTTTTGCTTTGATAGAAATACATGTATTTCTTTCTAAAAACGAATACGTGTATTTTTTTATTTTCGGTACAAATACGGTATTCGTATTTTGGTAGAAATACGGTATACGTATTTATATGGGTTTAAGTATACTTGTTTATATACATGCATTTGTATTTATTTATAAGTGTATGTGTATGTATATCTAGATGAGGTGGCTTCTCTTTACACTCTCTCTTAGTCTCATATCTTCTTGTATTGTGTGGGCTTGTGACTCACACTAATGAGTCACAACCCACTCACCCACTTCTTTGTTATAGACAGTGATCAATTTATACAAATACACATGTTCAATCGAACACCTGTGCGTAAAACCATACGCAAACTACACCATTTCTCCTGAACCGGAAAACCCTCTGTGTTGGACTCTAAAGATTCGATAATACGCCGGCTGTGGGTTTAACCATAAGTACGTTAGTGGCACTAGTTGTACGTAACGGCTATCCAGGTATCTGTCGAAGAGAAGATCGACACGATAACTAGTCTGAAAACCCTACTGAGCCTATAGGTGACATTCTCCATACAGTATGGTCTGTTCATCTAAGAGTATCGCAGATCAGGCCTAGGGGATGGTAAACGTCAGACCCCTAATAGCGCAATAAGTCATGTCGGTGTAGAGCCCAATACATCCTGAAAAACTACCGGTGTACCTGCCAGTAAATCTCACTTGCCCTGGCCAGGGACCTTTAGTATTGGTCAACCGTACACAGCGCGATATCAACTTCCAATACCATGAGAGACGAATCCCTTCTGTCCCCTACTGCCTCCAAGTGTTTCGGGATTGAACCCAACTACTACCTGTTTGCATGACTCATTTGAGCCGTGGTAGGGTAGTAATCTAAGTACAGTGTGAACACACTCGAGATGAATAGTGATGTCAAGTCAACGGATTAACATGTACTCATGTCACCGGAGAACTGCTAACTGACAATAGCTATAATACCAACCATCATTTCCCAGCAAGTTTGTCCAATGTAACACATAACCTAATGAGCACATGTATACTATCTTTGGTACCGTATACCAATAGCTGCGTGATAGGCCACCTCCCCTAACGGGGATTAGAAGCATATGCACTAGTCTACTCTGGATTATCGTTACACAGTCTCGATAATCCTACGACTAGGGACAAGTTTAAGAATGTGCTTATAGACTACCCATCCCCCACTAGTGTGATTGCCATCACAACGCTGGTAGTCAAGTAAAAATTCTAAGGGTTCTATCAACATGTATTAGCGATTTGTTAAAAAAACATATACACATGATAAGATAGACTCAAACCAGATAGCATACTATCATGTTAAGCAAGACTGTTATTATATTTATGAATATTCCAAGCTTCCAAAATGTAATATATAATTCAGTACTATACAATAATGGCCTCTAGAGCATATATCACTAACAATGAGTAATTTGAGTCGTCTCATGCCCTCGCTCGATCCAGAAACCATTCCAGGTAGGGCCCACTCGTGCTCAGCCCGTGAGCACGAATTCATTTGGTCTCGTGACTGTTCGTTTCATCTCCTAAACCGCCACTTCATTTCAGTAAACCCCGACCCTTGAGTTCCCCATTAAATTTCTTTTAATGGCTTTTTATTCTCTTTTAAATCCATCATTCTTTTAAGTTACCTTCTTCCTCAATCCAAGCCTGTCAAAACATACCTTATTCTCTAAAAATTCTACTCTAAGAATCTCCCAACCCAATCGAAGCTCTCCCTACTATTAGATGTTGAATCTCCGATCAAATCCTTCTTCCCTTAAACGGCAATACGGTTCTTATACTATATCGCAACGCGAGTAAGTCTCTCCCCCTTTCAAGACCATGTTAAATGATTGTTTCCTATGCTTATTGACAACGGCTCCATGCCGTAGATCTAGAAAACACACATTAGTGACACTATGAAATGAGTGTAAACCAATATTGCATCATTATATGATTAATACTTTTTCTCATAAGATACTGTTTGTAAAACGATCTTAGATGGTTCTATGTTACTTTTCTATTATTGCTTCTGCAACCCATTTGGGAAACTCGGTTATGGATTCTATTAATTACAACGAATCCTTTTTTATGATTCTAGCAGAGATGACAAAGAACCCTTCACAGGAAATCCGATAATCAACGAACAAATAGAAACTCATCATCTTTATAATATTAGAATAAAGAACTGTAATTTATGTGGTAATTTTGTGTATGTTTATTTGTCTTGTTTTCAAAACCTTAACCTAATCATCTAAACAATAAGGTTTTGAGCCAGCTCAATAGAACCATGAGCCGTCTCATACAAACAGAGAGAAAATCCCACTTTCTAGGCATGTCGTGAGCCGGCTTAATTTTTATTGAGCCGTCTCAAGTTATGGTCGAGCCGGCTCAAAATAACCACAAACCGTCTCTTGCAATCAGAGAAAAAAATGATTAGAGAGTACTTGTGAACCGGCTCAAACATACATGACCCGTCTCAAACTGATATGCAAACTGACTTATTACCTGACATGTTAAATCGATCCACACATACAAGATATATTGCATTCCATGCTACTTGACACATAACATGATCGGATTCTGATATTATACTTGTCTCATCTCATGCTATATGACTTCTCATTTTATCGTAGCTACATGAATTGTGTGAATAATCTATTGCATATTTGACAAGACTTGAATCGAAACATGAATACTTGAACTTGATATGAACCCGACTTGGACTTGACATGAAACTTGACTTGAACTTGTTCCCCTTTTACGTATTCATGGATTTGTGTATAACTTATATGATTAGTTTTAGTTTAACATACAAGGGGTGTTGGGGTAGTTAGAGTAATGACTTCGATTAACGGAATCTCAGGAGTCCCCCTAGTTCATGAATCCTTGAATAATAATACATGAACACTCTTGAGGGCCCGTGTTTCCTTACCCCTGAATTATAACCTTGGGTTTGTTAATACTCCGACGACGGTTGGAGTCCCGTTACTAACTATCTTGATTCGGACCCGTATTTCCTTGCCCGTGAATTAAAATCTTAGGTTTGAGAATACTCCTGCGATAGTTGATACTCACACTCGAACTGGCGTTAGATTAGCTTACCCTTGTAGTGACCCCTTTAAACCACATTGCCAATCACTCCATGCTCACCAATTTAACTTATTATATGCATATGTTAACCGACATTATGCCTATACTACACTGCCATACTTAACTGTCATCTCTTACTTATTCGCTGCTTCATGATATTAATTTCTATTTATATGCATGCCATTACTTTTCTACATTTATATCTTTAATTGGGGACTTACCGAGCGCAAGATCGCTGACGGACATTCTGTGTTTTTTTTCTTCCTTAGGAATGTTTGTCAGGTGACTTAGGGACAGAAGAGATCGAGCCGACGAAAGAAAAACACTCTCAACTGTCATCGCAGGCAGACTACTAGCTTTCCTTCAGCTTTTACATTCCAGTATACCTCATTGTTAAGGCTGATTATGTTATTGTATCTTGTTTCAGACATCTTGTCAACTATCGAACTATATGGATTTTTAATGTAATAAGTAGTAGTTGAATCGTATTCTCTTATTTTATTCTTGTCATATTTATATTGTTTATTATAACGCTTAATGTATTTGTTGCAAGAAAAACCCTTCTCGGAATAAATACGCCGCGGGCCCTGTTACACGCCTGTTACCGCCTTTTAGAAAGCGGGGTGTGACATTCTGGAACATCATAAATATCCCTAGGGGTCCATCGGCATACAACACTCCATCCCGGATACTTCAAGCACTTTGAGTAATATATTTGAAATGCTTGTTGCGGAAATGTAAATGGATCGTTCTCAAAGCAAAATCGAAGTGTGTTTATACTATTCAATTCATATTCATTTTCCAAGTCCTGAGGTTTTCCATATTAAAACCGCACGTATCGTGAAGGTTGTATATGTGTTTGTATCGTAAGTCTCCACACCATCAATGAATAAGGATTATAACTCTACGATCAGATGTCGGAGGTAGACGTTGATATTGTTTCCTGGTGATTTCGATTCGTCGATAAGAAGAAGTATCATAAAGTAGGATTGATCTATATCCAACTATGGCAATAAATTATAAACCATCATTACAACGGGCCATGTGCTGTATTGATTACCACCTTTATAGTTAAATGGGCAAAAGCCATCACTAGTCAATCCGAGCCTGATATTACGAGGATCACTGCTGATTATTGGATGCCTCCTATCGAAATCCTTCCATGCCGGCGAATCACTTAAATGGCTCATTCTTCCATCTTCGCTTGGAGAAGCACGGTGATGCCAAATTATTGCATCCGCTGTCTTCTTATGCCTTAATAGGCTCTGCAGACTCTGTGTTATGGGAAAGTATCGTGCTAATTTGACAGGTATATCTGGTTTCTTATCAGATACTTTCAGTTTATACATGTCCTCTCCGTAGGTGGTACACTCTTTCAAATCTGAATTTTATTTCCGATACAGCACACAATCTTTGGGACATGCATGACTCTTCTCACGGTTCAGACCCAAATTAGACATCATTTTCTGGGCTTCGTACCAGCTCTCAGACATTATTTCCCGAAGCATAGAATCTTTCAGGAATTTGAAAAGTATCGTGAATTGTCACGCCCCGCTTCCCAAAATACGTAAACACGGCACGTGACAGAGCCAACCATGCTACCTGTGGTTAGGAATCATCCCTCCACAGTCATATTACGGCTGTCAAGCGGATATTAAGAACAGTAAAATATATATAATCTAGCTAATACATGTCCATCTGCCACAATAATAGAATCAAAAAAATGCATAAAGCGGAAACGAATTAAGATCTAAATAAAAACAATAACATCTTAATCACGTCCCGATATGGACTCACATCAATAGAAATAAAACTGCTGAAATAAATAAACTAAAAGTCTCTAAACTAAACAGCTAGCTCCTCATTACTCGGCTTGATTGCTAAAATACTCTCGATCTGCCTACGATAAAAGTAGAGGAACTGGGTCATGCAAAACCCAGACGTCAGTGCGTCATAATATCAAATAATAATAACAACCATGATAGGATGATATGATTAAACTAGAATATAAATAATAAACACAGGTATAAATAGTAAGTTGTATGTATGGGTATGTGATGTGTATCCTAAATCTGTGCTTCTAGGTTATCTATTCTACAAGTCTTTGAAATCAATTTAACTTAATAATATCTCGTGCGTGTCCAGGACTGTTTACCCCAATCAGAGCAAAGCTCTGTTCAAATTCCAAGGCGGGAGATGAAGCAACGCTTCATCTTCACCCAATCAGAGCAAGGCTCTTTAAAAATAAAAGTAAAGGAAGCAACGCTTCAGGTGCGCAAGCGCTGCGCTGCGCGACACGTGTCTGTGCAGGTGCGCAGGCACAGCCGCGCAAGCGTTGCGCTGTGCGACACGTGTCTGCGCAGTTGCGCAGGCACAGCTGCTCAAGCACAGCCGCGCAAGCGTTGCGCTGCGCGACACGTGTCTGCGCAGCCGTGCAGGCGCAGCCGCGCAGGCACTGCGCTGCGCGACACGTGTCTGCGCAGTTGCGCAAGCACAACTGCGCAAGCGCTGCGCTGCGCGACACGTGTCAAGCGCTGGGGCGTTTACGCCAAACAGAATTAAAATTCTGATAAGATCTTTCTGTTCTTGTTAAAACAAGAAGATTTTCTTCTATAAAACAGAAGCCCTTGGATCAAAGATCCAACGGTGGGGAAAATTCTCCAAATCACTCAGAGAAAGATCTCTTTAACAAATTTAACTAATTTATGGGCACTATAAAAAGGACCCTAGACCTCAATTCAGAAGGGGGAATTTTTTTTGAGAAATCAAGAGCTTCAAACAGAGAGAACTCCGAAAAAGTCTCAAGAAAAAGGTAAAAAAAAACCTTCATAAAATAGAAGAAATTTCTTCTAATAGATCATTGATCTAAGAACAAGATCAATGATCTTCACATAATAAACAGTGCTTTGCACTTCTCATGAACCACTGGTTCTTTAAAACAAGAAATACTTGTTTTCTTTGATTCTCATTAGATCGAAGAAAACAAACAGTGCTTTGCACTTTATCATGAACCATTGGTTCTAAAAGATTCTCAAATCATAGTGCCTTGCACTTTCAAACTGCGCTGTTGCGCTCCTGGATTGGCGCAAGCCCCCAAAGCGCGCCACATGTCAGCAGCGCATTAGCGCAGCGCACTGCGCTTGCGTGACACGTGTCAACACCACAAGCGCTTGCGCTCTCTGATTGGCGCAAAGCGCCTGACAAATGCAATGCATTTCCTAAAGGGCCATGCCCAAATCAAAAAGACCAAGCAGGCCTAATTAAATTGTAACGCAATAAAAAGGGGAGAGCCCAAACAGAATTGATGCTCTGCATCATTTATAAATGGGCAGAGCCCAAACGAAATAATAAAAAATGCTATGCATTTTAAAAAGGGCAGAGCCCAAACGAAATAATAAAAAATGCTATGCATTTTAAAAAGGGCAGAGCCCAAACAAAGTAGATGCTTTGCATCATTTATAAATGGGCAGAGCCCAAAACAAATTGATGCTCTGCATCCTTTATGGGTAGAGCCCAAATAAAAATAAAAAGAAATGCAATGCAAAAGCAGATAAAATGTTGAACATTTTCAACTGGACTTAGCCCAATTTTGGCCGTAAGTCCTCAAATTAAATTGACTGAGCAAGATTGCTCTCTTAAATCAATTTACCTCCGGTTCGAAGGTACATCTCTGAACTCCTCTGACACCTGTCGTTGTAATCCTTCAACGACGTCAGAGAGGTGATGGGTCCCGACGACCACATACGTATACGGACTGCGGGGTCCTTAAACTCGTGGACCGAAACATCCTTAAACTAATGTTAGACCGAAACGTCCTTAAACTAATGATGGACCACTACGTCCCTAAACTGGCGATGGACCACCACGTCCCTAAACTGGAACATGGACCACTACGTCCCTAAACTGGCGATGGACCACCACGTCCCTAAACTGGAACATGGACCACCACGTCCCTAAACTGGCGATGGACCACCGCGTCCCTAAACTGGAACATGGACCCCCACGTCCCTAAACAAGAATATGGACCACTATGTCCCTAAACTGGAACAATAGAGCCCCCAAATGCTCTTTTGTCGGATCCAAACGATCCTGTTAAGTTGATCTTAGTCTCAAATCAGACTAACGTATCCTTAACAAACGTTTAAGTCGATCTTAGCCTAAATACGGTTAACGTATCCTTAAACCAAAACACCAAATCCAAATCTAAGTAAATACGGATTTGGACTAATCCACGTCCTACGGGCGACGATATCGCTTAGTCTCCATATACAATCCACGGGCAACCACAAACAAAACAAACACACACGACACGAAGTGAAATTCTGGAGAAGGAGAAAGTTGTTATCGCGATGCGTTAGCGTAATTAACCCCTCAAGCGAGGGGGAATCTGACGAAGTCTGCTACATCGGCCGCATCCGTCTAAACCTCCGATACACGGTGCCATAAATCAACTTGGCATCTTCGGAGAGGTAGACGGATAAAACCAAATAGCATCTGCCCCAAATCTTAGGCTAGACGTCCTAACGTCGTCGCCCGCCGTTCGGAGGGGAACAGATTCTGGCACGCCCGGTGGGACCTTTTCCTCTTTCCACTCCACACTTCGTGTGTCGTCCTCGCGAACCAATCGCGGCTTGTTAAATGGTTGCCTTTGGATTTCAAGTTACTAAGATTTGGTCTTTTGCCTGGCGCAGAACTCAAGCATCAATGGCCTCTAACTGCACCAACTGCTCGAAGTGCCACTGCAACGGACGCTCCACCTCCCCCGGAGGTGTAGCATATGGGCCCCAAGCGGCTTCCTTCCTCGCTCTGCCGGTAGACCAGGTGACCCAGGCCACCACCGGCCTGTTTTTCGGGACCATGATCCTACCTACAAGCTTCTCTATGCCAATACCTGCGTTGGAAGTGAACAAGAAGTCAGTCTTCAACTGGCTCACTGCTACGACGGCCCCTGTCAACGGGTCGCCCACTACCAAACCAACAGCCTCTGTTTTCGCCAGGCTGGATCAGAACTCTAAATTGGCTGTCCCAAGGAAGGCAATAACTGCTGCTCCAGAAGTCGTCAAGGCGGCTTCCCCTGTCAAAGAGTCAGTCTTTTCAAGACTGACGATTCCTGCTCCTGCTCCTGCCCCTGCTCGAGGATCTGTCTTCGACAGGTTAAATATCATCCCTCAAAAGACAACTTCAGTCTTTAAGAGGTTAACACCAATGGCGCCTCATTCAGACAGGGGGCAAAAAGAAGCTATCTCAATCTCCGAGCCAGTCCCAACGGCTCGTCATGCTCGACGTCGCCATTGGCAACGAGTGAGGAAGGCAGGGGGCAACTCCCCCTCAGGGCTAACTCTACCGGCTCCAGGGTACGTAAGAATTCTCCAACAGCTACATTAAAAAGATCTCCTCCGCCCGCGGAGAGAGTTCCGGAAACAAAGCAAGAACAGCCCCATCAACGGCTGTCCTCAAAAATATACAAGGTTTGGCGAAGGGTTCAAGACTCCGTGATCGACCCAGATCACTCTCGGCAACAAAAGAAGACGAAGGTGCAAAAAGAAAAAGACCGTCCTGTTAAACAGCAGAGGACAACAATCGCTAGAGTGCCCACTGTAACGGCCCCTTCAACTTCAACGGCCCACAAAAGAAGAAGGCCGGAGAAAACCCCCGCGCCGGCGACAAATATCAGAGGTGGTGAACCCAAACGCCCTAAGTCAGGGGCCATTGTAGTTCATACCGTCTACGTGGCGTCTGGTAAAGAGGGCAGTCGCATATCTACGGGTCATCGACCGCTTACGCGATCAGTGACCAAAGCCCAGGAGCAGCAGCAGAAGCTCCAAGAGATGATGAACGCTATGGCCGCACTTACTGGGCCAAAAGAAAACCCTGAAACGTCCTCGGATGAACGCCAAGAGGAAGAAACCGACGCTGAATTCCTTCGTCGAATATTGGAGAAGAAGGACAAAAAGGCTGCTGAACAAGCAGCCAACATACAGCGTATGGGCCTCCTCTTCCAAGACATGGTAGGGATGATGATACAACAAGATCCTCCGGCCGAAGAGCCCCCGATCGTCCTTGGAGACGATAGGGGAGAGACATCAAATCCTCCTCCAACTCTGTCGACGGCTAAGGAGGATACAATCTCCAAAGCTGATTTGGACGAGTACATAGCCCAACAAGTACGGGTTCATCATGCGAACGAAGCAGCCGGCCAGGTCGTAAAAACAGGGCGGCCATATCTAAGTTGATACGATCAAATCAAGTACCTGCCAGGTTACACAATTCCCAAGTTCCATGTCTACAAGGGGACGGGCAATCCTCACCAGCATGTTGCCCAGTTCAGGGCACTCTGCGGCAACACCGGCGGTGACGACAAGCTGTTGCTTCGCCAGTTTGTTGGAAGTTTATCAGATACGGCGTTCGAGTGGTGCTCTGAACTCCCGAACGACTCTATCAAGACCTTCGCAGAGATGGAGCTGCTGTTTACTCAGCGTTTTGCAAGCGCCAGTGAACGCACCCTGATGACGGCACTGATTAACGCTAGGGTAAAGCCAGGAGAGACATGGGTTCAATATGCTATACGATGGCGGAACTTATGGTCGAAGTGCGAGCAGCGCATTGAAGAAGCTCCTGCGGTGGGTATGTTTGTGGGAACCCTTAATCCACAAGCAACCATCTCACAATTTATGATGTTTTTCAAGCCAACTACCTTCCAGGCCTTGATTGAAAAGCTAGCACAAATGGATCAGATGGGCCATAAACCCCCTCTTCCAAAGCCGGACTCCCGAAATGACAAAGGGAAGGGAAAAGCGATCGTTGTTGCTAATGCTCAACAACAACCGAGCGACTCGAAGCCGGTTGTTCGTCAAAATAATATGCGTCCGTACGTAGCCCTTGAGCAGAGGCCAGGACGTTCTTACTCTTTTCCCCACGATAAAACGAGAAGGTTATTCGAGCTGGCGTTGCGCAACCGACTCATAAATCTGCCGGATCCAAAACGTCCGTTGCAACCAAGTGATGTCAATGAGCCCAACTACTATCCTTATCATCGAGTACTGGGCCATCCGATCGAAGATTGCTACGTTTTCAAAAATTGGCTTGAAAACCAGTACCGACAGGGCAAATTCGCGTTATCTGACAAATGGAAGGTGAATCCCCCACAGCCCCACACCTCTAAAGGGACGAATACGCCGGGGGCAACATGCTCCGTCGTTGAAGAAGCTCCTTGGGAGGTTGTATTATCAACCAAGACAAAGAGAATGCTAAACGATCTTCAGACATATCCAGCGATTAGGTGGAAGAACCCGTTGGAACCGCAGGTCATTGAGGGGATGTTGAAGCCACGTACAACTCCAAAGACCGATGGTGGTGGCCCAAGCACTCGCAACCAGCCGTCAAAATCTTCGAAAAAGAAGAAAAAGAAATTTAAGAAGCCCGTGAAGACTGGCGACAAGCGCACGGACTTGAAAAAACAAATTAACGCGCTGAAGGAATACAACCAAAAGGCACAGACTCCCATTACATTCCAAGAGTTCCTCAATCATGTCTTTCAAGAGGAAGATGAGGGAGAAAGTTCATCTGATGAATCTGAAGAATATGTGGCGAGCTGTCATGTGATTTCCCATTCGTTCATGAACGATGAGGAGACTCCTTGTACTGAAACGCTGGGGGCAGATCATAAATCAAAAATTCTGGGGCCATCCGATGTGGTAATTGACGCATTCCTCAATGAAGCTCGGTTGAAAAGTAAAGCTGATCGAGAACGCGAGGCGGTCATATTTGAAAGAGCCAAACGCCAGCGTCTTGATGAAAGAGCTGAGACGATCCCGCTGGAGCAAAATGCCTCCACTATCGACAAAAGCCAATTCAAGATGAGGAAAAGGTTTGCTAAGGCCATATCAATGGGCATGAAGCTACCATCCTCCGAAGGAAAAATTACTGGTGAAATAGAAATGCACCCCTGCTGTTGCTTATATCATCAGAAGGTTTCGCACCCCACTCAAGAGTGCAAAGCTTTCGATAGATGGTGGCAAGGATACGTTGCTCATCGGCAACGCTTTAAGCGGGAAAAGCGCAAAACTCGTTGGGAGCAAAGAAATACGACCGAAGGGCTTAAAAGAACTACCGGCGATTGTCGCATGGTTAGCACCCGCGGGTCACAAGTGCCTACATTCGGGAGCGATTCTGATGAGGAGCTAGAGCTTGACCCTCTCTTTAAAGAGCCCACCTCGGGAAAAGAAGAAGAGCCGAAGGTCTGCGAAAATATCCGGCTACGTAATCGCACGCTTCCCGAAAAGAATCTCAGGCCCTCAAACAGAAAAGATAAAGGGAAAGAAAAGGTCTCTGAAGATATCGTCTTAGATGACCAAGTGGTGGAAGAGCTAAGTGCCAAGGACCCGCCGAAGAGGAATAAGGTGGATTACAACGTCTTAGCGCATCTGAGAAAGCTACCCTCATAGCTCAGCATTCTTGACGCCCTTTTGCTATCAAAGGAGGCGAGAGATTCGTTAGTCAAGGCATTACAAGATCCGGAACAATTCCAAGCTTTCCTGGCTGAAGAAAAGATGAAGGATGAATTGGAGGAAGTGCACACGGCCGATGTCGCTTTTGGTGATGAAGACCTTCTCCTCGGGACGTGCGAACACAATCGCCCCCTCTATGTCTCAGGATACTGTCACGATATAAAGATAGGCAAAATCTTGATCGATAATGGATCCTCCGTTAATCTCCTTAATGTGCGGGTGTTAAAAGAAATCTGCATGAGCGTCCAGCACCTTGCTCGGGACAAGATCACCATCTCCGGGTTTGACTCCCAGTCATCAAGAACTCTTGGGTCTGTGATACTGACGCTACGCTTTGGGCTACTCGTCACGGACTTTAAGTTCCACGTCATAGACGCCAAGACATGCTACAACGCTCTGCTCGGCCGACCATGGTTACACGAGTACAACATCATACCTTCTACACAAAATCAGTGTATGAAGTATTCTAAGGATGGTCTCGAGTATACCGTGGCGGGAGAACTGAACCCGTTCTCTGTAAACGAGGTCCGCAAAAATAAAGATGCCAAATACTTCTTACCGGATTTCGAAGACACGGAAAGGTGTCACAAGCCGGAGAACAAAGATAACGCCACCATCCCTGTTTTCGGGAGTGAGACCGAGGAGGAAGAGGAGATAGTGTATTCAGGTCCGCCCCAACACAACAAACCAAGACCGTCCACTCCTACGTTGATCTTTGGTAGCGACTCGGAAGATGAAGTCCATGCTGTATTCCCTGCTCGACCTTCAATACAAACGTCCGCTGACGAAGAGCAAAGTCTACAAGTCGCCATAGTGCCGCTTAAACACTGTAAAGAACTGAATGCACTTAATATTTACAATGTAGAAGAGCTGCAAACGTTCTATATCCCTCCCAGGCGAGAAAGCGAAAAAGTAATTCTATTCTACCGCTCTGAAGAAACCAAAGTGGAGAAAGAAATCTGGCATGGCGCGGATCCTACGCTCGACAGGCTTCAGTCTATCCATCTTCCCAGATATTATACGGAAGGTTTGAAAAAGCTGCTGAAACGCCAAGGGATATCCTTCAAGCAGACCGTTCGAAAAGCCAAGTTCTATGACAAAGTCTGGAACGTTCCCGGGACTCAACGCAAACTGCCTAATGGGAGAATGGAGACAAAAGGACTTGGATACATCCGGTCAAAGAAACGAGAGCTACTAAACAGCTGCTACGTCGTGTATGACTTCGATGAAGAAGCGGATGCTCAATGGGAGGACGCTAATCCTGAGCCAGTGAAAGTTCCAGATGAAAAGGAGCCCAGTCCGTCGTTCGAAGAACAAATGAACAAGCTTATAAAGGAAGCGGGTCAAAAAGTCCGGGACGATCATAATCGCGAAATGGTCATCTACGAGAAAGCCAAAACGCAACGCCTTCTCCAACAGGCCGTGAAAGATGAAAATACCGCTCTTTGTCAACCTGTTATAAAGAAGGCCCGACGCAGAGGCAGAAACAAGTCGAAACGCGAAAAAGGCGCTCGACAGCAACGAAGCGGGGCTAAGAGGCCACGCGAGCGAAAATCGAGCGGTTCTGATCTATCCCTCATGAGAAAAATGAGTCGAGCATATTCTTTTCCTCGGGACAAGACGAAGAAAATACTTGATCTTGCTCTAAAACATCAAATGCTTACAATGCCGGAGTCCAAAAACCCCGAACAAGCAAGCGAAGTCTCTGACCCAAACTATTGCTCTTACCATCGAGTAACAGGGCATCCTCTTGATGATTGCTTCACCTTCAAGAATTGGGTTGAAGATCAGTATCAGCTTGGCAAATTCACTCTGTCTGACAACTGGAGGGTAGCGCCGCCACAGAAGCACGAACCCAAAGCCACAAGAACAGAACCAACTCCACATTGGTATTGGAAGCGGATTCGCACTTGTCACATGATAACAATATTAAAAGAAGAGCCCGAGAACATGGACAGCCTTCCCTGGTGTTTCGAAAATAGCAACGATGAGGTGATCTCAGAGTTTCCACCAGCACCGAAAGAGCTGGAAGATGGAATCCATATCACTGCGGATAACCTCAAGAAAATTGAGTTGGGGACGGCAAATGACCCACGGCCGACGTTCGTCAGTGAGCTGCTATGTGAAGAAAGGGTGGCTGCGTTAAAAGGACGTGCTTTTACAGCATAGAGATTGCTTCGCATAGAACTATTCCGAAATGCCGGGACTAAATCCAGAAATTGCTGTGCACAGATTGGCGATATCTCCGGACGTCAAACCAGTCAAACAGGCGCCGAGAAGAATGCGGCTCGAGCTTGAGATGAGTATCAATGCCGAGGTCAAGAAGCTGATCGACTCTGGCTTCATCCAGGAAGTTCAATACCCTGAATGGATCGCCAACATCGTCCCAGTGATGAAGAAAAATGGGACAGTGCGCATATGCGTAGACTTCCGGGATCTCAATACAGCTTGCCCGAAAAACGATTTCCCAGTGCCAGTTACCGAACTGATGATAGACAATACGTCCACTCACGAGGTTTTCTCCTTCATGGACGGCTCGTCAGGGTATAATCAGATAAAGATGCATCCCGAAGACCAGAAGCACACCGCCTTCAGGACTCCTCTGGGAATATTCTGCTACAAGGTGATGCCCTTCTGTTTAAAGAATGCTGGTGCCACCTACCAAAGGGCCATGACGAAGGTCTTCGATGACCTTGTACACGAAATTGTCGAATGCTATATTGACGATCTCGTGGTTAAAAGCAAATCATACGAGGAACATCTCGAGCATTTGAAGACCGTATTTCAACGCCTTCGGCAATACAACTTGAAGATGAACCCTCTTAAGTGTGCGTTCGGGGTTTCCTCAGGCAAATTCTTGGGATACATCGTCCGACACCGGGGTATCGAGATAGATCCGTCAAAGATCAAGGCGATCATGGAAATGCCTCCGCCAAGGACTCTCAAACAGCTGCGGTCTCTCCAAGGGAAGCTCGCGTATATACGGCGATTTATAGCCAACCTTTCAAGCAAGTGTCGTCCTTACAGCCACCTGTTGAAGAAGGGAACTCCATTCGTCTGGGATCAAAAATGCCAAAGTGCACTGGACGAGATCAAACAATACCTGCAGAACCCGCCGGTGTTGGCTGCTCCGGTCAAGGGAAAGCCCCTCATTCTTTATACAACCGCTCTCGAAGGCTCCTTAGGCGCAGTATGGGCACAAGAGAACGATCAAGGGAAGGAAAGAGCACTCTACTACTTAAGTCGAGTTCTACTGGGGGCAGAAAGCAACTACTCCCCCATCGAAAAACAGCAAAGCGGACGCGTTGGCCAAGCTCGCTAAAGAACTGGCTGACGAGAACCTCGATGACGTAAGAATCGTGGTACAAAGACGTCGGGTGCTTGCTCCAGCGGAAATATCTCCGGAATCGTCCGAGGAAAAGGGAGCGACTGAGCAGACGACCTTACAAATAAAGGAACGAGAAAAGGTTGTGGACTGGAGGGAAGTCTTCATAGACCACTTTAAGTCCCATCGAATGCCTGAAGATGCGTCCACAAGACATCAGCTCATGAAACGAGCTCTGTCTTTCGCCTTCGTCAATGATACTCTATACAAGAGGTCGTTCGATTCTCTGTGACTGAGATGCTTAGGACCCGACGAAGCGAAAAGAGTCGTTCAGGAAGTTCACGACGGACTCTGCGGTTCTCACCAAGCGGGCCCAAAGATGAAGTTGAAGATCAAACGGATGGGCTACTACTGGCCCACGATGATTCAGGACTGCCTCGAATATGCGAAGCAGTGCCACTCATGCCAGATTCATGGGGACTTTATCCACCAGCATCCAAATCCACTCCATCCAACAGTGGCTAGCTGGCCATTCGAAATGTGGGGAACTGATATAGTCGGCCCTATCGAACCAGCATCGTCCAGGGGACATCGATTCATCCTGGCAACGACTGACTACTTCTCCAAATGGGCAGAGGCAGTACCACTGAGGGAAGTTAAAACGGAGAATATCCTCCACTTCTTCAAGACGCACGTCATATATCGGTTTGGAACGCCAAGACGGATCATCTCCGATAACAGACCAGCCTACAGAAGCCACAAGATCAGTCGCTTCGCGCAACAGCACAATATAGACTGGAGATACTCCTCAGTTTATAATCCGCGAGCTAACGGTCTAGCCGAGGACTTCAACAAGACATTGACAAAGATCATGAAGAAAACGGTGTCATGAAATAAGAAAGACTGGCATGAGAGACTGCAAGAAGCTCTCTGGGCGTATCGAACTACGTTCAAGACGGCCACAAACACAATGCCGTACGCGTTGGAATTCAGTACGGAAGCAATACTTCCCCTCGAAATAGAGTTACCCTCTCTAAGAGTGGCAGTCCACTGCGAGCTAACAGATGAAGAAAATGCTAACCTTCGGCTTGAGGAGCTTGATGCCCTCGATGAGACCCGGCTTATAGCGCAGCAAAATCTGGAGGCCTATAAAGCAAAGATGATACGCTCATATGAAAGATTGACCCGACCGAGGACATTCCGTCAAGGCGACCTTGTGCTGGTGGTCAAAAGGCCTATGATCCCAAATCGCGCCAAGCGGGGAAAATTCGAGCCAAGCTATGAAGGCCCGTACATCATAGATAAGGTCTACCAGGGTGGGGCCTATCTACTCATGGATATGCACGGTGAAAGGCCTTTCAAGCCAATAAACGGTCGCTTCCTAAAGAAATACTACGCTTAATGAGCCACAGCCTATGTCAATGGTAGATGACGACGACTATGTCCGCTCGCTATCTTCCTAAGCTCAAGCTTTATAAGCAGTAGCCGGCCTTCTCCATGATGGACCGAAACATCCTTAAACTAATACCGCAGCATCTGTAGGCTGACAAATAAAAAATAAAAAATATATAAAAATAAAAAAAATAAATATAAAAAAACGGTATGTCCATAAGCAAAAAAGGCACGGATGAAAACCCGAAAGGGCGCCGTAAGTAAAAACAGCAGGGCTACCGGCGAGTGTTCGTGAAAACCCGAAAGGGCGCAACCTCGTAAAAAAAAGGAGAAGAAGAAAATAAATAAATAAATAAAAAAAAACGGTATGTCCATAAGCAAAAGGGGTACGGATGAAAACCCGAAAGGGCTCCGTAAGTAAAAACAGCAGGACTGCCGGTGAGTGTTTGTGAAAACCCGAAAGGGCGCAACCTCGTTAAAAGACACTTATAAGGTCCTCTCGACCTTGTAAGGAGAAACCACCCGCGTGAAATCCTTACGACTCACAAGGGAGCAACACACTTAGGGATCCCCACGATTCCTAAGGAGAAAATACACTTGCGAGATCCTCACGACTCGTAAGGAGAACTCTCTTACGGGACCCTCACGGCTAATAAGAGTTGAAAGTCTTAAGTTACAGAGACCTAAACCTGTGCTTAAGCAACCCCCACAACTTCTAATATTTCCCTACAAGTGGTTCAATACTGACCCTTGTATACAATCCACGGGCGCGAATAAACATTTCCCTAACCAAGATCCATCCGTGACTGGGGATATGTTCGCATGACCCTTGTAAGTCCTCTCGATTTACAAGGAGAAAACCCTCATGTAGGATCCTTACGACTTACAAAGAAACAAACACTTAGGAATCCTCACGATTCCTAAGGAGAAAATACACCTACAAGATCCTCACGACTTGTAGGGAGAAATACCTTTGTGAAACCCTTACGGCTCACGAAGTCGAAAGCCTTAGTCGACAGGACCTTAACCCTGATCGCTAAGCCACCTTTGTTTGACATCGACAGAGGCAGATGATGATTCGCTCCTGGCAATATCCCAGTTGTAGCAGTGCTGATGCCGAAATCGGTGTCTAATTCCAGGTTTACGGCGGAAAGCCAGTAGGCCGCACATGCATACGAAATAGCTGAAATGATAGGGCAACTTGCAATAAAAAGCAGCAAGTAAAAATGTATGCATGCAAAATAGCCGAAATGATTGGGCAACTCGCAATAAAAATCAGCGAGTGAAAACAAAATAAACAGCCGAAATGATTGGGCACCGCGCAAAATAGCCGAAATGATTGGGCAATCGCGACCTTCGCAATATAAAAGCTGAAATGATAGAGCATCGCGGAAATAAAACAAAAAAAAAGATGATAAAACTTCGGCCCTGCAGCTGAGATCACATCAATCCCTGTATACAATCCAAGGGCACAAACAAAGAGAGAACCATGCTCTCCCAACAGGCTCCGCCAGAAAACGAAGCCAAATCTCGACGGTTCATCCCAACTCCGAAGAAACCAGTGTCTTCGGCAAACACCTCAACTCAAGGAAACAAACAATCATTGACGAGAGCCTCCTGATCCGCGTCGACTCACAGAGCAACCAGTGGCTCCGTGGGAAATTCTCGATTCGTTTCAACACCAGGGAAACAAATAATCCTTGGCAAATACCTCAACTCAGGGAAACAAACAATCCTTGACGAGAGCCTCCTGATCCGCGTCGACTCGCAGAGCAACCAGTGTCTCCGTGGGAAATTCTCGACTCGTTTCAACACCAAGGAAAAAAATAATCCTTGGCGCTAGGGAAACAAATAATTCTTAGCAAATACCTCAACTCAAGGAAACAAACAATCCTTGACGAGAGCCTCCTGATCCGCGTCGACTCGCAGAGCAACC
Organism: Agapanthus africanus; assembly: GCA_030015575.1. Taxonomy (NCBI): domain Eukaryota; kingdom Viridiplantae; phylum Streptophyta; class Magnoliopsida; order Asparagales; family Amaryllidaceae; genus Agapanthus; species Agapanthus africanus. The sequence goes on along the minus strand of JASDDO010000026.1, from coordinate 5,421,631 downwards.
AGTGCCTCCGTGGGAAATTCTCGACTCGTTTCAACACCAGGGAAACAAATAATCCCTGGCAAATACCTCAACTCAGGGAAACAAACAATCCTTGACGAGAGCCTCCTGATTCGTGTCGACTCGCAGAGCAACCAGTGCCTCCGTGGGAAATTCTCGACTCGTTTCAACACCAGGGAAACAAATAATCCCTGGCAAATACGTCAACTCAGGGAAACAAATAATCCTTGACGAGAGCCTCTTGATTCACGTCGACTCACAGAGCAACCAGTGCCTCCGTGGGAAATTCTCGACTCGTTTTAACACCAGGGAAACAAATGATCCCTGGCAAATACCTCAACTCAGGGAAACAAACAATCCTTGACGAGAGCCTCCTGATTCGCGTCGACTCGCAGAGCAACCAGTGCCTCCGTGGGAAATTCTCGACTTGTTTCAACATCAGGGAAACAAATAATCCCTGGAAAATACCTCAACTCAGGGAAACAAACATCCTTGACGAGAGCCTCCTGATTCGCGTCGGCTCGCAGAGAAACCAGTGTTTCCGCAGGAAAATTCCCGATTCGTCTCAACTTGCAAGATAAAGCCTCAGGCAGCAGGGACTAAAAAACTTGCTTCCTGAACACTGGGACCCTGCAAGTCAATCTAAAACGGTCTCTTGCATACTATTCACGGGTCTCACTCTCCAAAGTCGAGTTTCGACAAGGAGGGAAACAACCGCTTACGGGTCCTCTCGACTCGTAAGAGGGAAAAATTCTCTTACAGGATCCTTACGACCTATAAGAGAAAACACACTTAGGAATCCTCACGACTCCTAAGGAGAAAAACCCACCTACGAGATCCTCTCGATCCGTAAGGAGAAAAATCTCTACGAGACCCTCACGGCTCATAGAGTTGAAAAGTCTTAGGCAGCAGATCTGAACCTGTGGCCTAAGCCATCGCTATCTCTTGAAAAAACCAAGATGCTTACTCTATTATCTGTCAACCATGTTTATTAAGATAGCATGCCGATAATAAGAGAAAGAAGAAAGCAACAGAAACAGCATCCGATTTACATTTGATCAGGCGTTCGAAACACACTCATTCATACATAAGCAAAAGACTCAGAACGAAAAATAAAGACAAGCTGGGATAAAAAATTTCCATTAATATTGCCAATAGTTCTTACAATCATAAAAGCAATAAACGAAAAAGATTATTACAATGGAATAACCTCAGATCCAGGGCACAGATTGAGGAATTCAAAAGTAAGGCCATTCAGAGTTCTTCTGGCCTTTCGGATTATTCTTGTGTGCAACCTCTCGCGCTCCTGTGTATCAAGATCCTCGGCAAGCCCACCCAACCTTCGATAAGCAGCGAATATCGTCGTCTGCTGGAAAATTTGATGCAGGATGTCGATGAGGCTATCCTGCCGTTTCTTCGAGATCAGCCCCGACAGGTACACTGAATGCACCTTGTCTTCAGCATCATCCAGCGCATTGAGTGGTAGGGCCTCATGGAACCCCGGGAGTGCTCTCCAAATGGCTCCCAACACGACTTTCAAGAGAGCAGATCGGCGTGGGAGCAGCCAACCAAGACGTGCATTCAGACGACCCATGACCTCCGCACACTGGGCATCCGTAAACTCTTGGTTTTGCTGACGGCCTTGTACACGGATATCCTCGTAGGTGATGAATTCATGCAGGCTGTATAGACGCACCGCCATTATGCCTGGAGGAAACATCATAGGAAGATTAGCAATAAAAAAATACACAGAGAGTTAAACTTCTCGAGAGCAACGCTCTGCAAACAGGAGTAACTACCAAAACCCTAGTAAGGGGAATTTAAAGAAATCCCCCGAGAACTCTGAGATCGTTACTAATAAAAGATGATATGATCCATTAAATACAAAAATCCATTTTTAATTTTCATTATCCATATTCGAACTCTTAAGAGTTCATCATTCTTTTTAGATCAAAGAGATCTATGTTTTGCCAAAGACGCAAGGTTCTGTTCATAAGTTAAGAAACCCTGAAACAGATTCCTGAGAGCAAGGCTCTATTTGGTGAAACCCCAAAAGAGTTTTCTTTAGATCAAAGATCTATGAGAGCAAAGCTCTATTAATTAAAATTGATTTAATTCAAGACTAATTCTTACTTAAATAGTTTCTTTTAAAGAAAATCTAACTCTGAGAGTTCTTGAAGGCAAGAGCAAAGCTCTGAAGTTTATGAAAATGAAATTTTTTAAAGATGATAATCATCTGTGCAGGACCAAAGGTCCTATTTATAGGCATCAAGTGCCCTTTCAACTTCCAAAAGTTGCCGCAACGGTTGGAATTCTGCCACCGTTGCGCTCACGTTTGGGGCCACGTATGCGCAACAGTGGGGGAGCATTTGTTTACCCGAATCAGAGTAAAGCACTATTCAAATTCCAAGGCGGGAGATGAAGCAACGCTTCATCTTCACCCAATCAGAGCAAGGCTCTTTAAAAATAAAAGTAAAAGAAGCAACGCTTCAGTTGCACAAGCGCTGCGCTGCGTGACACGTGTCTGCGCAGTTGCGCAGGCACAGCTGCACAAGCGCTGCGCTGCGTGACACGTGTCTGCACAGTTGCGCAAGCATAGTTGCTCAAGCACAGCGCTGCACGACGCGTGTCTGCGCAGTTGCGCAAGCACAGCCGCGCAAGCACAGCCGCGCAAGCATTGCGCTGCGCGACACGTGTCTGCCCAGTTGCGCAAGCGCTGTGCTGCGCGACACGTGTCAAGCGCTGGGGCGTTTACGCCAAACAGAATTAAAATTCTGATAAGATCTTTCTGTTCTTGTTAAAACAAGAAAATTTTCTTCTGTAAAACAGAAGCCCTTGGATCAAAGATCCAACGGTGGGGAAAATTCCCCAAATCACTCAGAGAAATATCTCTTTAACAAATTTAACTAATTTATGGGCACAATAAAAAGGACCCTAGACCTCAATTCAGAAGGGGAATTTTTTTTTGAGAAATCAAGAGCTTCAAACAGAGAGAACTCCGAAAAAGTCTCAAGAAAAAGGTTAAAAAAAACCTTCATAAAATAGAAGAAATTTCTTCTAATAGATCATTGATCTTCACAAAATAAACAGTGCTATGCACTTCTTATGAACCACTGGTTCTTTAAAACAAGAAATACTTGTTTTCTTTGATTCTCATTAGATCGAAGAAAACAAACAGTGCTTTGCACTTTATCATGAACCATTGGTTCTAAAAGATTCTCAAATCATAGTGCCTTGCACTTGCAAACTGCGCTGTTGCGCTCCTGGATTGGCGCAAGCCCCCAGAGCGCGCCACGTGTCAGCAGCGCAGGCACAGCGCATTAGCGCAGCGCACTGCGCTTGCATGACACGTGTCAACACCACAAGCGCTTGCGCTCTCTGATTGGCGCAAAGCGCCTGACAAATGCAATGCATTTCCTAAATGGCCAGGCCCAAATCAAAAAGACCAAGCAGGCCTAATTAAATTGTAACGCAATAAAAAGGGGAGAGCCCAAACAGAATTGATGCTCTGCATCATTTATAAATGAGCAGAGCCCAAACGAAATAATAAAAAATGCTATGCATTTTAAAAAGGGCAGAACCCAAACAAAGTAGATGCTTTGCATCATTTATAAATGGGCAGAGCCCAAAACAAATTGATACTCTACATCCTTTATGGGTAGAGCCCAAATAAAAATAAAAAGAAATCCAATGCAAAAGCAAATAAAATGTTGAACATTTTCAACTGGACTTAGCCCAATTTTGGCCGTAAGTCCTCAAATTAAATTGACTGAGCAAGATTGCTCTCTTAAATAAATTTACCTCCGGTTCGAGGGTACATCTCCGAACTCCTCTGACACCTGTCTTTGTAATCCTTCAACGACGTCAGAGAGGTGACGGGTCCCGACGACCACATACGTATACGGACTGCGGGGTCCTTAAACTCGTGGACTGAAACGTCCTTAAACTAATGTTGGACCGAAACGTCCTTAAACTAATGATGGACCACTACGTCCCTAAACTGGCGATGGACCACCACGTCCCTAAACTGGAACATGGACCACCACGTCCCTAAACTGGTGATGGACCACCACGTCCCTAAACTGGAACATGGACCACCACGTCCCTAAACTGGAACATGGACCACCACGTCCCTAAACTGGAACATGGACCACCACGTCCCTAAACTGGCGATGGACCCCCACGTCTCTAAACTGGCCCCACGTCTCTAAACTGGAATATGGACCACTATGTCCCTAAACTGGAATAATAGAGCCCTCAAATGCTCTTTTGTCGGATCCAAACGATCCTGTTAAGTTGATCTTAGTCTCAAATCAGACTAATGTATCCTTAACAAACGTTTAAGTCGATCTTAGCCTAAATATGGCTAACGTATCCTTAAACCAAAACACCAAACCCAAATCTAAGTAAATACGGATTTGGACTAATTCACGTCCTACGGGCAACGATATCGCTTAGTCTCCGTATACAATCCATGGGCAACCACAAACAAAACAAACACACACGACACGAAGTGAAATTCTGGAGAAGGAGAAAATTGTTACCGCGATGCGGTAGCGTAATTAACTGCAGGGGCTTGCGCCTGCAGGGAAGAGCGTCCCCATAATATAAAAAAAACCCTCAAGCGAGAGGGAATTTGACGAAGTCTGCTACATCGGCCGCATCCATCTAAACCTCCGATACACGGTGCCATAAATCAACTTGGCATCTTCGGAGAGGTAGACGGATAAAACCAAATAGCATCTGCCCTGAATCTCAGGCTAGACGTCCTAACGTCGTCGCCCGCCGTTCGGAGGGTAACAGGTTCCACGGTCAAGATTCTCGGGCTGAATCCGAGACGTGCCGCTAAGCAGTTAACAGGTAACATGTACAGATAAATGATGTCAGTAGCATCATTCCAGGGCTGGCCGAACCTGTAAAGACTGATCGGTATAAGTATCAAACTGTTGAGTTACAAGTCAGGTTTCATTATCGATTTTCCCTTACCCCCAAGGTTTTGTGTTCAAGTTAGGTATTGATGATATAAATCTAATGCCAACACAGGATCAAGCAGGTACAAGTCTTGTCTATGCAGACAACAAATCACGTCCGTCAGGACGATAAATCAGGATCGTCGGCATTATTAATAAGATCTAGGTAAAAAGTCCGGTAGTGGGTCATGAGCATGTCATGTACTATATATTAACCCAAATAGATGCCGAATGTAAACTTTAACCAATATAGAAACATGGTAAACACAACTGATGCCAAAATGCATATGTATCTATCTGTAATAACCATTATACGTCCATTACCATGTATGATGTAATCTAGATAACATATTGTATTGATATAGTAGTATGATAATATCGTGATGTTCCGGCATGTAACTAGATATGCTATTATCAGTACGGATACTGTAAAACTGTAAATCGGTAATTTCTGCTGGATAATAAAATACATGCATTATGATTTATTAAATAAATATTGATATAATAAAATAATATGTTGCAAGTTTAGAACTTGCCTGATCGGATCTCACATCAAGATACGGATATCACGTTCCGATGTCGGAATACGTCACGATGCAACTTACGCACGGAGAACTGGACCTGGCTGAGCAGTGACATAATGTGGTGACCGGGCTGGACAACGACGGTGACTGGGTTGTCCGGATCGTCGGCGATGAGCGCAACTCCGGAGAAACGGACGGAATCAAGAAAAGAAAAGAAAGCAAGCAAGAAAAGAAAAGAAGAAGAAGAAGAGAGGACTTGTTGCTGTAGGGTTTCTGGAGATGTACAGAGAGGATGGTGGCGACGGCGAGGTGACGGGGTCGACGGCAACGAGGTGCTGTCGTTGGCGAGGTGGCTGTGAGCTTGGAAGTGATCGGGGAAGGGTGTATAGGGGTCGTTGGTGGTGGTGTTGGGTGTTCTTGGTACTGAGAAGGCGAGGAGGAGAAAAGGTGGTCAGTGGTGGCGGTTGGATCTACCGACAACGAGGGTTGCCAGTGGGGTGTAGGTTTTCTTGGGTCGGGGAAGGTGTAGGGTGGTGCTCGGGAAGGAGAAAGGGAAATAAGAGGTGATGGAGGTGAGGTAAAGAGGGGGTGGTGAACAGCGGTGAGGGTTTGGCGAGCGTGGGTGTTCCCCCAATCAGAGCAAGGCTCTGTTTGAATTTTGAAAATTCAAATTTTGAAGCAACGCTTCGGTTCCTGTGCGCTGCACGCAATGCGCCACGTGTCAGAAGTTGACACGGCAGCACAACGCCCAAAGCGATACGTCCGATCAGAGCAAGGCTCTTTAAAAACATAAGTAACACTTAACTGCGCAAGCGCACCGCAGCGCGACACGTGTCTGCGCAGTTGCGCAAGCACAACTGCGCAAGCGCACCGCAGCGCGACACGTGTCTGCGCAGTTGCGCAAGCACAACTGCGCAAGCGCACGGCGACGCGACACGTGTCTGCGCAGGTGCGCAAGCGCACGGCTGCGCGACACGTGTCTGCGCAGGTGCGCAAGCGCTGTTGCGCAAGCGCTTCACTGCGCGGCACGTGTCTGCGCAGTTGCGCAAGCGCTGTTGCGCAAGCACCTTACTACGCGACACGTGTCACGCGCTGGTGAGTTGCGCAACAACAGAATGAAGATTTAAGAAAATCTTTTCTGTTCTTGTTAAAACAAGAAGATTTCTTCTGTAAAACAGGGGCCTTTGGATCAAAAATCCAACGGTGGGGAAAATTCCCCGAATCACTCAGAAAAGATCTTTTTAACAAATTTAACTGATCTTTGAGCACTATAAAAGAACCCCAGACCCCATTTCAAAGAGATAGAGAATTTGGATAAAAAAAAGAGGAGAACTCTTGAGAATTTCTGGAGAACACAAAACAGAAGGTAAAAACCTTTGAGATAAGAGAAAATTCTCTTAAAGAATAGATCATTGATCTAGAAAATAAGATCAGTGATCTTCAATAGATAAATAAATAAATAAAAATAGTGCCTTGCACTTGCTATGAACCTCTGGTTCTCTGAAACAGAAAGAAAGAAAAGATTTCTTTCCTTTCTTTTCTCTGATCTAAATTTAGATCAAGAAATTAAAAAGTGCTCTGCACTTCTTTTCCTGAATCTAAAAGATTCTTGGTGTTTTGCACAAATCCAATGCATTATTTGAAGGGCTAGGCCCAAATCAAAAAGACCTAGCAGGTCAAAATAGATTGCAAAGCAATAAAAGGGCTGGGCCCCAAATAAAATTGATGCTCTGCATCCCTTTTGGGCAAAGCCCAAATAAAAGCAAAAGAAATGCAAAAGCAATGGACTTAGCCCAATCATGGCCATAAGTCCTTAAATTAAATTGACTGAGCAAAATGGCTCTCCTAAATCAATTTACGTCCGGTTCGAGGGTACATCTCCGAACTCCTTTGACATCTATCGTTGTAATTCCTCAACGACGTCAAAGAGGTGACGGGTCCCAACGACCACACACCCATACGGACTGCGGGGTCCTTAAACTCGTGGACCGAGACGTCCTTAAACTAACATCGGACCGAGACGTCCCTAAACTAACATCGGACCGAAACGTCCCTAAACTAATATCGGACCGAAACGTCCTTAAACTAATGTTGGACCGAGACGTCCTTAAACTAATAATGGACCGCCATGTCCCTAAACTGGAATATTGGACCGAAACGTCCCTAAACTAATATTGGACCGAAACGTCCTTAAACTAATAATGGACTGAGATGTCCCTAAACTAATATTGGACCACCACGTCCTTAAACTGGCGATGGACCACCATGTCCCTAAACTGGCACAATAGAGCCCGAATGCTCTTGCCGGATCTAAACGGTCCCGTTTAAGTCGATCTTAGCCCCAAACACGGCTAACGTATCCTTAAACATTCACATGGATTATAAAACTCCCAATCAACTCTGGTTCGAGGGTACATCTCCGAGCTCCCCTGATACATGTCGTTGTAATCCTTCAACGACGTCAGAGAGGTGACGAGTCCCGATGGCCATACATTAAATTAAACACTACGTTTAGTTGATCTTAGTCTCAAACAGGACTAACGTATCCTTAACGAACGTTTAAGTTGATCTTAGCCGCAACGCGACTAATGCATACTTAAACTAAAAACACCAAACCCAAATCTAAGTAAATACGGATTTGGACTAATCCACGTCCTACGGGCGACGGCATTACTCAGTCTCTGTATACAATTCACGGACAACCACAAACAAAACAAATATACACGACACGAAGTGAAATTCTGGAGAAGGAGAAAGTTGTTACCGCGACGCGGTAGCGTAATTAACTGCAGGGGCTTGCGCCTGCAGGGAAGAGCGTCCCCACAATAAAAAACCCCTCATCCTGAGGGGGAATCTGATGAAGTCTGCTACATCGGCCGCATCCGTCTAAACCTCTGATACATGGTGCCATAAATCAACTTGGCATCTTCGGAGAGATAGACGGATAAAACCAAATAGCATCTGCCCCGAACCTCAGGCTCAGACGTCCTAACATCCAAGCCGCCGTTCGGAGGGGAACAGATTCTGGCACGCCCGGTGGGACCTCTTCCTCTTTCCACTCCACACTTCGTATGTCGTCTTCGCGAACCAATCGCGGTTTGTTAAATGGTTGTCTTCGGATTTCAAGTTGCTAAGATTTGGTCTTTTACATGGCGCAGAATTCAAGATCCAATGGCCACCAACTGCACCAACTGCTCGGAATGCCACTGCAAGGGACGCTCCACTTCACCAGGAGGTGTGACATATGGGCCCCAAGCGGCTTCCTTCCTTACTCTCCCGGTAGACCAGGTGACCCAGGCCACCACCGGCCTGTTTTTCGGGACCATGGTCCCAACTACAAGCTTCTCTATGTCGATATCCGCACCGGAAGCGAACAAGAAGTCGATGTTCGGCCGGCTCACTGCTACCACGACCCCTGTCAACGGGTCGCCCGCCACTAAACCGACAGCCTCCGTTTTCACCAAGCTAGGTCAGAACTATAAAGTGGCCGTCCCAAAGAGGGCAACGGCCGCTGCTTTGGAAGTCGTTAAAGCGGCTTCTCCCATCAGAGAGTCGGTCTTCACAAGATTGACGGTTCCCACTCCTCCCCCAGCTGGTCAAAAGGCATCAGTCTTCGATAGGCTGACATCGGCAGTTACCCCACACTCAAACAGGGGGCAACAAGAAACCATCTCGATTTCCGAGCCAGCCCCAACGGCTCGTCGTGCGCGACGTCGCCATTGGCGACGAGTAAGGAAAGCAGGGGGCAACTCCCCCTCAGGGCTAACCCCACCTGCTCCAGTAGTGGAGGTCAACGCTGCTGTTCCAACTGGGAACAGCTTTGAATTGCTGAGGAAGGTGAGAAAGAACTCTCCGATTGCTACATTGAAAAGATCTCCTCCGCCTATGGAAAAAGCTCCGGAGACAAAGCAGGAACAGCCCCCTCAACGGCTGTCGTCAAAAATTTATAAAGTTTGGCGGAGGGTTCAAGACTCCGTGATTGACCCAGACCACTTTCATCGCCAGAAAAAGGCAAAGGTGGAAAAGGACAAAAACCGTCCCATTAAACAGCAGGGGGCAACAAATGCTAGGATGCCCACTTCAACGGCTCTTTCAACCTCAATGGTCCACAAAAGAAAAAGGCCAGAGAAAGCTCCCGTGACACTGACAAAGTTTAAAAGCGGTGAACCTAAACGCCCCAAGTCAGGGGGCATAACAGTTCATACGGTTTATATGGCTTCCGGAAAGGAAGAAAGTCGTACTTCTACGGGTCACCGACCGCTTACCCGATCAGTGACCAAGGCTCAGGAGCAGCAACAAAAGCTCCAGGAGATGATGACTACAATGGCTGCACTCACGGAGCCAAAAGAGAACCCTGAGACGTCCTTAGATGAACGCCAAGAGGAAGAGACCGACGCCGAGTTCCTCCGCCGAGTACTGGAAAAGAGAGACAAAGAGGCTGCTGAACAAGCAGCCAATATACAGCGCATGGGCCTCCTCTTCCAGGACATGATAGGGATGATGATACAACAAGATCCCTCGACTGAAGAACCACCGATTGTCCTTGGGGATGATAGGGGAGAGACATCAAACCCTCAGCCCGTTCTATCAACGGCTAAAGAGGATACAATCTCTAAAACTGATCTGGACGAATATATAGCCCAGCAAATAAAGGTTCATCACGCGGCCGAAGCAGCCGGCTACGTCGTAAAAACGGGGCGACCTTATCCAGGCTGGTATGACCAAATCAAATACCCGTCGGGTTACACAATTCCCAAGTTTCATGTCTACAAAGGGACCGGCAATCCCCATCAACATGTTGCCCAGTTCAGGGCGCTTTGCGGTAACACCGGCGGCGACGACAAGCTTCTGCTTCGCCAGTTTGTTGGAAGCCTATCAGATACGGTGTTCGAATGGTATTCTGAGCTCCCCAACGACTCTATTAAAACCTTTGCGGAGATGGAGCTGCTCTTCACCCAACGTTTTGCAAGTGCCAGTGAGCGTACTCCGATGACGGCGCTGATTAACGCCAGGGTAAAACCCGGCGAGACGTGGGTTCAGTACGCTATACGGTGGCGTAATCTATGGTCGAAGTGTGAACAGCGCATAGAAGAAGCCCCTGCGGTGGGAATGTTTGTTGGAACCCTTGATCCACAAGCAACCATTTCACAGTTTATGATGTTCTTCAAGCCGACTACCTTCCAGGCTTTGATCGACAAATTAGCGCAGATGGACCAGATGGGCCATAAACCCCCTCTCCCGAAGCCGGACCCCCGAAACGACAAGGGAAAGGGAAAAGCGATCATTGTCGCTAATGCCCAACAACAACCGAGCGACTCGAAGCCGGTTGCTCGTCCAAACAATATGCGCCCAGACGTACCCCTTGAGGACAGAATGGGACGGGCTTACTCCTCCCGTGATAAAACGAGGAGGCTATTCGAGTTGGCATTGCGCAACAGACTCATAAATCTGCTAGATCCAAAATGCCCGTCGCAACCAAGTGACGTCAACGAGCCTAATTACTGCCCTTATCATCGAGTGCTAGGACATCCGATCGAAGACTGTTACGTTTTCAAAAATTGGCTTGAAAACCAGTACCGCCAGGGCAAATTTGCGCTATCCGACAAATGGAAGGTGAATCCCCCGCAGCCCCATACCTCTAAAGGGACGAATACGCCGGGGGCAACATGCTCCGTCATTGAAGAAGCTCCTTGGGAGGTTGTATTATCAGCCAAAACGAGGAGAATGCTAAATGATCTTCAAACCTGTCCAGCGGTCAAGTGGAAGAACCCCTTGGAACCGCAGGTTATTGAGGGGATGTTGGAGCCACGTCCGACTCCGAGGACCGATGGTGGTAGTTCAAGCGTTCATAGTCAGCTGTCAAAATCTTCGAAAAAGAAGAAGAAGAAATGTAAGAAGCCCGTGAAGCCTGGCGACAAGCGCACGGACTTACAAAAGCAAATCGACGCACTGGATGAATACAACCAAAAGGCGCGGACTCCCATTACGCTCCAAGATTTCCTTGATCACGTCTTTCAAAAAGAAGATGTGGGAGAAAGTTCATCGGATGAATCCGAGGAATATGTGGCGAGCTGTCATATGATCTCCCATTCGACCACGAACGATGAAGGGATTTCTGGCACTAAAACGCTGGGGGCAAATACTGAGTCAAGGGTTCCGGAGTTATCAATCGAAATGATTGACGCGTTTCTTAGTGAAGCTCGATTGAAAAGTAAAACTGATCGAGAACGCGAGACGGCTATATTCGAAAGGGCCAAGCGCCAGCGACTTGAGGAAAGAGCTGAGATGATCCCGCTGGAGCAAAATGCCTCCACCGCTGACAAAAGCCAATTCAAGATAAAAAAGAGTTTTGCTAAGGCCATATCGATGGGTATGAAGCCACCATCCTCTGAAGGAAAAATGACTGGTGTGGTAGAAATGCACCCCTCTTATTGCTTATATCATCAGAAGGTCTCGCATCCCACTCAAGAGTGCAAGGCTTTCGATAGATGGTGGCAAGGATACGTCACTAATCAACAACGCTTTAAACGGAAAAAGCGTAAAATTCGTCGGGAGCAAAGAAACAAGACCAAAGAGCTTGAAAGAACTGCCAGCAATTGTCACATGGTTAACACTGCCGGGTCACAAGTGCCTACATTTGGGAGCGATTCCGATGAGGAGTTAGAGCTTGGCCCCCTAAAAGAAGAAGAACCGAAGGCTTGCGAAAATATACAGCTACGCAATCGAACGTTACCCGAAAAGAATCTCGGACCCTTAAACAAGAAAGACAAAGGGAAAGAGAAGGTCTCTGAAGACATCGCTTTGGATGACCATGTTGCGGAAGAGTTAACCGCCAAGAGCCCGCCAAAGAGGAATAAAGTGGATTACAATGTCTTGGCGCATCTGAGAAAGCTACCCTCACAACTCAGCATTCTCGATGCCCTATTACTATCAAAAGAGGCGAGGGATTCTTTGATTAAGGCCCTACAAAATCCGGACCAATTCCAAGCTTTCCTGGCCGAACAAAAGATGAAGGATGAATTGGAAGAGGTGCACACAACCGACGTTGCTTTCGGCGATGAAGACCTTCTCCTCGGGACGTGCAAACACAATCGTCCCCTTTATGTCTCAGGATACTGCCATGACATAAAGATAGGTAAAATCTTGGTCGATAACGGATCGTCTGTCAATTTACTCAATATGCGAGTGTTAAAGGAGATTTGCATGAGTGTCCAACACCTCGCCCGAGACAAAATCACTATCTCCGGTTTCGACTCCCAATCCTCAAAGACTCTTGGATCTGTGATATTGACGCTGCGCTTCGGGTTGCTCGTCACAGACATCAAATTCCATGTTATAGACGCCAAGACGTGCTACAATGCTCTGCTCGGCCGACCATGGCTACACGAGTACAATATCATCCCTTCTACACAGCATCAGTGCATGAAGTATTCTAGGGATGGCCTCGAGTACACAGTGGCGGGAGAGTTGAATCCGTTTTCCATAAACGAAGTTCGCAAGTATGAAGATGCCAAATACTTCTTACCGAGTTTCGAAGACACGGAAAGGTGTCACAAACCGGAGAACAAAACTAACGCCACCATCCATGTCTTCGGCAGTGACACCGAGGAGGAGGAGGATATAATTTATTCAGGTCCATCCCAATCCACCAGGCCAGGACCATCCGTTCCTTCATTGATCTTCGGTAGTGATTCAGAGGATGAAGTTCATGCTGTATTCCCTGCTCGGCCTTCAATACGGGTTTCCGCTGATGAAGAGCGAAGTCTGCAGATAACCATGGTGCCGCTTGAACATTACAAAGAACTGGATGCACTCGACACCAACAACGTAGAAGAATTTCAGACATTCTATATCCCTCCCGGACGAAAAGACGAGAAGGCAATCCTATTCTACCGTTCTGAAGAAAACAAGGTGGAAAAAGAAATTTGGCATGGCGCGGATCCCACGCTCGACAGGCTTCAGCCTATCCGTCTTCCCAGATATTATACCGAAGGTTTGAAGAAACTGCTGAAACGCCAGGGGATATCCTTCACACAGACCGTTAGAAAGGCCAAATTCTATGACAAGGTCTGGAACGTTCCCGGGACTCAATGCAAACTGCCTAACAGGAGAATAGAAACAAAAGGGCTCGGGTACATCCGGTCAAAGAAACGGGAGCTAGTAAACAGCTGTTATGTCATGTATGACTTCGATGAAGAGGCGGACGCTCAATGGGAGGACGCTAATCCTGAACCAACAAAAGTTCCTGATACAAAACCGCCCAGTCCATCGTTTGAAGACCAGATGAGCAAACTTATAAGGGATGCGAGTCAGAAAGCCCGAGATGATCACAATCGTGAAATGGCAATCTATGAGAAAGCCAAGATACAACGCCTTCTCCAACAAGCCGTGAAGGATGAAAATGCCACTCCTTGTCAACCTGCTACAAAAAAGGTTCGATGCGAAAGCAAAAACAAGTCAAAAGGCAAGAAAGGCGCTCAACAACCACAAAGCAGAGCTAGGAAGCCACGCATCCGAGAGTCGAGCGTTATTGACCTAGCCCTCATGAAGAAAATGGGTCGAGCATACTCATTTCCTCGGAGCAAAACAAGGAAAATACTTGATCTTGCTCTAAAACATCAAATGCTTACACTGCCAGAGTCTAAACACCCTGAGCACGCAGGCGAGGTGTTCAACCCAAATTATTGCTTTTACCATCGAGCAATAGGACACCCTCTTGAAGATTGCTTCACCTTCAAGAATTGGGTTGAAGATCAGTATCAGCTAGGCAAATTCGCGTTTTCTGACAACTGGAGGGTAGCGCCACCACAGAAGCACGAGCCCGAAGCCGCGAAAGAAAAACCAGTTCCACATTGGGATTGGCAGAAGATTCACACCTGTCGTATGATAACGATATTGAAAGAAGAGTCCGAGAACCTGGACAGCCTCCCTTGGTGCCTCGAAAACAGCAGTGATGAGGTAATCTCAGAATTTCCCCCAGCACCGAAAGAGCTGGAAGATGGAATACATACCACCGCAGATAACCTCAGGAAAATGGAGTTGGGGACGGTAAACGATCCGCGGCCGACATTTGTCAGTGAGCTACTGTCTGAAGAGAGGGTGGCTGCATTAAAGGACGTCCTCATACAGTATAAAGATTGCTTCGCATGGAACTATTCCGAGATGCCAGGACTAGATCCAGAAGTTGCTGTACATAGACTGGCGATATCCCCGGGTGTCAAACCAATTAAGCAAGCGCCGAGGAGAATGCGGCTCGAGCTCGAAATGAGCATCAACGCCGAAGTCAAAAAGCTGATAGACTCTGGCTTTATCCAAGAAGTTCAATACCCCGAATGGATTGCTAATATCGTTCCAGTAATGAAGAAAAATGGGACGGTGCGCGTATGCGTGGACTTTCGGGATCTCAACAAAGCTTGCCCGAAGGATGATTTCCCAGTGCCAGTCACCGAACTAATGATAGAAAATACGTCCACACATGAGATTTTCTCCTTCATGGACGGCTCGTCGGGGTATAACCAGATAAAGATGCATCCCGAAGACCAGAAGCATACTGCTTTCAGGACTCCTCTGGGTATATTCTGCTACAAGGTGATGCCCTTCGGTTTAAAGAATGCCGGTGCCACTTATCAAAGGGCCATGACAAAGATCTTCGATGACCTTATACACGAAATCGTTGAATTCTATATCGACGATCTCGTGGTTAAAAGCAAATCATACGAGGAACATCTCGAGCATCTGAAGACTGTATTTCAACGCCTTCGGCAATACAACTTGAAGATGAATCCTCTTAAATGTGCGTTCGGGGTTTCCTCGGGCAAATTCCTGGGATTCGTTGTTCGACACCGAGGTATTGAAATAGATCCGTCAAAGATTAAAGCGATCATGGAAATGCCTCCGCCGAGGACTCTCAAACAGCTGCAGTCTCTCCAAGGGAAACTCGCATACATACGGCGATTTATAGCCAACCTTTCAGGAAAGTGCCGTCCTTACAGTCACCTGATGAAGAAGGGAACCCCATTCGTTTGGGATCAAAAATGCCAAGGCGCACTAGACGAAATCAAGCAATACCTGCAGAACCCGCCGGTGTTGGCTGCTCCGGTTAAGGGGAAGCCTCTCATTCTTTATACAACCGCCCTCGAAGGTTCTTTAGGCGCATTATGGGCACAAGAGAACAATCAAGGGAAAGAAAGAGCACTCTACTACTTAAGTCGAGTTCTGCTGGGGGCAGAAAGCAACTATTCTCCCATTGAAAAACACTGCCTGGCGTTGATCTTCGCAATAACAAAGCTTTAGACATTACGCATTAGCGCACGAAGTCCATCTTATTTCAAAGGTGGACCCTCTCAAATATCTAATGTCAAAAGCCATACTGACGGGACGACTCGCTAAATGGGCCATGCTCTTGATGGAATTTTCGATAACGTATCGACCCCTCAAGGCAGTGAAGGGTCAGGCCATAGCCGACTTCCTTGCTGAGCACCCGATACCTGCCGATTCTCCCCTGAATTGCGATTTACCAGATAAGCATGCGTTTGACGCAATCGACGGTGGTGATACCCGTTGGGAGCTTTATTTCGATGGGGCGTCTTCCATGAAAAAGCACAAACAAAATACGACAATGATCAAATCGGGAGTAGGCCTTATCTTCGTAACCCCACAAGGAGGAATAATGCGCTTCGCCTTCTCCTTGACAAAGCCGAGAACGAATAATGAAGCTGAATACGAAGCTTTGATAGCAGGCTTGGAGATTGCCATCGACATGGGAATTGAAAACCTCCTCATATATGGGGACTCCCAGCTAGTCGTCAGTCAAGTGAACGGCGATTACCAAACATGCAAACCGGAATTGATAAAATACGGTGAAAAGGTGCAACAACTGCTAACCCAAATTCCCTCCTATACTTTGGAAAGCATACCGCGAGCGGAAAACAGCAAAGCGGACGCACTGGCCAAACTTGCTAAAGAATTGGCTGACGAGAACCTCGATGACGTTAGAATCGTGATACAAAGCCGTCGAGTGCTCGCCCCAGCAGAAATACCTCCAGAATCATATAAAGAAAAGGGAGCAACTGAGCAGGCGACCCTACAAATAAAAGACCATGAGAAGACCGAAGACTGGAGAGAAGTCTTCATAGATTACTTCAAGTTCCACCGAATGCCTGAAGAAGCGTCCATAAGACATCAGCTCGTGAAACGAGCTCTGTCTTTCGCCTTCGTCAACGATACTCTATACAAGAGGTCATTCGATTCTCTGTGGCTGAGATGCCTAGGACCTGACGAAGCGAGAAGGGTCGTCCAAGAGGTTCACGACGGACTCTGCGGTTCCCACCAAGCAGGCCCTAAGATGAAGTTGAAGATAAAATGGATGGGCTACTACTAGCCCACGATGATGCAGGATTGCCTGGAATACGCGAGGCAATGTCATTCATGCCAAATTCATGGGGACTTCATCCATCAGCATCCCAATCCACTGCATCCAACAGTGGCTAGTTGGCCATTCGAAATGTGGGGAACTGACATAGTCGGCCCCATCGAACCAGCATCGTCCAAGGGACATCGTTTCATCTTGGCGACGACTGATTACTTCTCCAAATGGGCAGAGGCGGTACCGTTGAGGGAAGTGAAGACGGAGAACATCCTCCATTTCTTCAAAACGCATGTCATATACCGGTTTGGAACCCCGAGAAGGATCATCTCTGATAATAGGCCAGCCTACCGAAGTCATAAAATTAGCCGCTTCGCACAGCAGCACAATATATACTGGAGATATTCCTCGGTTTATAACCCACGAGCTAATGGACTAGCTGAAGCCTTCAACAAGACATTGACAAAAATCATAAAGAAAACGGTGTCCCGAAATAAGAAAGATTGGCACGAAAGATTGCAAGAAGCTCTTTGGGCATATCGAACTACATTTAAAACGGCCACAAACACAACGCCGTACGCGTTGGTATTTGGGACGGAAGCAGTACTCCCTCTCGAGATAGAATTACCCTCTCTACGAGTGGCAGTCCACTACGAGCTGACAGACGAAGAAAATGCTCACCTTCGGTTTGAAGAGCTCGACGCCCTTGATGAAATCCGGCTTCTAGCACAATAAAATCTGGAAGCTTATAAAGCAAAGATGACGCGCTCATACGAAAGATTGACCCGACCGAGGACATTTCGTCAAGGCGAACTCGTGCTAGTGGTCAAAAGGCCTATGATCCCCAATCGCGCCAAGCGGGGAAAATTCGAGCCAAACTATGAAGGCCCGTACGTCATAGATAAAGTTTACCAGGGTGGGGCCTATCTACTCATGGACATGCACGGTGAAAGGCCTTTCAGGCCGATAAACGGTCGCTTCCTAAAGAAATATTACGCTTAATGAGCCACAGCCTAGGTCAATGATGGATGACGACGACTATGTCCGCTCGCTATCTTCCTAAGCTCAAGCTTCATAAAGAATAGCCAACCTTCTCGACAATGGACCGAAATGTCCTTAAACTAATAGCAGACCGAAACGTCTTTAAACTAATACCGCAGCATCCTTAGGCTGACGAGATATAAAAAAAAACATATAAATAAAATAAAATAAACGGTATGTCCATAAGCAAAAAGGGGCACGGATGAAAACCCGAAAGGGCTCCGTGAGTAAAAACAGCAGGGCTGCCGGCGAGTGTTCGTGAAAACCCGAAAGGGTGCGACCTCGTAAAAAAAAAGAGAAAAAGAAAATAAGAAGAAAGAAAAACGGTATGTCCATAAGCAAAATGGGCACGGATGAAAACCTGAAAGGGCTCCGTGAGTAAAAACAGCAGGACTACCGGCGAATGTTTGTAAAAACCCGAAAGGGCGCAACTTCGTTAAAGAACCCTTATAGAGTCCTCTCGACCTTGTAAGGAGAAACTACCTGCGTGAGATCCTTACGACTCACAAAGGAGCAACACACTTAGGGATCCCCACGATTCCTAAGGAGAAAATACACTTGCGAGATCCTCACGACTCGTAAGGAGAACTCTCTTATGGGACCCTCACGGCTCATAAGATTTGAAAGTCTTAAGTCACAGAGACCTAAACCTGTGCTTAAGCAAACCCCCACAAACTTCCAATATTGCCCTACAAGTGGCTCAGTATTGACCCTTGTATACAATCCACGGGCGCGAATAAACATTCCCCTAACTAAGTCCCATCTGAAACTAGGGATACGTTTGCATGGTAAACAACCCTTGTAAATCCTCTCGACTTACAAGGAGAAAGCCCTCCAGTAGGATCCTTACGACTTACAGAGAAACAAACACTTAGGGATCCTCACGACTCCTAAGGAGAAAATACACCTACAAGATCCCCACGACTTGTAGGGAGAAATACCTTCACGAGACCCTTACGGCTCATGAAGTTAAAAGCCTTAGCCGACAGGACCCTAACCCTGGTCGCTAAGCCTCCTTTGTTCGACAACGACAGAGGCAAATGATGATTCGCTCCTGGTAATATCCCAGTTATAGCGGTGCTGATGCCGAAATCGGTGTCCAATTTCAGGTTTACAGCGAAAAGCCAGTAGGCCGCACATGCATACGAAATAGCCGAAATGATGGGGCGACTTGCAATAAAAAAAGCAGCAAGTAAAAATATATGCATGAAGAAATAGCCGAAATGATTGGGCAACTCACAATAAAAAGCAGCGGGTAAAAATAAAATAAAAAGCCGAAATGATTGGGCAACTCGCAATAAAAAGCAGCGGGTAAAAATAAAATAAAAAGCCGAAATGATTGGGCACCGCGAAAAATAGCCGAAATGATCGGGCAGTCGCGACCTTCGCGATATAAAAGCTGAAATGATAGAGCATCGCGGAAATAAAATAAAATAAAAAGAAGAAATGATAAAACTTTGGCCCTACAGTTAAGATCACATCGATCCCTGTATACAATCCAAGGGCGTAAACAAAGAATGGACCATACTTTCTCAGCGGATTCCGTCAGACGACGAACCCCAAACCTCACTGGTTCATTTCAACCGAAGAGGCCAATGACTTCAGCAAAATTCCTCGACTCACGGATAGAAACACTCCTTGACGAGAGCCTTCTGATCCGCGTCGACCCGCAGAGCCACCAGAGCCCCCGTGGGAACCCTCGACTCGTTTCACACCCCAAGGAAACAAATAATCCTTGGCGCTTGGGAAACAAATAATCCCTGGCAAAATTCCTCGACTCACGGATACAAACACTCCTTGACGAGAGCCTTCTGATCCGCGTCGACCCGCAGAGCCACCAGAGCCCCCGTGGGAACCCTCGACTCGTTTCAAACCCCAAGGAAACAAATATTCCTTGGCGCTTGGGAAACAAATAATCCCTGGCAAAATTCCTCGACTCACGGATACAAACACTCCTTGACGAGAGCCTTCTGATCCGCGTCGACCCGCAGAGCCACCAGAGCCCCCGTGGGAACCCTCGACTCGTTTCAAACCCCAAGGAAACAAATAATCCTTGGCGCTTGGGAAACAAATAATCCCTGGTAAAATTCCTCGACTCACGGATACAAACACTCCTTGACGAGAGCCTTCTGATCCGCGTCGACCCGCAGAGCCCCCGTGGGAACCCTCGACTCGTTTCAAACCCCAAGGAAACAAATAATCCTCGGCGCTTGGGAAACAAATAATCCCAGCAAACTCCTCGATTCACGGATACAAACACTCCTTGACGAGAGCCTTCTGATCCGCGTCGACCCGCAGAGCCACCAGTGCCTCCGTAGGAACCCTCGACTCGTTTCAAACCCCAAGGAAACAAATACTCCTTGGCGCTTGGGAAACAAATAATCCCTAGCAAACTCCTCGACTCACGGATACAAACACTCCGTGATGAGAGCTTCTTAACTCATGTCAACTGTTCCGCTACAACTGCAGACAGATCCCCGATTCGTCTCAATTTGTAAGAAGAAGTCTCAGACAGCAAGGAAGGCTTGCTTTCTGAGCAATGGGGCCCTGCAAGTCAATCCAAATTGGTCTCTTGCATACTATTCACTGGTCTCACTCTCCGAAATCGAATTTCGACGAAGAGGGAAACAACCACTTACGAATCCTCTCGACTCGTGAGGGGGAAAATTCTCTTATAAGATCCTTACGACTCATAAGAGAAAACCACACTTAGGAATCCTCACGATTCCTAAGGAGAAAATCCACCTATGAGATCCTCTCGATCCGTAGGGAGAAAAGCCTCTATGAGACCCTCACGGCTCATAGAATTGAAAAGTCTTAGGCAGCAGATCTGAACCCGCGGCCTAAGCCATCGCTATTTCTTAAGAAGGTCAGGAATACTTGTCCTAATCATCCGTCAATCATGGTTACTAAGGTGGCATACAGATAATAAAAGGAAGCAAAGACGGAGAAATGACATAAGACATTACAAAAATGTGCATCTTTTATTCATAAATATTGATCGAGTACAGGATACATTGTGCTAAAGAATAAAAAATATATACATGTACTTTACAAAGACAAATGATACAAGGAGAATTATTGGGAAGGAAGCGTCTTGCATAGATGTAGCAATCGCTCGCATATGTCCTTCCATGCTTTCTCTTGGTCAGCTACCACCGCCAGCTCTGCCTCCACTTGGGCTCGTTGCTGCAGGACCGACGCAAGCTACTCCCTGATGACCTGATAGGCAGCTTCCCGACTTAGGATATTGCGCTCAGCTACGTCAAGCTTCCGCTTCAAGTTTAGCCCGTGGGAGATGCGCTCCAAGAGACCCTCAAAGATAGTCTTCACTTGGGCAGCATTTGCCTCAACCTCAGCGCGCAGATGGGCCGTTTCGTTCGAGGTCTTCTGGCATTCCCTTAGTCTTAAAGCTGCTTCTTGCTCCAAGTGGCGGGAGTGCGAAGTGCTTTGCTCGAGCCAAGCTGTACGTTGGGTGCTCATGGCTAAAACCTCGGAAGAAGGGCGCGTCGACTCCAGCCGGTATAGACAGGCCTCGATCTCCCTGCAGTGATTAACCTAAGATCTGACGACGCCTTCGTTATGAAAATTTACGAGCGCCGCCAACATTGGATTAACCTCCACAGCGAAATCTACGGCAGAAGGGAGAGCGTCCATGTTGAGCTCTTCGATGTACCCGCTCAGCATGCCCAAACTCATCACAGCACCCTTTGAAGACGGGCGTTTCAAGAAAGGGCCTGCCGGTGGAAGGACGCGAGACTCAAAAGAGACCGGAGCCGAAACAATAGCTGCAAAACAAAACATGGTTAAACAATGGTTCAAGAGATGTTTAAGGGTTACCAAAAAAAGGAATTTGCTATACCAGCAGCAACAGACGGCAAAGCTGGAAGGGCCGGTAGCGCTGCAGGTCTTGCGTCCCCTCCTTCGATTTGTGGCACTGCGATAAAGAAAGGGAAAAGTCAGAAATCATTCAATTACTAGAAAAAAGGGGATGAACAAAGATATTGTAGTGAACGTACACTCACCAGCGCCACTAGAAGGAGAAGCAAGTTCGGATGGGAAGGAGAAGTGTGGGAGCAACACTTGATATAGATGATCAAAGAGCACTCCTGAAAAGATGCGGTGGTATAGCGTTAGTCCATGAACTATACGTTTAAAAGATTAACTTGTGAGTTGCAAATCCATACCTTCCAACATCCGCGATGGCACGAGGGAAGACGGGGAAGTGACCACCGCCAAAGCAGTAGTTAACGGTGCTCCCTCAAGCAATGGAGCGTCGGCACTGGCCGCACCTGCAAAGACAAGCTTGTTAGAAGAGATCACAAGATATATAAAAAAGGGGGGAAACGATAGTAACCCGAAACTTACCCGACGAACTGCCAGCCGAGACTGAGGCAATTCCTTCGTCCATTGACATCAGGCCACCACCCGTAGCCTCGTCACCCGACTCGATGGGAACCGTTGTTGTGCTCGCAAGCCCTGGAGACGGCAAGGAACCATACGCGGGGAGGGCTATGATTGGAGTATTGCCAGATTCCAGAGAAGGAGCGGCTGGCTCGTCCTCAGGAATCGTGGCCACCTCACCCGCTACTCCTTCGGGTCCTGCGGTCACAATTGTCTCGTCCACCGTCGCCGCGAGGTCTCCAGCCTCAAGCGCCTCCCCCTCTACCGCCTTCGGCTCGGTTAACACAATCATCTCATCTGCCGCCACTTCAGGTGCGGCATCAATGACCCTCTCGTCGGCGGACTCTTCAACTTCTGTTTCAGGTACCATAGCCCTGACGACGGTGCTCATTGTCGGCTCGGGTTCGGCAAGTGTCGTTTCCTCCATTCCCCTGGGTTCGACGGTCTCCGCCTCCCCCTCAGTCGGACTAGGCCCTGCCAGATGAAACGCATATGAGCCAATGGCTTTATAATTCTTACAACAAAGCTCTGAAAGAAGTACTACCTGAAGAAGATTTATCATTTGCACTTCGGGCCGCGCGCGCCGCTCGCCTATAAGCAGTAGATAGGACGACAGGGGCCTCTTCAGAAGGAGTGTCAGCGCGAGGAATGGTACTAGGACCCGCTCCCGCAGCCAAAGCAGCTCTACGCGCCTTTGCTGCACGTCTCAACCGCTTCCGCTCCTCCCGAGCTATTGAGACGGATGCCACTAGAGCTTCCCTAATTGAGGTGTCCTCGTCCGTGAATAGGGAGGCTTCTAGGTTTTTCAGGGCATCCCTCGTCGTTTTGTCAAGCTGAGGCTCTTGCGGCAACTTCGACGAAGCTGGGACTTCGGTAACAGGCTCATGAAGGATCCCCGCGTCAACTGATATAACCTCTACGAAGAAACAAAAGAAGGTTAGGTCGACCATCAGAGAAGATGACAAATTTTTCTTATGAAAGGGAAAAGGGTGGGACATACCAATGCCTGCTGGGACACGCTTCTTCTCCTCCTCCTGGAAGGTCTTCAAAGAGGCAGCAATGGCCTCTTCAGTAGAAATGCCTGTTGAGAACGAAGCAAATATTAGCTAAAGATAATAATAAAAATGCAGTAAAATGACAAATAAAGCGTCCGATGATTACCGGACTCAGCGAGTTTGCTTAACATCGCTTCAACCCTCGCCGATCGCTCCGAAGCTGCAATGGCGGCAGCTAAATTGGTGTCCTCAGGGTCCACCACAAAGCCCTCATTGCTGCCATACTCACATATGGCCTCGGCAGGAGAAGCCGCAGGCTTTGAGCTGAGGATCGCATCGAGGGAAAGGGCGGACTTCTTCTTTTTCTGCTGTCCACCAGCTTTAGATCCACCCGGAGCGGATTTGCGCTTGGCAGCCACTTTAGGGCGGCGAGTCCCGATCTCTGCCCCTCCGCCAGATCCTGGCGATACCACATTAACCGTCTTCGTGGGAGCATGGGGCGCCGGCGGTGCATCCACCGTAGTGGCCAATGGCAATCCACGCGGGGGGCTCAACATGCGCGGTCGGTCAACTCTGGCATCTTTTATCGGGGGGATGACCTGGATCCTTGGCTGCAAGGGAGCCTTGCGATCACCGCCAGGAGGCGCAGCCCTACGGTCGACCAGCAGGCGTTTCTCCATTAAGATGATTGGGCCCATAGCATGCGCATACCAGGCTACATATGGATGGATTATTTTAGGGACACAGCTAGGCTCACAGATAAAAAAATAGGATCCCGTATTAAGCCGGACGAAATGATGCATCGCATTCCTTATCCCCTCTGGGCCGACCGCGGGTGTTTCCAGAAAGGCTTCCATCGGGATCCCTTGATTGTAACTCGATTGTCGGGCAAATCGATGTGGGTTATACCTCATAAAGAGAGCTGTCTTATTCTGCCTAAATACTAGATAGCCCGGCCGAATGGAGTAAAGGTGGAGGATTTCCCGAGCCTTCAGTACAGAAGCCCCGCCCTTAAAGTCGTCACGCAGCGACACCACTGACTTAGCGGTCTCGGAGCCTATGGTGATGACCTTATCCACAAAAGAGGTCTTCGCTCCGACTAGATGTGAACGCAGGAGCAGTCCCCTAGACTCCCGCGGAGGTGCAACCACAATTGAAGCCCCGACCAAACGCATGACTCTCGGGAGTCTGTATTTCTCGAAGAGCGGAGGAGTCTTGTGGGCACCAAACACTCCTCGCACGTGCATCTCCATCCAAGAAATAAAATAGTGCATCGGGAAGTTGGCAGGCTGTACCCCAGGCTCACTAGCGTCCGCCGCTACGCTAAGTCCATTGTAAAGGTAAGCCAATCCGGCGATCCCTACCGATAACTGCAAACCGGCCACCATTCGATGCGCCGGGTAAAAGACGGAGGACCGCATGAGGCGTGGGTGCATGGGAAGCGCGAAGCTGCATAGCCATAGACCCAAGAACCCTATGAAAAAAGTCTCCTCGTCCATGCCAGGAACGGCGATCTCTCAGAAAGGGACACTGGCAGTGCCGGGGAGATAAAAATCCCGCTGCTCATTTTCCGATGAAGGTCGGCGGTCCAAGCCGAAACCAAAGGGGTCAGCAAGCTGAGCAAACTTCTCGCCCTGCTCTGATAGGAACTCTGGGTGGATAAAACGAGCAATGAAATCCGCGAAACTGACGCCCCGGTCGCCCTATTCCAAATGGAGTTCCTCATAAATCTCCAACACCTTCACCAAGCCCGGATGCTGATGCTGAATGGCATTTTCCGGAGTTAAGTCAAATACAACCTGCTTGGTGGCAAAGACGTACTCATCAGGAGGAAGCAGCTCTTCGTAGTGCTCCCCCCTCACTGGTAGACCTGAAATCTCAACAAATTCTTCCAAAGAGATGGAGACTTTCCTATCCGCTGTCAAGAAGGTGTGGGTGGGGATATTCCATTGTTCAATAAAGGCCTTTATCCACCACGTTGGAGGAGAGGGATACTCGAAAAGTGAAACGTAAACGGCCGAGTATAAACCAATCTTCGTCAGATGAGTCCTTTTCGCCGCTAAGATGTAACGGGCCCAGGGCAAATATCCAGCAAGCGGTCGCGGGATCGGTCCAATATTATAAGCCTGTCCCCAAGGACGTGCTTCACCCTGACAGATTCGCCTCCCCAAGATGTCTATCGCCGGCGGCGGCTGCACTGGGATGGCACCAATGGCAGGCTGGAGGAGATCGTCAGAATTCCAATTTTTAACCTCCACGGCATACTCCACCGGGGGCTTGTCCGCATAAGGAATCGTAACTATGGGCTCAGAGGGCGAAGCGGAGCTGAAGCTGCGGCGGCCTTGGATGATTTGGCTGTACCACCTTCCCCACAGGTGAAGTCTCTTGCACTCAGGATCGTGATCTCTAATCAAGGCGAACACCACCCGGTCCACTGGTGCATGTGGGAACCCTCCTTCTGAACGAACAAAAGGGAAAGACAAATCTTCAGACATGTTTCCTGTAAAAAAAAAACATAACCGTTAGTGTTCCAATGTTTCACATTTTAAAGGCCTACATCACACTACAATGCAGTGGTTAGGGGACCAAAGGGGGACCCACAAAATCAAGATGACGGAGCATCATTTGATAAGACAGTCCCATCATTGGATGAGACTGTCGGTCAATAAAAAAAAGACCCCCAAGAGAATATCCTCATTGGGGGAAATCCCTAGAGACAAGGAGAAAATCTCCTCTTTTTAGAGCAAAGCTCTGTCACAGAGTGACATTTGTCAAACTCTGGTCTCAAAGGAATAAAACTTCTTAAAAAGAGCCTAGCTCTGTAGTAGTAATAAAAAATTATAACTCCTAAAAATTAAAAAAAATTTGGGATCTTAAAGATCCATGAAAACTTTTAGAAGTTCTCTATTTGATCCATGAGCAAGGCTCTGTTCATGGGTTAAAACCCAGGAACAAGATCTCTGTAGAATTTTGAGAGCAAGGCTCTGTTGAAGAAACCCCAAAGGGGTTTTCTTTAGATCAAAGATCTATGAGAGCAAGGCTCTGTTGAAGAAACCCCAAAGGGGTTTTTCTTTAGATCAAAGATCTACAAGAGCAAGGCTCTGTTAATTAAAATTAATTTAAATTAATTTTTACCTAAGAGTGATTCTAAGTTCTGAACTTCAAAGTTCTTGGGAAGAAGCAAGAGCAAGGCTCTAAAAGTTTTTAAGCAAGAGCAAGGCTCTGAATCAAAGTTCTTGAAACGGTGAAATTTTTTAAGGACCAAGGGTCCCATTTATAGACGCCTGCATCTCTCCACCTGACCTCTATGATCCAATGGTCGGGATCTTGCCACCGCTGCACTCACGTGCGCGCCACGTGAGCGCAACGGTAGGGGGCATTTGTTCCCCCAATCAGAGCAAGGCTCTGTTTGAATTTTGAAAATTCAAATTTTGAAGCAACGCTTCGGTTCCTGTGCGCTGCGCGCAATGCGCCACGTGTCAGAAGTTGACACGGCAGCACAACGCCCAAGGCGATACGTCCGATCAGAGCAAGGCTCTTTAAAAACATAAGTAACACTTAATTGCGCAAGCGCACGACAGCGCGACACGTGTCTGCGCAGTTGCGCAAGCGCAACTGCGCAAACGCACCGCAGCGCGACACGTGTATGCGCAGTTGCGCAAGCGCAACTGCGCAAGCGCACCGCAGCGCGACACGTGTCTGCGCAGTTGTGTCTGCGCAGGTGCGCAAGCGCTGTTGCGCAAGCGCTTCACTGCGCGACACGTGTCTGCGCAGTTGCGCAATCGCTGTTGCGCAAGCGCCTTACTGCGCGACACGTGTCACGCGCTGGTGAGTTGCGCAACAACAGAATGAAGATTTAAGGAAATCTTTTCTGTTCTTCTTAAAACAAGAAGATTTCTTCTGTAAAACAGGGGTCTTTGGATCAAAGATCCAACGGTGGGGAAAATTCCCCGAATCACTCAGAAAAGATCTTTTTAACAAATTTAACTGATCTTTGAGCACTATAAAAGAACCCCAGACCCCATTTCAAAGAAATAGAGAATTTGGATAAAAAAGAGGAGAACTCTTGAGAATTTCTGGAGAACACAAAAAAGAAGGTAAAAACCTTTGAGATAAGAGAAAATTCTCTTAAAGAATAGATCATTGATCTAGAAAACAAGATCAATGATCTTCAATAGATAAATAAATAAATAAAAATAATAAAAATAGTGCCTTGCACTTGCTATGAACCTCTGGTTCTCTGAAACAGAAAGAAAGAAAAGATTTCTTTCTTTTCTTTTCTCTGATCTAAATTTAGATCAAGAAATTAAAAAGTGCTCTGCACTTCTTTTCCTGAATCTAAAAGATTCTTGGTGCTTTGCACAAATGCAATGCATTATTTGAAGGGCTAGGCCCAAATCAAAAAGACCTAGCAGGTCAAAATAGATTGCAAAGCAATAAAAGGGCTGGGCCCCAAATAAAATTGATGCTCTGCATCCCTTTTGGGCAAAGCCCAAATAAAAGCAAAAGAAATGCAAAAGCAATGGACTTAGCCCAATCGTGGCCATAAGTCCTTAAATTAAATTGACTGAGCAAAATGGCTCTCCTAAATCAATTTACGTCCGGTTCGAGGGTACATCTCCGAACTCCTTTGACATCTATCGTTGTAATTCCTCAACGACGTCAAAGAGGTGACGGGTCCCAACGACCACACTCCCATACGGACTGCGGGGTCCTTAAACTCGTGGACCGAGACCTCCTTAAACTAACATCGGACCGAGACGTCCCTAAACTAATATCGGACCGAAACGTCTCTAAACTAATATCGGACCAAACGTCCCTAAACTAATGTTGGACCGAGACGTCCCTAAACTAATAATGGACCACCATGTCCCTAAACTGGAATATTGGACCGAAACGTCCCTAAACTAATATTGGACCGAAACGTCCTTAAACTAATAATGGACTGAGATGTCCCTAAACTAATATTGGACCACCACGTCCTTAAACTGGCGATGGACCACCACGTCCCTAAACTGGCACAATAGAGCCCGAATGCTCTTGCCGGATCTAAACGGTCCCGTTTAAGTCGATCTTAGCCCCAAACACGGCTAACGTTTCCTTAAACATTCACATGGATTATAAAACTCCCAATCAACTCTGGTTCGAGGGTACATCTCCGAGCTCCCCTGATACATGTCGTTGTAATCCTTCAACGACGTCAGAGAGGTGACGAGTCCCGATGGCCATACATTAAATTAAACACTACGTTAAGTTGATCTTAGTCTCAAACAGGACTAACGTATCCTTAACGAACGTTTAAGTTGATCTTAGCCGCAACGCGACTAATGCATCCTTAAACTAAAAACACCAAACCCAAATCTAAGTAAATACGGATTTGGACTAATCCACGTCCTACGGGCGACGGCATTACTCAGTCTCCGTATACAATCCACGGACAACCACAAACAAAACAAACATACACGATACGAAGTGAAATTCTGGAGAAGGAGAAAGTTGTTACCGCGACGCGGTAGCGTAATTAACTGCAGGGGCTTGCGCCTGCAGGGAAGAGCGTCCCCACAATCAAAAACCCCTCATCCTGAGGGGGAATCTGACGAAGTCTGCTACATCGGCCGCATCCGTCTAAACCTCTGATACATGGTGCCATAAATCAACTTGGCATCTTCGGAGAGATAGACGGATAAAACCAAATAGCATCTGCCCCGAACCTCAGGCTCAGACGTCCTAACGTCCAGGCCGCCGTTCGGAGGGGAACAGTGGGTTAGGATTTCAGGGTTCGCGACGGGCGAGGTCGTGAGAAGAAAGAGAGAGAGAGAGAGAGAGAGAGAGAGGTTTAGTTAATAGGTTTTATAAATTATTAATACTATATTATATATATATATATATATAGTGTATAGAGAGAAAGAGAGTTAGAGAGAGAGAGAGAGAGACGGAGAGACGTGAGAAGCGAGGATTATTAGTTAATTTATTAATATATTATATATAATATATAACAGTTATATATGTTTAGTTATAATATTATAATATATATTATAGGATTTTACAGATAATACCAGATTGCTCCGAATATTATTCGTAACCATCTAAAAATCTAGTTTTTAAATATGGAGAATATACGTAAAGATTTAAACCATAATATGATATTCAGTCAATAAAAATGTATACCCCCAAGTATGGATCTATGTAAATATACGTAGCGATCAAAACGAGTATGTTTTAACAATTAGGGTATGAATATGATATATGGGTGCAACCACATGATATGGGGTACGATGACATGCAATGCTAGATATTAAAATATATTATTTTGATTTTGATTTTGTATTATAAAAGATATGCGGATACTAAAATATATCATATATATTTACAAAATCTCTATTTGCATGGATTCTTTGTACTAGCAAATATTTGATGTAATCTTGAATCATGATGGATTTCAAACATGCGGGTCGGGTCTGATAATAACCGCAACTGATAAAAGCACCAATTGGAACCCAAAAGCAACAATAATAAAGAATTTTGCCGCAAGATTTGAAATACCCCAAATAATTATAGTATGCATGCACTACAGTGTTACATGAATGACTTATTGCTCCATCTATTTAGGCACTTAATCCTGAAATGATAGATGAACCATGATAGTGTGGAATACTTTGCATTCTCATAAATTGGTCTCCTAGCATCATTTATGTACTTCTCATATTTATCCGCATGCCGTCCTTAACCGGAAGGAAGTTCTTATTCAGTAGGATTACTATCACTGAGAGCAGTCTCTATCATATCCTCCATTTTCTCTCCTGGAAAGATTATTTTCTTCTTCTGCCGCCACATTACCGTCTTCTTCTTCTTTCCCGTGATATAACCAAGTTGTATAAAATCTAATAAAACCATGTTTAACGATGTGAAGCTCTACCTCCCGTATCTTCTGGTAAATCTTATTTCCACAACTGTCGCACGGACAAAAGATCTTACCCGACATGACCTTTTGATGTTCGCGTGCAAATTCGATGAAAGCAGTAACTCCTGTGATGAACTCAGGGCCTGATACACGTACATCCAGTCCTTAATTTTGATATACTCATGGGCCATGTTAGACTGTATAACACATATATGTATCGTTAACATATCCTAAAAGCACATGTGCATGCGTGTATATAAGATTATCATTCTCAAGTATGAGTTGTTCACGTGATTTAAACCCTATTATATGTCACTACATTGTTATCCATATTCATCCTTCTTCATTGAAAATAGACCAAATAAAATATTCAATTTGAAGAGATTTTAGTTATTAACAATATCACACGGTTTAAGATATTACAATAGCTGTCAGGGGTAAGGCTTCTATCACATTAAGAATGTATAGAGTAGACACTCATTCGCTTGTACTTTCATCCATTTCGAGAAAATTTCGGCAGCACCTCCATATGTTCTCCGAGTACGCTGTAATAGAATAAATAATCATTTCAATGTTGTGAAAAAAATTGAAATAAATATCTAATCTATCTTGTACACGGAGAACCAGCGGAAAGGTACCGAAGAAATAGCTCGAAATGGATGAAAACACAAGTGAATTCAGGTGTTTGCTTTATACATTCCTAAGTTTTCCACACTGGACAAATCTATTGGTTATCATACGATTGAATCTTTTCATCATATAGACTATACGACGGTTGTTAGCACCAAACGATACCATCCGATTTTTTACAACTTTCGTGTAGTTTTATGTCACGATGAACACCGAACGTATGTTAACCGATAAACGGGGTCTACGTCGTGTAATTTAGTTTGATAAATTATCTAACTTTCAACCTATGATTTCGCTTAGGTGTAGGGCTGTTAGTGTGTATGTGTGTGTTGTGTATGTGTGTTGTATATATGTGTGTGTTTTGCGTGCGTGTGTGTTGTGTGGTGTGTGTAGGTAAAAGACGTAGGCAAAAGACGTTTTTAAACATTTTGGAAGCACCTCCTCTGTATTTATAAAATTTCCGAAATTGGGATACAATGAGATACGTGGCACGAAGGCCGGTAACTTGGCACGAAAGCCGAGAATATAAACAATATTCACAACAATAACTAAATTACTCTAAAATACCCTTACATATTGTTTTTTCATTAAAATACCCTAACCCCGAACCTTAACCCTAACCCTAATAAAAAATTCAAAATTACACAAAAATGATATATAAACTTAACACGTTTATAAAATTTAAGTGTGGTTAATTCTAACAAGAATTTCCCGAATAATGAAGAATTGAATAATCCACCTACACTCAAGGCTTCACCCTTGTATAAACTTCAACCCTATCAAACATATATGTTAAATTAAACAAAATAAATCATCTTAATCATTTCCACTTTACAAATATCAATCATACCACATACCTCCCAATCTCAAGATCTTCATCATATTTGAGAAATTAAACTAATTAACTCATCATCTTAATTATCAACAAATTAAACTTAACATTCAAAACTAATTAATTTAAAAATCTTAAAATAATTTCTTTAAAAAAAAAATCACTCGCTTTGGAGCTCGGCGAGGACTCGGCGGTGTGGAAATCAAACGGCGCTGTAGAGAAGAAGGTTGGCGCTGTGGTGGAAGATCGATAGGCCCATCATTAGAGGAGGGGGCTCGGCAGAGGAGGAAGAAGGGGCTCGACAGAGGAGAAGGAGGAGACTGGACGCGGTATCGACAGTGAAGATGATCGGCACTAGAGGATGCGGAGTAGACTCGGGGCTCGGCACTGGAGGAGGAGGGGGCTTGATGCTGGGGTTGACGGCGAGGGGGATCATCACTGGAGGGGGAGGGGGAGGCTCAGTGCTGGGGATCGACGGCGAGGGGGCTCAGCGTTGGACAAGGGGGATCGGCGCTGGAGCACTTCGAGACCGATGGTCAGCGAGGGGGAACCGGGACGTTAGTCAGCGAAGGAGATCAATGTCTGGGTTCAAGATGGATTGAGAGGCAGCAGCGGTCGAGTTGAGAGAAGCTCGGACGACGAGTTGCGAAGGAGGAGGCGGCGATGAGTGGAGAAGGAGAAGGCGGCGACGAGCAAGGGTTAGAATTTTTTTCATACGGCAACGAGCGAGAGTTGGGAAAGCAATTTCTGTTTTTTTAACCCCGACATTGCCCCTACGGTTCCCACAGTAATGGTTTCTCTGCCGGCACCATAGAGACAACTTAAGTTTGCCACAGAAATTAATTCTTTCTGTAGAAATGTTACTACGGTTTGCACCGTAGGGGCAATCTAATGTAGCCCCTACGGTTCAACAGTAGGGACAAGCCCTCTTTGTACCAGTGTACCAGTGAGATCACTGCCCACACCCATTTTTGCTTAAACACATGAAGGCATGATTTAGATTTTGGAGACCTATAAACTAGCATCTCATTTGCCGCTCAAAAAAAGATGCATGACTTAAAACTAGCATCTCAAAAAGTGCCATCTCATTTGCAGCTCTCAAAACTTTGGATAAAGCAGAATCTGGGGACTTGCACAGTTGCACTTGTTAGTGTTTGTTGCATGCTCCCATAACTCTTGTGGCGCGGCGGAAGCGGTGAACAAAAATTTTCTTGGCATACAACACGCACTTAACCGAAGATCTTGTCTAAACCACAACTAGAAAAACCTAACTAGAGATCTTATCTACTATGTTAGGGATTATACCTCAATGATACGGTCCTTCGGGTCTTCTATTTGATGAACTCCTTAGCTCCTTTTGACGTTGCCGATGTCTTCGATCTCCGGCCACCCAAGACCTAGATGATCCACCCGAGAGTTGTCGTGCGAGCTAGAAACTCTTCACAAGAGTTTAACCTAGAGACCAATTTTGCTAGAATAGGTCACTAGGATTATGTAGAGATGAATGTATTGGATTAACTTGAAATCTATAACATTTCTTCTTCTTAACCTTCTCTTGATTCACTTAACATTCACATTTCATGTGAAGCTATTTATAACAAGAAGGAGAAGGAGGAGATGAGAAGGAGTAAGTGTTTATCATAATGAAAGTGTTCAAGCATGATGAATAAAGATATAGCACTAAGAGAATTAATTGAAGCATGCATTATATAAATTAGTATCATGCTTCAATAGTAACTCCATAACAACAACCTCATCATGCTTGTACCTTTTAATTTCCACCTCATTTTATTTTCATAAAAAATGATGTCATTATTATGTCATTATGAGGTGGCACCTTCTAGAAGGTATTCTTGTAACAATTACAAAAATACCCCTCCTCCGTATACCGTATACCGTATACTGTATACCCGCATCCGAATTTCGAAAAATACGAATACCATTAATCCAATAATATAATACCGGTATCCGGCTTAAACCAAAGCCCACCAGTATTATCCTTCCGATTATTATTCCTGTAATAATTACATGAATAAAATCGAAACCCTGCCGTAACAGCTTACGGCTGCCATAATAACTTACAGCCTCTACATATTTCGCCTGAACGAGGGAACTCTCTGTGTGGGACTTTAAAGACTCGACAGTACGCTGGCAGTGGGTTTAACCACAAGCACGTCAGCGGCACTAGCTGTGCGTAACGGCTACCCAGGTACTTGACGAAAAGGTGGCCGACGAGCGAACCCATCACAACCCTTACGAGCCTGCAAGCAACACTTACCGTACAGTCCGGTCTCTTCGTCTGATACGTCGCATATGAAGTCTAGGGGTGGTAAATGTCAGACCCCAGTAACTTTATAAGTCATGCTGATTTATGGCTCATAACAGTTCGAGAAACTACTGATAACACTTATCAGTAAACCTCGAGAACCCTGGCCAGGGATTTAGGTGTTATAGCCGATCAAACATAGCGCGACATCAACTCCCTATACCGGGAGAGACGAAACCCCTCCTATCGCTCACTGTCTCCATATGATTCGGGACTGTACCCAAAATCCACCTGTTTGCACGACTCAGTAGAGCCGTGGTAGGGAGGAAATTAAAGTACAATGGGAATCACACAAGACTCTATGACGATCTCGGGTCTACAGACTAACCTGTACAAGTATCACTAGAGAACTGCTATCTGACATTAAGTATATATACCATCTAGGAGTTCTCAGCGAGTCCTGTTCGGTGTACCCATTCTCCAATGAGCACCTGTGTACAATCTTTGATGTCAAACATCAATGGTTGTGGAATCAACCATTGCCCCCAGGGCCAAGAAACGTACACACTAGTCTAATCTGGTAATACCGATGCCCTGTCTCGATATACCCTCGACTAGGAACTATTGAAGGATATGCTTGTAGACTGCCCAGGTCCCATCAGTATGATCTCATCATAATCCTGGTAGTCAAGCATAGTCCTAAGGGCTTCATCAACACATCACATGTTATGATAAAGATAAACCAGATAGCATACTATCATTTCAAGTAAAGATTGTTTCTGTACATATACATGTCTAGTATCCTATACAATACAGGCCTCTAGGGCATACATATCCAACAGCACTTTTGTATGAAAAAAACTGGCTTGCATCGTTCTTGGATGGGTTTTCTTTTTATGCAAAGGGCTTTAGAGAGGATTGGACTGTGCAATCCCTTCTAGAATAGATTTTTCACTTTTGTATGCCTTCGTTTTTTAAGACAGTTACGAACATGATATCTTGTGTGGAAATTTTTGAGTTGGTTAACATATAAGTTACCGGGTTGATGAATTGACTAACAAAATAGAGAAGATCTGTTCCAATTTCCAAATCTATTTTCCTTTATTAGCCAACCAATTCTCGATGGGCTATACGAGTTGCTCTATTGTGATAATAAAATTAATTAGTGCTAGCTCCTTTTTTTTTCATTTTTAATTTTTCATTTTTTACCATGCATAATCATATCTTGAAGTATGTTTCTTGTGTTTTATCCACTGTGGTTCTTGACTGATTGATGCATGACCTATAAATGACACGTGTCTAGGGAAATTGGTGCTTCATCCAAATAGCCGCATACTCCCTTTTATTATTTTATTTATAATGTTTTTGTGAATGATGTATTATTTTAGTTATAAGGTTTGGTGAATGATCAAGTATCATTTTTTTTGTTTTGTTTTTCAAATCTTTTGTTTGTTGCATTATCATATATAATTAATTTTGACAAGGTAATTAAAGTTGGTTTTGTTTTGGGCCATTTGGTGGCAAATGCCTGACCAAAATTGATTGCAAATGCATGCACTCAATTAATAGTTAATAAAATTGCAATCCACCGCAAAAAGTCCCCACTCTCTAAATTACTACCTACTGTTAGCTAATTAAATTGCTTAAGCTAAAAAAAAATGGGAGAAGATGATCACTAGGTGTCAAACTTAGATAATTAATGAATTAAGCAACTGCATCTCCATTCATGATTCATGTCAGCTATGCACCCACAGCTTGGAAAACTTATATTATGAATGGAGTTAGGTGCTTAATTTATTATGCTTGATGTGCCATCTAGCCACCCAGTCTCGTGATCTCTTTTTGCACTTCGACAAGATTAATACAAGCCCATTTCTGTGGTTGAGATAATCAATGAGAAATACTACACTATTAGAAAATTATGATATTTTATCCAAGTCAATTTAGAAAATTCCAGCTTATATCCTGATTAATGCCCTTATGTATCAAATCGACCAAGTTAATTCCAACTTAAGCCCAATGATAGCTTACCCAATAACTAATTAATATATAACCTCTTGGAATTCTTAATTATTCACAATTCACCGTGCATTTTGAGGATTTATTTGTCTCTTCAGTTATTCAAAACACATCGATAACCTCTATTTTTTGTATTATTTTGAAGATAATAAATGTATAACATTTTGCTCCCAAATGCAGGTGTATCAAGCCTTAAGAAAAATATTTATTTTCCCCCCCTCAAATCATTAATTAGCTCGTGGTGTCTGGTCACAAGAAACATTTGCAATATGATCATTGGATATATATATAGTGATTATACTATTCCTGTTTATAATATATTTCACCTAAAATAAGTATGCCTGTAAGTCAAAATCAATCTCCATCACTCAACTTCCGACTTGTTGTTGGGTGGAAATTAATTTTTCCATTTTTGAACAAAGCCTGTTCTGTTTGTTTTGAATTGTGCATGACTAAAATTAATTAACACAGGTTTATTAAAATGGCTGTGATATGCCACTCTCAAGTGTCAAGACCTGTACATAAAAATCAATGACATTCACATGATATGACAACTGTTATGATATGGTTATTTTTATCTTTTATGCAAGGGGTAGGGTGTTTTACTCCCAGTTATGCCCTACGAAAGAAAATGACATATTTTATCCTTCAATTAATAACTAATATAGGGTTATTATTGTCATTTAATACATCTTTGTGATAAATGCCCATCCTTGTATTAAATGACAGCAATAGTCCCATGTTGGTTATTAATTGGAGGACAAAATAGGTCATTTTCCACGGAGCATAACTAAATTGGTTATGTCTTAAGAGTAAAATAGCATTTCCCTTTATGTAATTTTGCCATTGTGATTTGTTTTGATTTGTAATGAGAATTGTAGAATAGAGAGAGATCAAAGTTGTATACTATCTAGAGATTTAGGCTTTGTTTGGATACTGCCTATCTATGGAGAGAGAAAAACCCACATGCCATTTTTCCGCCGGATTGACCCGGTCCTGCCAAGGAGCTATTTGGATGTGCTCTTTTGGTTGAATGATCCAAAGGAAAAAATCCTCAACTTTGGTCCTATTTTCTGGATAGAACCGGACACAATTTTTTCCCCGGCTTCTTCACTCGCTTCTCCATCTGCGCCTCGGATCCTCTCTCTCTCTTTTTCTTCCCTTCTCTCAAAATCTAATTGCATTTTTTATCCAAAAAAGACATAATTTCTCTCTCTCCTGAAAATCCTCAATTATTATACATCAATTCGGCGTCAAAGATCGAATCTTTAGGGTTTTTCCCATGAAAGACGTCTAAGACGATGCTCGCTATCCCCCCAAATCTCCACCACCACCGCCCCTAATTCTCCCGCGATTTCGCCCATCACGACGACGACGACGACAGTGATTCCTCCAATTCAGACGAGATCAACAACAACAACGATTCAGCTCATCGTCAATCGAAGGAGGAGGAAAAAGAAGAAGCCATCTACGACGAAGAGGAATCGTCTCTAGAGAGCCGAGGGAGGCGAAGAAAGCTTGTCATGCCCTGTTTCCCAGTGTACGGACAGAGGACGCGACGAGGCCACTACGTATTTACTCAGAAGTAAATACGCTAAGCGTAACTAAGTAATATAAAAGAAATATACACAAGACACAAATGTAATGAATAACAACTTTATTTATTAACATTCTTTTGTACAATGCATGGAAAAATAAATACATGGAATAAAGCGATGCCTAAACAATGACATAACAGAAATGGAAATACAGAATATAAAGGAAAGGTACAAGTGTAACTACAGCTCGGGATCTTCAATAAACTGGTCCAAGTTTTCAATGCTGGGCTCGATCTCTGGACGGTCCGAATCACCTGACGACATTTAAAGAAGAAGAAAGAGAATGTTTTCAGCGAACAATCGCTCGGTAAGTCCCAAAGATAAGGGAGAAATAGAATAGACAGAAAGAGAGTGTAGCTTTTAAAGTTGTATTATATGGTTAACGTTGTTGTTTGTAGCTTGGTACTAAAGGATACCAATATATACGAGAGGAGTCTCAGTAGACCAGAGACTAAGCTGAACGGAATGTGCAAGGAATCGTTTATGCCACGGTACAACGGCAATGGAATACATGTTAGGTGTCTTAAATCTTGCAGTCTCGTGCCACTTCTAACACCTTTCGTACTAATCTACCCCTTAAGCCCCGCGATATCTTGATTGTATTGTTTGTATTGTATTGTAAATTGTATTGTCTTGTATTATAAATTGTATAAATGGATGACTTGCCGAAACCATGATATCAGTAAATGGATGTAACTGGAGAATCATGTAGATGGAAGTATATCCATGATTCGGTTCGCTCAATACAGATTAAATAGATTGAGTATATGAATTCATAAATTCATATTGAATTGTAGTTTGTACTTGAATCATATTCAAGTCAGATTATTTATAATGAGACTCGGTCTGAGTCAGAACAATTAGAAAATAAATTGAAGTCCTAAATTAGATTTTGGTGTTATCGGTAACCGCCGCATATGGACGGCAGGATTTGTGTCTTTTTCAAAGACGATTACCGTGTTGATAACACCGTTTGTTAAGTTGTCTACCTTAAATAGGCAAGCACCCATATCTCCTGCTCCATGAGGCTCAAAAGACTGGTCCCGCTTAAACCTATATTTACTAGGGTCCTTAGGGTAATTTATAAAACTTGAGAAGGTTTTATGTAAAAAATAATTTTGTATAGTTTTCAAAATACTCCGCAAATATTTAATTATCTTTTTTAGAGTTTTAATAGATGTGGATTTTATATATGTGACATTTCTAGTGAATAAAACCAAATTTCATAATATGTGGTATTTATCTGTAATATTGAACTTGTATGGAATTGCATGGTATTTTCATGTAAAGCGATTTTTTTGATTTAGAAAAGTTGGAATATTTATATTATATCAAAATTAGATATTTTGATGATATATATATATATATATTTATTTATTTATAAAAATAATTTAATTTATTATTTTTCTAGAAATCTCATTTTCTTAAGATGTTTGTATTTTTAAATCTTTCGAAACCGAATGCTCCTTGCGGAGGTCTGCATCTCACACTACTAAGCCCGAGGATGTGCGATAATCCGCATGATCCCGAACGGGTTCCCCAAAATGGGTTGTAACGGCGCTTTGCAAAGATTGTTAAAAATACGTAATCTTGTAAAAATGTTTTTTTATAAGTTAAAGGTGGTTTTATGTAAAACGGTATTTTCCGAATCTATATTTCCCAAAAGGTATTATGCTATGTTGTATATGAGTGTTGTGAAGAGGTAGGTCATTATCTCGTGATCTATCTAAAGGTATAGTAAGATTAATAATGTTTTAAAGTCGAAACTAAACTACATGGTATTTTAGTGAAAAAGTACGATAAAAATTGCAATATAAAATATTTTGCTATGAAACTTATTCAACATGTTTTGTTAATGATTAATAGTCAAGATGTAAGAGTTTAGTATGGTTATATCTGAGGAAAGTTGATCTTCTTAAAGAAAACCGAATCGGAAGTCGGATTAACTCCGCTTCTGTCGGGTTTTAGTTTTACAAATTTTTAGAATGGAATAGAGAAGGGATAGGAGGGACTTACTTGTTGTTAGGTTAGAGAAGAGGAAGAGGAGGAAGTAGGATTTGCCGGTGCGTCGTTTCGTCGCCGGGAGCTCCTCGGATTGTTGTCGGAAATTCGCCGGAGTTTCGCCCTTCTCCACTTGTACACAAAATTCTATAGAGTTTTCTTGAAAGTTTTGGAAAGAGTTTGTGAGTGAGGGGTGTGTGTTTAGGAATGGTATTTATAGGGTAATCTAGGATTTAGGGTAGATGAAAAGTTGTATTGAAAATGTATTAAAAATATGGTTTAATGGGGTTTTTACTCTCTTTGTTAATGTGCAGAGCAATTAAACTATGCAGGAGTTACCAGAAGATAAAAAGACAGAAGGTCCAAGAAGGGAATCGGCCGACCCGACTCAGCTAGGCCGGCGGCGGCGGACCGAGTCACGGCGAGTCAGGCCGGGGCTCGCTGCCGTGGGTCACTCGTCGGTTGGTCTACTCCCTGGGACAGTTTGTTTTATTTGTGACTTTTGGTTTTACGGGTTTAGCATGTATAGACTCTTGGAATTTTAAAAAGATTAAATGAAAACAATATTAAAAATAATGTGGGGGATAGGATTTGAACTCTGGTGCTTTGTAACAGTATTGCAAGGTCTTACCACTGAACTACAATCTCTTTCTTGCTATTAAAAAGCAAAACAATTATTTATAGTACTCACAGTAAATGCAAACACCCCAAGTATACATTAACTTTTAAACAAATTTTTGTACATTAAAATTGGAGTTGTTACAAAGCTCAACAACTTCGAGTCCGTCTCTCGAATGCCGACTCCGCCGCCTTCTGCGTCGACGACGATGAGGAATCATTGAGCGAGCAATCCATGGCCCACTTTATCCCCTTGGGCTTCTTCCTAAACTTTCCATCGTAAAGCGCCATCCCTTCCATCTCCTCCAGCTCCATCCCCTCCATCTCGATCCCCTTCTTCTTCTTCCTCTTTCTCTTTGAGTTTTAAGGAGTAATGGTTTGATTTGTTCATGGTTATTAAGCATCATTGATTCCTATCATCTGCTTTGAGTTTTGATGAGCAGTAGTTCTTTTGGTACTGTTGATATTTTTTGAGCAAAATTGTGTTAAGAATGTTGATATTTTTATATCAAAGAGTTTTGATCTTCTGTATTTTACACATTTTGATGCTAGAGATACAGATTTTAAGTTGTTCATGAAGTAGTTAAAAAAAAAGAAATATATCGAACAATTTATCTGGCCATTTTAAGGGAAAAATAATAAAAAATAAATATTCTTATCCCAAGCTATCCAAACATTCATTCAAGTTGAAAAATCACTATATTTTCATTCAAAAGGAATACAAGTGCATTCTGAGATATTCTAATCCTAAATTAAATCCACCGAATTTTAATACCAACTATTCAACTAATTCAAAATGAATTTTTGTATTGGCTTCCAAGTGTAGGTCCTTTCCTTTTGACCTAACGATCTAACGGTACACATTACATCATTTCTTTTAGTCA
Source organism: Agapanthus africanus (assembly GCA_030015575.1). Classification (NCBI taxonomy): domain Eukaryota; kingdom Viridiplantae; phylum Streptophyta; class Magnoliopsida; order Asparagales; family Amaryllidaceae; genus Agapanthus; species Agapanthus africanus. The sequence continues at coordinate 5,380,586 of JASDDO010000026.1, read as the reverse complement.
TATCACCAAATTTCATCCTTGGCGTGTTTTTCTCCCTCATGCTGGAGTTGGAGCTTTTGCATGCAAAGAGTTTCAATTTGAGTATACCTCTTTGATGTGTTTTTCAATTTCTTCGGATAAATTGCGGGAACGAACCTTCTCAAATTTGTGCGATTAGCAGTTTGCCATCCTCACCCTTCCGTAGAAATCTGCACTTTGTTCTTCGACCTTTAGCCTTTTCATTTACATCAGTTTAAACTCTAATTAAATATGTACGATCAGTTAATGAATCAATATCTGAAAAGCGGGAGTAACTAACTAAAAAAAAAACGTTAGTAGAATCGGAGGGATAAAATGCAGGCTTTAACTTATCCCGGTTTTCTGCTAATCGGTTTTTATCCCGCCGGTTTGGTTTACCTTTTGAGAGATAAGCAGCGCGATTGTCCTGGAAACCCTCTGCAATTTCTATTCAATGGTTATTCAATAAAAAGTGTTGGTTGAGCCGCTGCTATCAAACAATGATGATAAAAATGTTGGTGAGTTGGTGCTGGAAAATTAAAACTTTTGAGTGCTAAATGGAATTCCAAAGAAACTAACCATCTTTCATTGTGTAGGTAATCAAGTTAATGATGCTACTAATTATAAATAACATGTGATATATAATGCTGCAAGCTAAGTAGAGTACCAGCTTTGGATTTGGAAATTAACATAATTAAACGCTTTGGGGGATTTGTTGGAGCAAGATATAATTCTTGTTTGCACGCAAGTTAAAACTTGTTAAGCACACTTTGTGATTTTTGTTTTCCACTCACGTAAACTAATTAACACTCATGGGGAATTGTTTTATGTTCAGTGTGTCTCAACAAACTTCACCACATGAGACGATTAAATTAAACATCAATTAACCTACATCTCTTTTCTCACAAGCCATATGCATTATTCACCACGTGTTTCAAATAACTGACAATTGGTTGGTTGTAAATCTATTTGTGCTCTTTTCAATAAATTTAAGTTCATGACAAGGGTACGGTCACCCAGTTAATTATAAATAAATAAATTTGTAAATCTTTATAAAATATTTTTGAAAATTAGATACATGTACACCAATATCTAATACATGTTTAACCGATGGTCAATACCCGCCTAAGATGGAGAGCGCATCATGGAGAATATATGTGTTGTCTGGACCGACCGCAACGAGTCCAAACAAACAAATAAGAGGTGTTGATATTAGGCCGACGCCTAGAGCCATAACTTTCAATCCGGGTGTCAGAATTCCAACTTCTATATCTTTTAGAAAGCATCGGAAAGTCCTATAGATTATTTAAGGAGGTTTTAGCTTCTTCTTTTTTGTTTGTTTTATAGGAGGATATTGATTTTAATAATATTTAGAGTTTTCTCCACCTCCTAATTGATTTCAGTATCATGATAGCTATTCCCCTACCCCCGTAGTCGTTATGGGTTGGCCCATAAGCAAAAATCATTTCGAAAAGTAGATCCACTTAATTATGGGCCAAGCCATATGAAAAATGTCCAGCACACTGAATCTAAAAACAAACCTCATAGTACCCACAGCTAGCCATCTGTATGTTTTTGTCGGTTTATTATATGTTACTATGAATCCCTATATCTAAATTAATCAGGGTTGCAAATTAAAAAAAATTACATGTCCTCGAATCCTGGAAATTAATATCCCCATATTTTTCCTAGCGCCCGTAGCAAGAGACCAAAACTAGCTGTTTTTTTTTATTTCTTAACGGCACACCTTTTAAAACATAAAAGATCTCTTTGATATCGCCCGTATACATGATTGGAAAGCCAAATTAGCTGGATTTTCTGGCTGAAGCATTCTGAGTAGGACCATGGTATTAACTGCACGCTGTCCAAAATACAACGGAAGGCTCGCTGAAAATGATGGGGTCATCGGCGAACATTAGATATGAGAAAATGAAGTCAATCTGTTATTCACCCTTGTACTTCATAGAGTATACCGGTATTGTAAATACTTCTGCTCAAGATGCGGATCAAGATCAGAATTGTATATACACCGGTATTGAACATACAACCGATACGGTTGAAGTCTTGTTTAATTGCCTTTTCCGAGATCTAAGGTTTTATGTTATGTTACAAATATATGAAGCGAAACTTGAAAAAATTTCAGGTCGACATCGCCGTCATTTGTCTAAGACACGCTTACCTTTATAAGACAGGCTATAAATTTCTAAGCTAATCCTAAACCACCCAATCATGAGAGCTTCGACAACAATGATTCTATCAATAAATCTTTTATATCCTATTACTCAAAAGGATTTTCTACGTCCCACGTATATATGTCTGTGCTATTAATACACGGAAAGTTCAAAAAATAAAATAGCTGCTCTATAATTATCCAGCTAAAAGTTACAGTAGAAAATAAATCACAACATGTAAGAAAATAACCATTTCTACGGGTGCACAGGAATCATCCTTTTCTTGCATTCCTCAGCCGGAAATAGAACCACTGAAATTTTCCGTCTTCCGTCAACTTCAACATCAGACAAGGTTTACTGCATTCCAACCTGAAAAACAAAGTGCTTCGCGGTCTCTCTACATGTTAGATGTTTCGTCGCTATACTATAAATTATATATTAAACATAAAATGATAAATCTAAAATAAACAGAAAGATATTACTGGCCTGCGGTAGGCGTGCAAATACGCTGCCCTAAAGGACATATCGCCGGCCTCGGCCGGCCGGCCTAGAAAGATGTGCCGTCTAGCGGTACAGACTTTTATCTACCGGTATTCTCGACATGTCACGACTATCGGAGGGGGGAGGGGGGGGACTGCGAATAGAAACCATGTGACTGATATTTTGGCATAGCAGATATTAGAAAAGTGGAGAAAGGATTATCTTCCTTTCTTATCTTCTGTGTGTGTCTCCATTAATATAAATATGTTATGAGAATAATAAGAATATCTATAAATATCCCACTAAAGGAGGCATATCTGTAAGTATCCTACTAAAAGAGGCATAGACATAGGGCGGTTATGGTGTCATATTGCAAATACCGGTCACATGGTTATTTAATATAAATGATATAATTAATTAGAAAATAATTGTTAATATAGAAATAGTGTTTAGTTTGTAATAATAAAATTTATTCTTTTCCTTATTATAAAAGTTCCAACAATCCCCGTATAGAATAAATTTAAAGAAAATAAAAATCAATTAAATTAAAATAATAATAATGCTGGGCAGACATCTATGTAATAGGCATAGGTAGATTTCAGTCTTGAACCTACGCTTAGTGACAATAGTCATTTTCCGAGGAAAACATAGTAGCCTTAGACCTTGAACTACGTCCCTTAACTGAGATTTGACTAAAGTACATATAAATGGATTTCTATATTGGGTCACGGGTTGGAGCGTTAATGGGAATTGCATCCAATACCGACTCGTGTTCCCCATGTATTTTGAGTTACTTTCTAACGGTTCATCTGTCCATTTTCTTGCTGCCCTTTGAACTTCCTTAAGGGGATCGCTCATCACAGAAGTAGGGCTCCCACCGTCGATAGCCTAAACATAGGGCGCCTAAGCCCCGTTCTCATAGACTTTATTTTGTATAGGATCGTCATCCTATAATTTAACCGTTATGTATAGGACCGTGATCCTAATATAACTGGCTTAAAATATATTCAGACTTTATTGTCTGTGATCACGTATAGGTTAAAAGCTATTGCATTTTATATCTCTATAGGACTTTACTCCTACATGAACCATTATATAGAATTTTGGACTTTATAGGTACAGTATCATAAATTGCTTAATAGCTATTTCAATATATATATATATATATATATATATATATATATATATATTTCATTTCTTAGCTGGACATACTTGCAAATGCAAACACAGTGCCTTCCACTTTAGAAAACTTGACATAATTATAAGTATAAACATGTCAAAACATGTACTTAAAATGCGGGTTAATAGAAAAAATAACGGGTACATGCAAATTAAGACTAATATTAGATGTACAAAATAAGACTTATGCTCCTCTCGGATGGTAATTCCAATCTCCTACTTCTTCATTATTTTCCAACTCAATTATGTAGAGACTTATAGAAATTCTCATATATCAAACATGAATTTATAAGAAAATGCAACACATTAGCACTTCGCTAACATTCAAAACATATAATTCAAATGTTATAATAGCATTTGTGTTATAATTAAATTATTGTATTCATTTTAGCCTTAGGTATTAAAACTGAACTATAAAGCCCAAGCATGCAGTCGGTACTTAGAAATTAAAAGGATTATAGAACATGCATCGATTAGAAACTTTTATGTCATTGGGAAGATATGTAAATATGATATAAATATTTGATCAACAATGATTTCTAAATTGACAATATTGTGAAGGGTTATTTGGTTGCTCAAGTAGTGTCTATTAAAGAAAATGAGTGCACATAGATTTTATCAATATGATGAGATTCACAAGACATTCAAGAGCAAATCCGGAGAGCAATAATATCAATATCAACTAAATTTGTTTTTGTTGGCATACCTTATAATCTGAGAATAGAAATGCACGCTTCCAAATACATATATGTGGTGATATAGAATAAAGACCAAGATTTAAGGTGTGTGTGTATCAATTGTCATCTTTTCTAATATGCTAGTTTCCATTAATAGCGACAAATTCATGGTAATAAACAGCAGCAAATAATTAATGTAAATAAGAAGACGATATAAATGACACCGAAAATTTTAGATATTAAATTAATATGCACTGATCAAGATATCGGTTACTAAAAACAAAATGTAACTTATTTAAAATAAAATATTATCAAATGAAGCGCAGTAATTATATGAATTGGAGTTTAGTGGTTTTGAAATTTGATAAACTTCCTTTTATCTTAAACAACAAATTCATATCTATATTTTATAATGCAACATATGGATATATTGAAACAAAATTGACATCTATTTAAATTAAGTTTTTTTTTATATCACATAACCCAAAACGTTAATATTTCAAAATTTCACCTCTCTCTAAACCTTAGTATTTCTGAAGTTCACTCACCAAAATCTCTCGCTTATCCAAAAATATCCGCATTTACTCTCTCTCTCTGGGCCTGTTGGGTTGCTAGATTGTGAAATTTGGATTTCTAAATAGTACGATTGAAAAAATCTGACTTAGCTAATTTTGTGTTTGGTTGGCATTAGATTCCTTGTATTGGATTTGTAAATCCTTATAATTCTTGTTTGGTTGGAAAAAGGTAAATGTGATTTGGATTTGAGGATTAAAGAGAGAGATAGAGAGATGAAGAGTTTTTTAATAACTAAAGTACAAACGGGGGCCACCAAATAGTGAGAATCCTTTGGTATCCTCTCAATTTCGAAGGATTTTGGAATCCACTTTTTTGATGGGCCCCACCACATAATCCATACAAATCCATGTTTCTAATCCAAGCTAACCAAACACAAACTTTGTGAATCCAAGGATTCTCAAATCCAAAATCTCAAGACCTCTCCATCTACAAATTCTCCATATCGTAATCATCTCATATGTAGAAATCAAAACGCCCAAAATCTTGTAGTAATCTCTGCGGTGTAGGTTTTGTTTGCTTGAATGGTGAAGATTTTAGAGGTGAAATATTTTAAGAACCTTGTTGCTGAATAATGTCAAAGATAGTTTTTTTGTACTTATTTATGGTTGTCTTTATATAGTAAAATGATTTTCCCCAATTTTTTTTTTTAGGGTTTTAAAATGTCTTCAACTGAGTGTAAAATTAGATCGAATAGAGCCTTGCATGTATGTCGAGCTTCTTGTAGATTAATTAGTTTACATCCAATAACTATTTTTTTAAACTCAAGAGAAGTATTATTGCATTTCAAATTGACTCTCGTCACTATTTCATCTCTTAAATTAATTATTAAGATATGAAGCAGAGTCCAGCATCTTTTTTTTAACTCAAGATAAATTTTTTTGCACTTGAAATAAAATCCCATCTCTATTTCATATTTTAGTTCAATTATTAAGAATGTTATTTCTTGCATATTGTTTCTTAATTCGATGCCATCGTTTCTGAGCCATTTTTATTGTTCTCTAATTAATGCAGCGGGAAGTATCATTTTGGGCGCAATGTCAGAAGATACATTTATAGAAATCGTTCTTAGGTACGGTGGTTATTGGAGAAGAATTCCTAGAACAACAAGGATGAAGTATGAGTGTGGGAAGCAGAGAACTTTTAATGATGAAATGGATAGGGCTTATCTAAAAGATTTGCACGATGAGATTATCCAAGCTTGTCCTTGGGCGCTTGGAAATATTATTCGGTTGAGGTACGTCGTTCCTAACTCTGTGCCAAAGAAATTTGTCGAGGTAAATGCAGAAAATGAATATTTTGAAATGTTGTTGTTGCACAAGGAAAGTCAAAAGGTTACATTGTTTATGACTAGAACGAAAGCTTCTGCTCTACAAGCCCCATCGTTGCCAATACAATCTCTTAACAGCACAAGAAGAGATCTTGAAAAATCTTCACATGGAGCTAGGAAAGAGCATAGCAGTGAATTTGTCCGAAGAAAATTTAGATAGAAAAAGCCTCGACCTGAATTTAGGAGAAGTCTAACATTTCAAATTGGCCGAGAATGAAGCAGCATTAGTGACACAGATAACGAAAGAGCAGGAGCAAAGGCAAGTCAGCATATCCAATTGATCAAGAAGATTTGTATGTGAACTTTGAAGATGACATAATTGATGAACAAGCTGATAACGATGATGATTATGAAGTGCCAATTGCTAATGAAGAAGTACCTGAGGGTGATGCTGATGGCATATATCCTGAAGATCAATATCATGAATTAAGAGACAGTGATCAAAGCGAAGATGAGGCTGATAATGTGACGGATGATGTTTCCTCTGAATGGGATGTGAATATTGACAATCCTGTGTTAACACCGGGGAAGAAACTTAGAGATGCAAGGGAGTTTAAGATGTGTATAAAGCAACATGCCCTCTTGAACAATTTTGAAGCGGAATTTCTCAAGAGCGAGAGCCCACTAGATGGGAGGTTGTTTGTTCAAAAGAGAATTAATGTCCATGGAGACTTCGAGCATCACTCATGAATCAAGATCGTACTACAGTTGAGATACGGAGAGAGAACCAAAAGCACACATGCACCGGAGTAAATGAGATAGGAAATAAACAAGCAACTGCTGAGTGGATTGCAGAGAGGATCAAGGGCATGGATAAAACAAGCCCATCTATAAAGCCTGAACAAATCAAAATCTGGCTCAGAGCTAAATTTTGGATAGATAACATACCTTGTGGGAGATTATGGAGAGCTAGGGAGAGAGCAAGGGAGCTTGTTTTTGGCAAAGTTGAGGATAATTACAAGCTTGTTCCAAGATTGAGGTTAGAGTTAATAGCTACAAATGAGGGCAGCCACATTGAGTATGTTCTTCGATCCAGATAATGCCTTCTAGCGTATGTTTGTTTCATTCAAAGCTTGCACTGATGGATTCAAGAATGGATGTATGCGCCTTGATGGTTGTCATTTAAGAAGTAAATATCCAGGAATCTTAATGTCTGCAAATGCCTTGGATGCTTACAATGGTTTATTTCGTACAGCATTTGCTGTGTGTGATGGGGGATCAACTGAAACTTGGACTTTGTTCATAGAAAATTTAAAAAGGGCATTGGGAGATGAAATCCCCAGCCTAACCATCATCGGTGACATCGAAAAAGGGCTTGCAGATGCTCTTAACACTCATCTGCATAAAGCAAAGAATAGGGTTTGTATGAGGCATTTATGGAAAGCTTTTAAAAAGAAATTTCCAGGGGATTTCTATGAAAATGTTGTTTGGGATGCAGCTAGAACCATCTCATTCTCTGAGTACCAATCTGCCGTTAATAAGCTTATGCAAATATCGAATGAAGCATGGTTAGAGCTAGAAAAGAAAGGTAAAAGACTTGATGGTGGGTATGGAGCAGATATAGGTTCAAAGCTAATGCTAAAAATCACTATATTACCAACAACTCATCTGAATCTTTCAATGCGTGGGTGCTGCATGCAAGAACCCTGCCTATTGCTGATCTTGTTGATGATATTGAGGTGAAGTTAATGGAAAATTTTGAAGCAAGGAAGAGGATAAATCTTAAATGGAAAGGCACTTTAGTCCCACAGGCTGAGAGAAATGTCAAAGACCCAAAGAATTAGGGAACCTGATCAAGGGAAAAGAAACCAAACTTCCAAGAGAAAGAATCAATGTGGTAGATGCAAGGGTTGGGGACACTATCAGAAAAAATGCATGAATCCACCGCCTGCTGATGACAATACATCTCTACGATATCGATATCAAGGCCACCCCTGACTGCTACAAGAGGAAGGAGTATTTCCACTAGGGCAAGAGGTCCTATTAGAGGGGGAGGGCACCTATGAATAGAGCACCATGGAGGCTATGAGGTAATTTTAAAACAAGTATTGCAAACATAATTATTTATAGCTAAGCAAAGTTCTTTTCATATTTCAATGGATGATTTCACAAGCTCATGGACCACTCATCCATCTTATACATTGTTCTTTCATCTACACAGGCTTAGTTAGCATACAACATTAATTTTGGAGCAAGCAGCAGCAGAAGCAGCATTTTGTAGCAGTTAATAGCAGCGGCAGCAGCATATTATAGCAGCGGCTAGCAGCAACTATATTTTGTAGCAGTTATTACCGGCGCGCAGCAGCATTATGGAGCTGCAATTAAAAACTTGAACCGTGTTATTTACATGTGTTGGTTTATCGTAACTTGGATATGTTTGTTAGGTGTTATTTGGATGTGTGGTATGTAAGGATTTGGTTGTTATATGGATGTGTTAACCTTATCTGTATGGAATTGATATCTTATATATTGATATGCTATATCTCCCATCTTTTTGGATAGTCTCTTTTAATATATGCGATCTCTGGATCTCTGTGTGTGTTTTCTTTCTTTAATTTGGATTCGCTGATTGATAGTGTTATTTGGTTACAATACATGGATACCCCTTATGTATGGAGCTAGCTTATAATAAAAGTGTGTTATTTTCTTCTAACCAAGTTTTTTCTTTTCCCTTTTTACATGTTAGTTCAAGTTTGCAAGAAGCAATTGCTAGGTTTTTCCACTTCCAAGTATTTATACCATGTTTTTTTGTACAAGGCTTTCTCAGTTTAGCATTCTCATTTTTTATATTTTTTGTGCCAGGTTTTTTTTCTCTTTCACTAAGCTTGATTTTTACAAAAGCTTGATTGTTCCCAGGTTTTTAGGTAAGTGCAATATGGCAAGGGTAAATTACACTAAAAATACCATTAACTGTTGCGTTTTTTCTCTAAAATACCTTGAAGATTTTTTATTATGTTAAAATACCTTAAACTATGCATTTTAAGGGAAATTTTCACTAAAATACCCTCGAAAATAGCGGTTAAGGTTTTTACAGCAATAGAATAAACTTCAAGGTATTTTATTGAGAAGAGGCAGTTAATGGTATTTTAAGTGTAATTCTTCCTATGGATAAATCTCATTATTTTGGAATTTTAAAACACAAATTTCCAGTATCCTAGCTTCCGTGCAAATCCATATTCAAATCCGATGCAAAGTATAAGTTTTCATCACAATACAAACCAAAATTATATTAATTTCAATAAATTGCATACAACAACATGATAATTAAAGTACATATGAGGTTTAACTCTCTAAGAATAACAACCACTTCAATAATTGAAACTTCATTTTTGCAAAGAGTTTCTCAATTTTCTCCATTTTGCTGTAAACTCTTTCTCGAAGATCATTAAGCTCGGTCTATGATACCTCCAGCCGCAAAATTTTTGAATTACACCACCGCTTGTATAGGAGTAACTGCAACTCATATTGTTGCTTCAAGTTGTCATAATTGTTGTGGAAAAGCCACAAAGGAGCTTAATTTTATCTATTTCAAAACACAAACATTGGATGAAGACGAAATGCCCTAAATTTTGCTCTCAAAAGAATTCCTAATTTTAAAATTGTGAAAAATCTAAAACCCTATCCTCTACTTAACATAAGAAAGAGGAAGAAAAGGACCATTAGAGGTAATGTTTTTAATAACCCATTAATGGCACTAAACCCAACTAGAGGAATATGCCGGTTAAAAGTAACAAAGGGGTGAATTTTAGATAACTTAATGGTTTAATGGTTTTGATGTGAAATTTAGAAATACTAGATTTTGAGGATGTAGTTTGGAAATATTAAAGTTTTGGGGGTGAGATGCAAAAAAATCCCTTAAATTGATTATCAATAGCCAATTACTTTTCCTAAAATGCTTGTCCCCATTTGAAGGGGTATTTATAGTAGTAAATTCCACAAATCAATAATTAGTTCATGATATATAGAATTGAAAAATAATCTACCATGTCATAGTAAGTTATTCATAAAAAAAATTATATTGAAATGCAAAGTTAACTGTAAATCGTCATAAATTAAAATTGTGTTTATGGATAATTAACCATGGGAACTTATAGCAATTTGTTTGGCAATGCTAATAACTTCCAAATATTAAATAGGTAAGTAATCAAATACTAATTATTTCCAAATCAATAGAAGTAAGCATCATTTTCGTAACTCATCAAATGAATAACAATCAGGGAAATGTAAATGGAATAAAATTCCGTTTGATTGTCTACTATTAATAGAAGGGAATTGAGCCAAAATAAGTATCGAGCAATTACATCGATAATTATAATTAAAACAATATTTATAAGGACAACACATGCATAATAATACATTTAGGGTGTTAAAAATCATGAATCTTTTTTTTAAATACAAAAGAATATAATTGATTGAGGAATCAAGGCTTACAAACTGTTCTGAATGATAACAAATTAATCAATCTAACCTTTTAAAATAATATGACTAAACCTATATAGCAAAATAGTTAAAGACTTTATAAACCCAATATAAAACATGAGTTGATGGCAAGTTTTTTTTTTCTTTTTAATTGTAAATAATGGCTATAGATTTCATTTGAGCACTTGTTTTCCTTTTCCTTTTCCTCTCTCTAGAACCTTCAATTCTATTTTTCAAACAGAGATGAAAGCAAGTATGGTGTATTTCATTACATCATATCATATGTATATAATCTAAACAGTGAGGATTCATATTTAATTTTTATTTTATTTTTATTTATGTTATATACAGTGATCAATTTATATAAGCAAACTTGGGAAATCAAGTTTTCAGGGAAAACAAAAAATATTCTAGATCTTATATTCCAATGTATTTTATATAAGATATATATAGATAGAGATAACTGTAAGACCATATGGTACCAACAGATTGCAAAATCAAAAAAACAATATTAGCACATCTTATTCGGCAAATTAAAATAAAAATGAACGGTAACAACCATACCTGATAAATATGTCTTTTAGATTGTTAGATATTCTGTCGCCATGCTATAAATTATTTATTAAATATAAAATAATAAATTTAAAATAAATAGAAATATATTACCGACCTGAGATAGTCGTGCAAATGCACGGTCCTAAGGACATATCGCTGGGCTCGGACGGCCAGCCTAGAGACAGAAGACCCACTGGACTCGGCTCCAACAACTGGAGTCTCATCATCCGGTTCAACCCTAACTATTTCTACAGACTTCTCGGATGAAAGCATCTAACCTGATTCGAAGGAATGAGCTCATCGAGGAAAAAGCACGAGTAATCTGATCTAAAAGGAAGGAGCGGCGAGCAATCTTTGTCAATGAAAGTAAATTATGATGAAAGTGTTGGCCCTAGGGAGATCTCCTCCTATTTTTATACTCCAAAAAAAGCATCCAACGCTCCAGATCGATTCCCACCAAAATAAAACGTCGTGCCTGCCAGCCGTCAGAGCTCCACATGGCGATCGGCCATTAGGGACGTCCCTTCGGTTGCAAGTGACAACGACAGCCTGTTGCGTCCGCCAACCCACGTCGGACACGTGGCCTGCAGTCCAACAGACGAATGAGCGAAACGGCGCACCCTTTTTAATGCGCAATCATTTCACTAATCCGCTGATATCATCAGAGATACGCGCAAAGATCCAAACTCTGGGGGAGGTGCCACGTGGGTTCAAATATCGAAACGACGCATGTCACGCCCCGCTTCCCAGAGTACGCTAAAATGGGCACGTGACATATCCAACCATGCTACCTGTGGGTAGGAACTATCCATCCACAGTCGCATTACGGCTGTAGAGATATCAAGAACAAAATAAAACTATCTAAAACATGTCCATAAGCCAAGAATAACACGAGTCAAGAATAATAAAATGCGGAAGCAAAAGATCCAGTACAAAATATCTGGAATGTATGTCCCATAATGCGGGCTCACATCAAGAATAAAATGCAGGAAATAAAAGAACTAACTACTGCTAATACCTCACAGCTCAGCCTGCTGGCTGAAGTACTCCTGCTCGGACTACAGCAGCGGTACAAAATCTGGGTCATGCAAAACCCAGACGTCAGCGCGTCGTGTCATCAAGTAATAAAATATAAACAGGGTAACAGGCAATGCAATATAAACATGAATGAAAAGCAGGTGTAACAGCAATGTAAGTCAGGACAGTGTAGGGTAGTGTGCATTGAGTAAACTAAACTGTTCTATCAGGTTTTCTGTTCTAAAGACTTTGAAATCAAATTGATGATTATCGATGTAACTCAATAGTATCCCGTGCATACCCGGGACCACGGTCCAGATTCTCGGGCTGAATCCGAGACATGCCGCTAGGCACTAAAACAGGAAATATGTACAGATGAATGATGTCAGCGGCATCATTCCAAGGCTGGCCTAGCCTCTAAAACTGATCAGAACAGGTATCGAACTGTCGAATTACAAGTCAGGTTTCATCATTGATTTTCCCATACCCCCAAGTTGTATGTGTAAGTCAAGTCAGGTATTCAGTAATCGAGAACTAATGCCACCAAGGATCAGGTAAGCAGGTTTGTATGGATAGACAACATGAACGGTCCGTGAGGACTACATGTCAGGTTTGATGGCATTAGACACAAGATCAGGTAACGGGTCAAGTCATGGTACACCAGATCAAGTCAAGTAGTGTACGGTACCATGTCGGGTCAATCAATATGTATGTAGCAAGTCATGTCAAGGTGTAAACGATATCATGGGTATGCTCATAATCAGCTAGCATAATCAGGGTTATAATGATCAAGCATGGTTATCAACAACAAGATCTAAGCAATGAGTTAAACAATAAAGCGGATTTTATTTGTTTAGTTGTACAGTTATCAATTGTGTTTAACAGACAATGTCGGCATAATGTGAATACAGTATGAAAGATGTAAATGCTGAAAACAGGTTAACAAATATCGAGTGATCCATGGATGCGATGACATGTATAATCTGTTTAATGAATGCAGTTGTAATTAGATCGGTTAAAGTTGCACATGGATGTCCGCTAGGCTAAAAGGTATCACAGCAATAAACAAATGTGATCTATCATGTACATGTGATTGTTATATGTAAATAATTAGATGCAAGATTAGGTTTCACGTTTGGAATCATGAAATGTATAACGGAACCTTACACGGTTAACTTGTAATCCATTTTTATCAATTCTAATTAGGGATTTAACAGGAAATAATTAATTTAGCATATGAATAGTTTAAAATAGCATGTAGCAAGTTTCACTTGCCTCGACGGGTCGCGAATCGGGAAAACGGAACGTTACACGTCGACGGGGAAATCTCGCGACGTGCGCACGGTACACGGAATAAGTCCGAACGACAAACAGTGGAACCACACAGGTCAGAATACCTCGCTGGATCGTCGGGACACGTCGCCGACACGGTCGGAATCCGGCCAACACACAACAGTGAACATCCAAGACGCATACAAGAAAATATAAGGAAAATGAAGAAGAAGAGAAAATTAAGAAGGAAGATTGAGGAAGGGTGCTCACGTTGCTCTGTAGATGGGCTGCGATCGTCGACTGCGTCGACGGAGTTCTGGTGCACGGCCTGCAGAGAAACCATCGGCAGATCAAGACTTGATCTGAAAGAAAAGAAGGAAGGAGAAAAAGAAAAAGAAGAAGAAGAAGAAGTAGAAGACATAGGTAAAGCTCACTGGGGTTTGTACGACGTCCGGAGTACGGAGACGAGACTACTGGCGGCGATTCCCGGCGGTGCAGACGTGCAGGGGGCCGCGGTTGCCGGTGCAGGGTGCACGGAAGAAGAAGAAGTGGATGTGGATGTGACGAGGGCGAGGAGGCGACGAGTTCTGAAATGACGGCGTCGGCGCTGGGGCTACGGCGGTGGAAGACGAGACGGCTAGGGTCTCGGGGAGTTGGGTTCTTGGTTCTGTGAAAAAAAAATGGAGGACGAGAAGATTTATAAGAAGAAGAGAGAGAGAGAGAGAGATGACGCGGGGAAAGAGAGAGAGAGAGAGATCGAGAGGAGAGAGAAAATGAGAGAGATAGAGAGGTAGAGAGAGATCGAGAGGAGAGAGAAATGGGGAGGAGAAAGAAAGTTGTCTCGTAGCGCTAGAAAGAGAGAGAGAGAGAGGAGAGAGAGAAAGAGAAGGAGAAAGGGAGAGAGAGAGCGCGATTGGTTGGAGGGATTCGTGTGGGGCCCAGGAGAGAAAAATAAAGGGTTTTGATTGGCTCGTGTTTTAAAAATGGCTAGGGAAAAAAATAGATTTCCCAGTTTCCTTAGCTGGAACAGTAGGGAAAATTTTAAAAGATTTTAGGGAAAATGGAAAAAATATATTCTGGGGTTTACTTTTATATTCGTTGGTTAAAGAATAATATTAAAAAAAAGGATTTGGCGCAAATGCAAAATATTTCCAAATTGCGCCCGGGTCGGGTCCAAAAATTTGAAATTGAAATAAGAAAATTATAGGCGGGTTCCAAAAATTAAAATGAGGGATTTTATAATTAAAACGCATACCCCCAAGAACGGATGCACGTACGTGCGCGTAGCCGTCCAAACACGTCCGTTTCACTGAACGGGACAAGAACACGATGCAAGGACGCTACTACAGGGTTGGAGTGTCGAGCAGGCCATGTCAAATATTTTTAATTTATTTTAGATGACTTAAACTGTTATATGCAGCATTAGAATTGTTGGGGTAAATTTCAACAAGCAACAGTCAAGTAGGATCAATGAAATAAATACCATACACCATTCATACGGTAACAGAAACTAGTAGCATTGGGCTCGGTTGTTACAACGCAACTTCCCCACGCCACGTCGTCCCGGAAAATCCGCACTAATGATTCTCGACAACAGATTGGGCCGAGAAAAACCAAGCAGGTCATTCTCAACCCGCATAAATAAGTCGGAACGAGTGTGGGGGGCTAATGATGATGCTCATAAGTGGGAATTCCTCAGATCAACACACCTGGCAAATGACGTCTCACCCCGCGACAGCCCACTAGACTCCTAAGGGCTACCAAGGTAAAATCGGTATGGACACTCCACTTCTTGCCCACGAGCAATCTGGCAGCCGAACTTGCACCCCTCCACTTTTGCTCGCCTCCGAGCTATTGCACAGCTGAGCTTCCTCGGCCTCCTGGCTCGTCTCCGAGCCTTCCGCCGAAATAAGCCTCCCCTGCTCTCCCGATCAAACGAGAACGCAGATTCCTAGCGCTTCCGCAACGGCTCCGTATGTCTCGCCAAAGCGAGATAACCGCCGCCCCACGTCCCGTGTCCCACGTCCCACGCTGGCACATCCCTCCATTAATGAGCGTATCCCGTCATTAATGGAGAGATCTCATCATTCACGCAGGCGTAACGTCAGGGGCATAACTGACGGCGAAGATCTCGCACCTGCTTGCTCCATGCGGCCACTATAAAAACCCCTCTCTCAGACGACTCAGGTAACGCAAATTTTCCAATAAGCCACTACTCTGCCAATATTTCTCGGTTCTAACTTGATCGTCGGAGGGTCCTACGGTGGTCACCCATCCGGGACTTACTTGCAGGTAGCTCGGTTTTCATCTCAAACTCAACCTATTGAGATCCACACACTCTAGGAAACAACCTTCAACTCAAATCTCAATCGTTCAACAACGTTCGCTACAGATCGACGGAAGACAACATCTGAAGCAGATCATACCCGCCATCAATTTGTGATGCAATTAACTTAGGGCCTGTTTGGTTGCAAGATTATGAAATTTGGATTCCAAAATAGTACGGTTGAAAATTTCTGGATTTGGTAATTTGTTGTTTGGTTGGTATTGGATTCCTAGTATTGGATTTGTAGATCCTTGTAATCTTTGTTTGGTTGGTAAAAAGAAAGTGGGATTTGGATTTGAGGATTTTAGAGAGAGATAGAGAGAGGAGAAATTTTTTAATAACTAAAGTACATGTGGGGGCCACCAAATAGTGAGAAATCCTTAAGAATCCATTCATTTTTCAAGGATTTTGGAATCCATCTTTTTTGTGGGCCCTATCACACAATCCATATAAATCTATGTTTGTAATCCAAGCCAACCAAACACAAAATTTGTGAATCCTATAATTTGGTAATCCAAAACTCAAGAATCCTTGTAAATCCTTCAAACCAAACAGGCCCAGACTTGTGGAAGGATTTGGACACTAGGAGCAAATGCTTGAGTTCCTCATTGTCGAGTTTGCACAGAATTTGGACCTTTTATTGATTGGAATTATAAAAAATAAATTTTGAAAGATTAAAGTAATATTTCGTAAATTAAATAAAATGAAGAAGAAAGAGAGGAGATTCCTTGAAGAAATTAATTACCAGTGTGTCCAAAGAGAGAGAAGTGATGGAAGCTTGCAGGAGAATAATTATAATATTATTATTAATAATTAAGAGGAGGAAGGAAATTAATCGATCAATTAAATTGTTTCCTATATTGGATTAATTTTGTGCGCGTAATGTTAAAATATGAAACAGTGTCTACAACTTCCCATTCTACGTGCAAAATATAGCATATGGGCTTTTGATGGGCTGACCCATTTAGTCACTCTTTTAGTTCGAAAATGTGAATTACAAACTACTCCTTCATTTTTTTTAGATCAAATTTTGATGGGCCAATGTGTGATCCATCATTGAACATATTTTAGATGGACGTTGAATATTGTCAAAAAACCTCTGGCACACTCCAGAAATAAGAAAAATTATTACAAGTACCAACCGTATACATCCGGACAAAAGAGAAAATAAATAGAACTGTGGGCCCAACATACTGCTCAAGACTGCCCGAAACTCTCTCTTCTCTCTCACCCCTTGCCTGGATGTATTACATCCGGCACACTGAATAATTTCTCTAAAAATAGTTCTCAAAATACATGAAAACCCTTACTTTAGTGATCCCTAGTGAAAAAAAAGGAACCATTGCCCCCTCAAATTTCAACCTTCTCCTTCTTTCTCTCTCTCTCACTCTCTCTCAAAACCCAAAAGCACTTTCGTCCGCCGCTCCTCTCCTTCCTCCGCCGTTCCGAAAGAGCTCCTCCCTTTGATCATCCTCTCTCCTCTCTCTTCTCCGCCGCTTCTCTTCCCTTCTCTTTTTCCTCCCATCACTTGACGGCTTGAACAGCCAAAAAACGGCTTGAGATTGGGAGGAAGGGAAGAAAGCCGTTTCAATGAGAGTTTCGTGTAATATGTAACCAATTGCATGTAAAATTTAATTACTTGCTTGTAATATGAAATAAGTTTTCCGCAATAATAAATTTAATATAATATGTAACAAGTTTTATATAGCATGTACCAAATTTCTTGCAATATCTAACCACTTGTCTGCAATATCTAAGCACTTGTCTACGATATCTAATCGGTCAATTTGGTCTCGTGGGTGATCAGAAGCTACAACATTAACTTGTCACATGTGTTATCATAATTAAACATGGGGATTTAACATGGTTTTGATAATGAACCCGTTAATCAGGTGATTTTCACTAGAAAGAAGGGCTTATGGATTTTTTTGATAATCCTGGAAAGGGGCATTTCCTTTTTTGGCAATTTACCTATAATTTTTTTTAAAATTTGTTTTGGATGCAACCCTCTCTAAGAAATTAACCAGCGATATCAAATTTTGAAGAGAGGTATTTACTGCAAACGAATATAGCAATAGTCAAACGCGCACGGTGGGTATTGATGGAAGAAAGGAAATTGAGTGTTTGCCTTGGATTCTTGTATGACATCTGCAGCATGTTTGTGGCCAGCCACTGCTACATAATTCTTATATACTTGTATGTTAAGCGTGCTGAAATAATTAACGAACCAAATATTTCTATTGGTGAAACATCACCATCAAAGAAAGATAAATGATGCATATGATACAGTAGTAAAAAGCAATATGTAGCCATCAAACATAAAATGCAAAGCACCATCTTTACCCTGAGACCGGTGCCCACTTGTTACGGCGGATGGTGCACGAATAGCGTTGTTGAAATCGACCCAGTGCTCAGCTTGGGTCGACTGTTGCATATCGATCAACCGTCACCTACCGATAAGGCTTAGCTCATGTTCTAAGCATTTTTTCCTCCATGGTTCGAGTGCGAGATGGCTGGATGGATTATCTTATATACATAATGTAAAGCAGCAAAGAGATGGCATAATTTTCAAAATGCCAATTTTGCCCTTTCAAATTTTGGTATTTTCACCTTCTGTTGCCACATGTGCCATCTTCTATTCGCATTTGTGTCCACCTCCCGCGCTATTTAAACCAGGGAATTCCATCCTCATTCTCTACTCAAAAGAAAAAAAGCCATAGATTAAAGAAAAAGTTGAGAGAGAGAGAGAGAGGACTCCAAGACTCTACCGATCTTCTTTTCTTATTTTGCATTTCTCTCAATGGCGCAAAAGTTTGATGCAGAACAGCCGTTGCCTTTATCAATGGTCAAAGAGTACAACAAATCGCTTCTCTTTCTCCATGCAAAACTGACGCTCACGTCGTCGGATATCGACGGTGTCGATCCTTTCGTGTGCACCCATGAATACATTGAAGACTTCGCCCAAATGATCATCCTCTCTTCCGATGGCCTTCATGATGGTGCAAAATTTATTTTGGACGAAGCGTCCTCCTACAAGTATCGCAAGTATGTAGTCTCTCAATTACGTTCGCTCAAGAATCGTCGTATTTTTGCTCGCTGGGTGGTTCGTCGTGCCTTCCCTATCCAATATTAACATCACATGTATTTTGAAACGGAGATCGGTGAGTTTGTCCATGAAGCTGTGGAGATAACAGATAATAAGTTTCATATAAAGATATATATTTGTACTGGAATTGATAAGATGGTGACAATTAAGAGACCGCATAAGCGAAAGAGACAAGAGTTGAAGGACGAGAATGATGATATTTATACGGTATGTTTTGAAGAAATTGAGATAGGTAGCAATGGTGATTTAGTCGAAAGAGTACAGTTGTGTTGTAATCATGTATTCCACATGAAATGCATTGTTTCTTGGTTGTTCAAGAAAAACCCATGCCCGCTATGTCGATGTGAGGAGCCATGTCAAATAGCTTAGGATGTCAATATTAGTTTTTTTTGTTAATCGACCGTCTGTTATTTCTGTTGTTCTGACATGTAAATTTTGAAGAAGAATGAACAATATTAACAAGTTCTGATTGTGTTTTCTAATATTTTCAATTGGTTTAATATGATGATCATATGATACATTTTATGGATATATAATATAAATCACTTAATTTCCTAATTCGGTCGTGTTTTTGCAATTAAATTTGACAAATGATGGAAAATGACAAAAAAAATTGAGAAGACGCCAGCGTGCAAGTGTAGAAAAAACTCAAATGAAAAAGAACAATTAGATTGCCAATTGATTTTAATGGATACTGTTTTGGTTGGAACAACATGTTTATGATCATAAGCATAAATAAGAATTATTAAACCGAAAAAGACAGTAATCATGAGAAAAGAAAAGCACGTTACTATGTGCAAAAAGACTGTAAAAAATAGAGACGTCATCAGGTAGAAGTATGACAAAAAGGGTAAATAGAACGAAAAATATCAAAAGAAAAATTGCTAAAAATAGAAAATTGCTAAAAATAAAAAGTTAAAATGAGAAACTAATTATTTGATTGCGTCCCAAATTGATTCCCGATACTGCCTGTCAAATCTGAACTGATCCGGATGATGATTTCAGTCCTAATTCGAAAGTCAAAGTTCGGAGTAAATCTTTGACTGCGATTTCGGGATCCTAAACAATAGATTTTCGCGATACCGAGAGACGTCGATGATGCATGTGGCATATCCATTGACCCAGACGATTTTGTGAGATTTTCGATTTGATTGATGGAACGCGCGAATCGGACAAGATTTGACAGTTTGGGATTCTCGGGTTGAACTAGACCCGACGTGTTTTGGATCGGTCGAGCCGCTCCAAGTAGGCTAGGGTTGAATCAATAAGGCACAATACCAGCGCATAAATTGAGAGGGGACAAAAGCCCACGTGCAAGCGTATACCGTCGAAAAATAGTGACGTTAATATTAGTCATGATTTGACAGAATAAAGACATTAGTCATGATGGGCAGAAAAATGACATTATGCATGATTTAACAAAAAAAGAACGTTAGTCATGACAGACTGTACAAAAATAGTGACGTTTGTTGGTTATAGTGCCCTCAAGTCAATTATTGGATCGCAGGCACGTGATTGTAATGATTGAAGGAGGACCTATACCGGTAGAACAGTCTTACTCGAGAAGATAGTGTGCTATCTGGTTTGTCTTTATTATCGTGTACATGCATCAAGTGACATTACAGATCACTATTACATATTGATAGAGCCCATAGGATTCGTGCTTGACTACCAGCAGTATGATGGTGATCATATACGTGAGAGTTGGGTGGTCTATAGGCACATCCTTAAAGTGTCCCTAGTCGTAGGAGTTTCGAGACTGGGTATCGATACTCCAAGAGTAGACTAGTGTATACGGATCGAGACCCCGACGAGGGGCGGTGGCCGGTCTCACAAGCCATTGGTGTTAGTTGGTTCACCTAAGATGTATACAGGTGCTCGTTGGGTTGTGAGTACACCGGACGGACTCGCCGGGAACATGCTAGTTGGTATTATACCTATTGTCAGATAGCATTTCCCAGGTGACATGTGTACATGTTAGTCTATCGACCTGAGATCGTCATTTTTCTCGTGTGAGTTCCCACTGTGCTTGATTACTACCCTACCACGGTTCAAAGGAGTCGTGCAAACAGGTTTTAGTTGGGTACAGTCCCGAGCCACATGGAGGCAGTGAGCGGATCGTCAGGGGATTCGTCTCTCCCGGTATATTGGGGGTTGATGTCGCGGAGTGCACGGGTGGCCATCGCCAGAAATCCTCGGCCGGGGTAGACGAGAATTACTGATTCGGATCAGTAGTTTCTCAGTTGGTGATAGGCTTCATACCGACACTAAATGTCAAGTTATTAGGGGTCTGACTTTATCCACCCCCTATACTCGATATACGATACTCATAGTACGGATATTGTCACTGTTAGGCTCAGTAGGTTTAGGATGAGTTTGCTCATCGGCCTCCCTTTCGCTCAATACCTTGGTAGCCATTACGTACAGCTAGTGCCACTGACGTGCTTGTGGTTAAACCCACTGCCAGCGTATTGACGAGTCTTTAGAGTCCCACACAGAGAATTTCCCTGGTTCAGGCGAAACGTTGTAGAGGCCGTATGGTTTTATGGCAGGGTTCGATCATATTCGTGCACTTGTGCACGGATCATGATCGGACGGATAATACTAGTGGGCTTTGGTTTAAGCCGGATCCTAGTATTATATTGTTAGATTATTTTCGTCTCATTGTATTCGTATTCAGTCGGAATACGGATGTGGGTATGTATATACGGATGAGGGGTATTCTTGTAATTCGTTACGAGTTTACTTTAGAAGTTCCCATTTTCTTTATTGCTTTAAACATTTGGATTAATGTTTATTATATGGAAATTGTGAGTTTAAGTCTTGGCATTTGGCATTCAATGGTGCTTGTGACTCATGGTGTTGGGTCTTGTGTGGGTTTGGTGAGATGTAATTATGAGATGGCAGATCTTTTATTGTGCTAGGATTTTCTTTAGTTGCTCACAATTTTTCTCACAACACTCACAACAAAAGAAAAGAACAGAGACTTATTTCTTCACTTGGTTTTTTCTTTTGTGCCAAGTCTTGAGCTCACAACTTTCTCCAATGGCTTCTTCTTCATCTCCACCCATTCCATCTCATGTGTTGAGAATCATTGGGTTTATTGAGACAAAATGATCACTCACACTATCTCTACCTCATCTTGGGTATCTAGGTTAGCAAATTGGATGCCCGAGTTGCTTCGGTTTTGAAGCGGGAGACCGTATTAAGAATCCTCAACGTGGATCATCTTCGACGAGGGAGATCGAAGAACGAACTTGATCGAGGAAGCCGCGACGAGCTTGGGGCAGAGGTTGAAGACTGAAGGACACGGATCGATCGGTATAACCTCTCCAAACTCTTTTTATATAACTAGTATAGGGTTAATGGTATGATCCGTCGATTAGGGTTCCGTTAGCGCCGAATTTTTAATGTTTTTGTTCTGCGTTTGGCCACAGATTGATGGCCAGGACGCTGCCGTAGCCTTACATGGTATTAGAGCCAACCCATTAACCGCATACTAGTTGGTTTAGACAATGTTAAACTATCGAAACCGAAACAACTCCAATTCAATACCAACCATATTCCATTCTCTGTCATTTTTTTCCGAGTCTTCAAAAATTATTTTAGCAACTGCAGAAGACTACTTGAATGACCACTAGACTTCACCCAAAATACGAACCTATTTCACCTGTTTTCACCCGAGCACATTACAGAAATTTCCGAGCCGGCCTGCCTGGGGAAGGTGTTTGGACTTCGTATTTTAGGTCTGGTCTGGTCTCCGGAATATTGGTTCAGTGGTATTTCAAGTTTGGCCCAGTTTGGATATAGTTTTATCTAGTTGTTTGGGGGCTATTCGGGGTTATTTCGAACTCGATATTTCTAACACTGTTTAAAGTTTTACAATACTTACATTACTATTTGCGACCGTGAATGTCATTAGAGCGGTATAACTTGTCAATTTGCTATAGTTCTTTTAGACGAGTTTGCGAACGTGACATTCGCGTTGATGTTCTGTGTTGTGCTGTGTTTTTGCGGATTCATCATGGTGGATAGCTTGGATGCAATGTTAGTACACTTTAGTTTTATTTGTACATTTGATATAGCGGGGCGAGCGTCTGACATGTGGACTGCCGTCACTACCTGTTTGTATATTATTTGTTTGGGGCACGACCGGGTTGAAGTCGATGTCACCATTGTACATATTTTCTTTTCTGTACTATGATTACCCCACGATAGAGTCCACGGATAGCCGGGTTCTGAAGGGAAATGGATTCGCATCTCATGGCGTTGAGAAGGAGGGGGCCTCACTCTAGAATTGGCGGGCTATTCGCCGCACTCGTAGAGGGTACAGTTTGACCCAAGAAGGGGTGCTCAAGTTACCGGATTTCGTGAAGTGCCGGGTGGCCCATTCACTTTGATGAAGGGGGATGCCTCGCTTCTGGTTTTGGCGGGTAACTTTCCGCGGTCGTAGGGGTCTAGGTTTTCATTGCACAGGCTATCCACACGATAAGGGGAACGTCGGGTTTCACTTGCAGCTCAAAGGAAACTCGGGTCTCCCAGATTATCTGTATTGTTCTGTGATACTTATTGCTTATTTGTTGCATTGATCACGCCTGGAGCGATTATTATATATTTCTATATATATACTAGTATATGTTGTATATATTTTACACCCGCGCTAGTCCAGTCCCCGCTCTGTCGTTAGTTAAGTAACTTAACGGGTGATGACGGGACCCAGTGGCGAATGCGGATGGCATATACGTACATCATATTTTCGTTCTTTTGTAGCTTGATTAAATGATGGGACTGCGTTGATTCGGATCAATGCAAGGAAAACAGACATATTCGATGTTGTTGGAACAAATTTTCAAAAGCTGTTATTACAAGAACGTTTTCTTTGTTTTGCATAGCGATATTCGGTTATGAATATCCAGCACCTCATTCGACGAGGCAAGAGCCGAGATCTCTTCACCAGGAGTGACCTCTTGGGCAGAAGTTTGCGTCAGGGTAATAACTTCAATATAGTCGATTATGTTTTGCTTTGCATCGTGGTATTCACTGGGAATATTCTGCACCTCATTCCACGAGGAAAGAGCTGAGATCCCTTCATCGGGAGTGACCTCTTTAGCAAAGGTTTTTCGCCACTATATATTTGTAAAAAGCTATCAGGTTCCTTCAACGATATCAAGTTCATTACGTTAAAGGTTTTTCGCCAAAAACCAGTCGTAGCCCTCCGTCATTTCAGACGAGTAGCACTTAGTATTCATGCTATGTATATTGGCCTTCGTCAAGGCATAGTGTATGGTAGCTAATTGTTACTTTTCTGTTACATAGATAGATGCGTTGGTTTGGGACAGCTGTACTACTATTTTGGCCTTCATCAAGGGTGTGTACGGGTGGGTTCAAATTAACCTGGATAATGACGGGTAGAACTTGACATGTGACTTATGATATGTTGGCCTTCGTCAAGGTCATAAGAGCATGGGGTAGAAATCACATCGGGAGTTTCAAATATACAGGAAACTTGTCAGGCATGCGCATACCTTCTAGAGTGTGATAACTTGAGTGGATTCCATCAGGTTATCATGCGATGATAGTTGGATCCCGATTCCCACTGATAAGTTGGTTTACTCCTCGGGTGATTTTAGATGATCCCGATTAATTCTTCTTTCAGGTTTGGAGAAAAATTTGAGGATACAGTGAGAGATATTCTGATTAGATAAAGTGATTGACCATTCTGAACTAGGTTAGAGTGCACGCTGAGTGTTTCTTTTCTCTCTCTCTTTGGCAGCGACCATGTCCCGACCCTAGACTATAACTCAGAAACTTAGTTAACCGAATCTTCTTAAAACACATTGACTTTTGGATTGTCAGAGTTGCATATATCATTGTCACTTCTACTTTTACCCTTTGTTTTTCTCCGGAACATTCCGTATCACTACGAAGATCCACATTTTTTGGATATGACCATCGTATAGTTACATACAAACTCGAAGAAACTTGTTTCAGATTCGAGGATGGTTTCCGGTTCTGGAGAAATTGAATAGGACCATTCAGTTGTCTTTTCCTTTTACCTTCTCTCAAGTTGTGAGGGCTCCTAGAATTAGGAGAGGGTACACCTATTGCGCTTATTGGATAGTCTTATTCCAAACCATAGGCAAGTGCCGAAAGGTGGGGAAGGAAGAAAACCAATTAGTCTAAGTGAGGTGTACAGAAGGTAATAAGTAAAGACAAATAAAGAGATTAGAAAAAGGGCAAAGTAAACTGCGACTGCTAACATTCACGACCAAACCGCGTATATCATCGCCACTCCTACTTCACCTTTGCATTTCTCTAGAACACCCCGTATCACTACGAAGATCCATATTTATTGGATAATCCATCGTATAGTTATATACGGACTCGAAAGAACTTGTTCCAGTTCGAGGATGGATTCTGGTTCAGGAGAAATAGAATTAGGTTTATTCGGTTGTCTTTTATCTTTACCTTTTCTCAGGTTGCGAGTACTCCTAGGATTAGGAGAGTACACATATTACGCTTATTGGATAGTATTTTTCCAAACCATAGGCTGGTGCCGAACGGTAGGGAAGGAAGAAAACCATTTAGCATAAAGGTGGTGTACAGAAGGTAATGAATAAAGACAAATAAAGGGATTTGGAGAGATGACAAAGAAATATACGGTTACAGTGATGAATCTGGACAGTGGAAGAGGCATTACCAGGAAGTAGGGCACACATGTGATATGTGCGGGACCGAGATAAATACGTATATATGATACCGTATTCTAATCTCGCAATAAAATTTATATGTGATATAACCAGATTATTGAATCAAGTGTTGATTCGATGATTTGATATTAGTCGAGTATATGTGATATAGCCGGATTATTAAATCAAGTGTTGATTTAATAATTTAATATATATATATATTAGATATATTAATATATATTAACTAATATAAATTAACTCACTTAAATATTTCTTTTCTTTGTTTACATTTATATATATAACACACACACACACACACATATATGATATATATATTTAAATGTATTTAGAAATTTGTATCATGCTTGATGATACATGGAACTTGGGTGTATGAGACTTATACCATATCTAAGATAATGTGGGGTTTTTATTATTTAGATAAAACAAAATTAGGTGGAAATTAGCATGGTTGTGAAGCTTAGAGAAGCTTGTGGAAACCTTGACCTAACTCCACTAACTTTTATTTTACTCTGCATATTATTTAACCTAACCATTATCTTAACCTTAGTTAAGTCTATACAAGAGTTTATATTAGATATTTTCTCACCCATGGTTCACAACATACTTCATCTTCTTCTCTTTTCTTCACTTGTGTTTTCTTGAGGTGAAAAAGAATGAGAGGAAAAATATTCTAAAGTGAGCTAAATTCCTACTTCATCAATTTATACCTTATTAGCCATTTAGTATAGGTTTTTTGCTTCACTAATTCATTGATTAGTGAAGAGGTAACTTGAGTTAGAGTCTCCTCAAAGTAGATCATCTTCGGCCTCGAAGATCATTGAGCAAGCTCATTCATTTCGACTAGTGGAGCCTACGGAGAGTCCGGGACGCCACTACTTGGAGCGAAGGGACTTCTACACGGAGCTTTTGAAGTGAAGGACCGGTCTACAAAGGTTGTATTCCATATTCACTTAGTGTAATGTTTGATTACTTGCTCTAAAACCCTAATTCTCTAGTTCGATTCTAGGTTTGAGTTCATTAGCACGCTTAAAATTTTAAAATTATATACTTGATGCACCTTTAAACCTTAGTAAGAGTGCTAATAAACTCCAACACGGTACCTATATGCGTTGCATATAGGCACTCACGTGTTAAATATGTGGGGCTGTTTTAGTGGGGAACTTTCTCTCATCCTTTTTTATAAGGGAACAAATGCCCCCCAGCGTTGCTCTCACGTGGTTTGCATATGAGTGCAACACTGTCTGTCCTCACAGCCGTTGGATTGCTTAGGGGAGTGGAAAGATGAACCGCTCCCCATCATGTCTTATAAATGCAAGGCTTTTGCCTTTAGGAAGCCATTGTTCTTTCATCTTCTTGCTTACTTGTTTTCTTTTAGAATTTAATTCTCTTCTTCAGAGCTTAGTTCTCTGCTTGCTGGAATCTCAGAGTTAAACTCTATTAAAACTTTTTCCTTGGTAAGGATCATGAATGGAGCCCCCCCTTTTTTTGTTCTTTTCATCGTGGATTTCAAATCTGGGGACAGAGTGTTGCTCTTTTCTTAGATTGGTTTCTTAAAGATCCAAATCACACATTTTTTGAAGATTCTAAGATCTTGAATCAATGGGGACCGTTGATCCTCCTCTTAGGGTATTACCATGTTACCGATCTTTAAGATCCTTGGAATTTAATTCCATTGTTTAAAAGGAATTTGTTTCCTCATTACAGAGCTTAGCTCTGAAAGATCTAGAGGCCCTTTGGGAAATTTATTCCCTGGCGTTCTTGGGCATATTTTCATTTTTTGTAGATTTTAATTCGTTGGGTATTTTGACAGACCTTATTTTTCTTTGAGAATGTTAAGAGTTGTTCAAATTCCAATGTCCATTTAATGAGAATCCTTTTTGATTCTTGCAATGATTATCTTGCCTCATCATTGGTGAGCCGCCATATTGATTTTGTGGGGTCTATTGGTTTTGCAGTTAATAGTCCCATGGAACAAACATCCTGTCGTTTTCTTCTGTTATTATATACATATATGTTTTATTAATGGTTTTTCTTTCCCTTATTTCAGGAACAATGGCTTCACTTCCCTACTTTTCTTATACTCGCTCATACGCCACTTTTCCGCAATCGCCGTCGGACGAGGAAGCTATGGCAATGATCATGGCACATGACAGGGACTGTACGAGTCTACTTTTATAGGGGGTTTGGTATGGTCATATCATTCGGGGCCGCCATACCTTTACTTGTAAGGTGCCAACAGATCCCCTCCGCCCAATATCGCTGACAAAACGCCCACAGACCGCTTACACGGTGGAGGTGAATAACTGGACTCCTACAGGCAGGTTTAAGCCGTCAACAACTGGCATACCCAACCAGCCCCTGCTGGCTATAGATATTCTGGGGCGCCATATATGTCAGGGTGAAGCCTGACCCTGGGGGCAAGTTTATAAGGTAGGCCTTACCTCCCGCCACCCAGTAGGCCACCTTCCCTGGGCTCGATACGTTCTTTCTGCCCACCGTGCACAGTTACAGAAGGTTGGGTTGTATCAAGCGGTGCACGCATCTCTATTTCATTACCAGGCCCCTCATGTCTGCTGGGTTAAAGCTTTTCTGAACCAATGGAATCTTCCCACCAACACCTTCTTGCTAGGGGATCGCAAGTACTTGATTTCACTGGAAGAGTTCCGCGAGATCTCCGGATTGCCGATCAGGGGAGAGCATTATGAAGAGTTGCCGCTTCCCGACGAGTATGTGTTCGCGACCGTGCCTACTATGCTTGACGGCCTGACGACTGAAAATGTCGTCCGTCATAAGTACCCAAGTCTAATCAAACCTCTAGGTATCTTTGAGAAACTGTTCGTGACGTCATAAGGGCAAGGCGTCACCTTTGAGACCTTCATTGCCTACTTTCTCCGTGGAGACGCTTTATCCAAAGAGGCTCCAAAGTTCGTGAACATCGACGACCCTTTTGGGTTTGGGTTGAATAAACTGCTGGCCAAAGAGGAAGATTTTCCGCAGTTCTATATTCCGACCTCATCGGCCGTTTCCTTCAATGCGATTGCGGCTCCCTGCATGGACGAAGAGACCTTCTTTGTTGGCTTCATCAGTCTCTCTGGCTCAGTTGGTTCGCCATACCAACGCATCGACGCTTTATGAGAGCCTCCATCTTCTACCCCGCTCATCGCATAGTTGGAGGGGCGCGATTGGCCATTGGTGTTGCAGCATTGTCGCACCTATATCATGGATTAAGCGTTGCGGCTAATACTTCGACCCCAGGCGCAGATGTTGTGAATTTCTCTCTCTATTACTTCATGTCGTGGATCGAGATGCATGTATTGGGATCATTTACTGCACACCGGCGGCCAGATTTTTATGACTCCTATACCTTCCCACGGGTTATGATGTTGGTGGATGCTTCCGCTCCCGATCCGACTCAGCTAGGGGCCCTCCGCGTGTTGCTTAACCCATACTCAAATGAGGGCGGGATGGTTTTTAATGACCGCGTCCTATCTGCTCCCGCGGGGCCTATTCAGCAGCTATTTGATCTGTCAAAGGGTGGAGCGCCATCTCTAAAGCCTAAGGAGATTATGCACTTGTACTCGATTAGGCCGGGCTATTTGTTGTTTCGCCAGAATGACACAGTTCTTTTTATGTGGTATAATCCACACCGCTTTGCCCAGCAATTGGGCTATAACCAGGGAATCCCTCTCGAGGCGTTTTAATTGAGCCCACTTTGTCTCTGGAAGTCACTCGTAACGTCATCCATCATTTTATGCGGCTGAACACCGGCTCTCGTTTCATGATCTCTGAGTCCAACTATCTTTCAAGGTCTGCGGGGTCTTTCAAGAGTTGGTATCACCATCGAGTCGATCCTGTCATTGTCGAAGAGAAGCGGATACTCTTCGAATGCAGAGTTCCAGTTCCGACCCCAGTCACTAGCGCTCCGTTGCGGTCGCGGTCAGTGGTTCGCCCTCCACTGAGGGATAGCGGTCCGGTACTTATCTCCAGTGCCGCCGAAATAAAATCGACTCCTCGCACTGCTGGTATGCTAGTGCACACTAGAGCCTAAGCAAAGGCTTCCAATGAAGCACCAACAGTAGTGTCACCAGCGGCGGTGTCACCAAAGATGATGTCGCCAAAGGGGGATACTGAAAGTGAAGTTGGGCAACGTCGTGCCAAAGCGTCCAGGAGGAGGAAGCGTTCTTCCGCTAGTGTTAGCACAAGTTCCAAAATGAGAAAGAAATCGGTTGCCGGTTTACTCGACACTCTGCTTGAGTCCGAGCCATTTATTCAGGACGATCCGATAGCTATGGAGGAGTCGGACGTCGGTCTTATCTATCCTAGCTCATCTGCCGGGGAGGCCGCGCAATTGGCTGAGGCTTTGAGGCGCTCACAAGATGAGACCAAGGACGTGCGCGTCCCGAAAAAGCCATACCCTCTTGTTATATTCTATGACGTTTTTCCATCATTACGGCGGGTACATATGGGTCCTTTGTTAATGGAGGAAGAACGAGCCCTCAAACAGCCCATAACGGTTGCCTCCGAAGACGAGCTTGCATTAAAGACAGGTAGTCATTCATCTGTGCTTGAACCTCAGCGAGCATACTTAGCCAAAAAGGAAAAACGTCTCGAAAAAGCCATACTTCAAGCTCCTTGGCGTATTGGTATGATTCTTTCTCGTGTCCTTCTTTGAGCGAATAGTCTGTATTACTTTTATATCTTCTCATTTTTGTGAAAACTTTGCAGGGACTTCGGCAGCGAAAGAGGATTTAAGTCCAGGTCGGGCCATAATTGTGGACTCTACAAATATCTCCCGTGATGCACCGGCAGGTGTAGAGAAGATTATTAAAGCTGCTACTCTTGCTGTGGAGCTTCCGGTGGTAACTTCTGTTCCTTCAGTGTCTATTCCTTCAGCAGAGGTGACTTCACCGGCCACAGATCCCATGAACATCTCTAAGGACGCACCAAAGGGTGTTGAAGAGATTGCTGAAGCCGTTAGTCTTGTCTTGGAGCTCCCATGGCAACTTCCATCCCTTCAGTATCTATACTTTCAGCAGAGGTGACCTCGCCGGCCATAGATCCAATGGATCTCTCTAGTGGTGCCCTGGAGGGCGTAGAAAGGATTACCGAGACCGCTGCCCTCTCCTTGGAGCCTGAAGTGGCGGCTGTTGTTTCTCAATTGAAAGTTGCTACGCCGACACATATCCCCAATGATGTGCCTGAGGGTGTGGAGGAGGCTGCCGAGGCTGCCATCCCTCCAGTTCAAGGCGGGCGAAGTATCGAAAGTAATGTTCTGCATTTCATTTTAACGATCCCTCCGTTATCTGAACCCTTCCTTCTTTCAAAATTGCGGGAATTGGCGGCTTCCATCGTGGATCTATCTCCTAGAAAAACCTTCCAGCGTTTGCTCGATATGGCTGCCGTACAGGCGATTCCTCCGTAAAGCATAGTCCTTTCTTTTAGGCAAGGCCGGTGTTCTTTTGGTCTTCTTTTTTTTATTATTATTTTTCACAATGATGCTAATATGCGCTCCACAGTTCTGGAAGTCGATGACGAAGTCGAGATCCTTGATGGACCTGGGGATCTCTCAAATCCCCCTTGCATGACTGTGGGTAAGTAAGGCTTTATCTTTGGCATTGTTTTGTTTATCCCATGTTTATAAATCTCACTGACTGTTCATAAATCTTAACAGCTCTGTCAACCCTAACCCCGTTAGAATCTCGGATCCCCATGCCACCAAGCCCGTATGCCCGGCGTGCGTCTGAAAGGATGGCGAAACAAAGCATCTACTCCCTGGCGGCTCCTCACGCAGAAGAATTTGCTGTCGAAGCCAACGCTTCCTTGTCCGTTCTTGCCACCTATCATGACGAACCATTGGTGCGTGTTTGGGTTGAGTATTTTCGCCGAGTGGAGGTCTGCCTACACGGGCTTGAGTGGATCTGTCTTCCTTCCGACATCTTAACCGTAAAATCGAGTCTGCAGGTATGGATCGAACGGTGTGCAGCCATTCTACAGTCATGTGAGAAGAGGCTCAACTCAAAGTTTTCGGAGAGGGAGTTAGCTTCAAACGCTTTGGGGGAACTTCAGGCTCAGCTTACCGCCAAGACTACCCGTGCATATGAAATTTGGCGGGTGCTTCAAGAAACTGTTACAGAGGTGGTGGCTCTTGACAAAGTTGTTATCTTTACCCGCCAGAGAAGCCCATAAAGTCACCGAAAGGGAGCTTGAGAGTCGGTTTGCTTCATACCAGACTCAACAGACTCAGGCGGGGACCTGTCTTGCCGCACTAACGGAGCTTGAACCCGATGTCCAGCGGAGGAATGACGAACTTACTAGCCTATTGCACCGTCCGCCGGCTTAAACACATTTTTTTCTCTGTATATTCTCCTTCTTCTTTTCATTTTTGTATTCATTCCATGAATAAGAGTATCTTGTACTCATTTTGATTCATGAATAAAAGACCTATTTTTCTTCATACTAGCGCTTTTTTTTCTTTTGCTGTCTTGGCTTAGCATAAAGTAGTTTATGTACTCATTTCGGAGTTTTTAGTTTATTCACTCATCCCGGAGTTTCTAGTTTATGAACTCATTTCGGAGCTCGTAGTTTATTTACTCATCCCGGAGTCTCTAGTTTATGAACTCATTTCGGAGCTTGTTTAGTTTACCTCACTTGGGCTTGTAGGAAAACTAGTCCTAACGTCACAGTTAACCCCTGCTCTTTATGACAGAGGTCCGTTAGGGTCTGTGGTACTAGGGTTTTATCCGTTGTACCGTCGCGTTGGCTCATGCATTTCTTGATATGCAATCTTGCTGTTCGAGTAGCCCCGTGACTGTCGTGTCTCTGATCCCTTCGGGGGCTGGACAAGACGTCTTCAAGTAATCTCCCATGTCATATTACCGTCGGAAGAGCAAGCGTTATGGATTTTCCATACCGCTTTTTACTTGAGGTTAGACTCAATTTGGGAGCCCCGATGAGTTATAACCACTCCGCGCTGGTGTGGTATGATCTCCGATAGTCTTTCAGGTTTTATTTGAGTTGCCATCAAGACCCTGAAGCCAGGGATTTTCCTTTGCTTCGTTTGCTGGCATTGAGTCTGCTGTAACGAGACGAATGTCGCGGTTGCCTCTAGGTTGTTTGTGAACCGTCGAGGCTTGGAACTAGGGACTCTGCTATGGCTCCGTTTGTTTTGACCCTGGGGTCAGTTGTTGACGTTGGTCTGCACCCTGCTGGAGTGAGAAGGAATGTCGGGGTGACATCGCGTCTGCTGTATCGAGATGAACGTCGAGGTGGTCTCTAGGTTGTTGGTGAACCGTCGGGACCTGGAAGTAGGGATTTTGCCATGGCTCTGTTTTGTTTTGACCCTGGGGTCGGTTGTTGACGTTGCGTCTGCATCCTGCTGGAGCGAGGAGGAACGCCGGGGTGATATTTAGGCTGTAGATGTTGCCGTCGAGACTAGGAACTAAGGACTTTTCCATGGCTCTGCTGTTTTGACCCTGGAATCGGTTGTTGACATTGCGTCTGCATCCTGCTGGAATGAGAAGGAACGCCAGGATGATCTCTAGGCTGTAGATGCTGCTGTCGAGACTGGGAACTAGGGACTTTGCCATGGCTCCGCTGTTTTGACCCTGGGGTCATTTGTTGACGTTACGTCTGCATCCTGCTGGAGTGAGAAGGAATGCTGGGGTGATCTCTAGGCTCTAAATATTGCCGTCGAGACTGGGAACTAGGGACTTTGCCATGGCTCCGCTTTGTTTCGACCCTGGGGTCGGTTGTTGACATTACGTCCGCATCCTGCTGGAGTGAGAATGAACGCCGGGGTGATCTCTAGGATGCATATGTTGTCGTCGAGACCTGGCTTTCCCTTTGACGGAGCCTGGTAGGAAAATGTGGTTCCCTTTTCTTTTGTGCCCATGGATCGTATACAGGGGTTGATGCGGACTCACCTGCAAGGCAAAAATTTTCTCTTCTTTTTTTGTTTCTTTCCGCGATGCTCTATCATTTCAGTTTTTTATATCGCGAAAGTCGCGTTTGCCCAATCATTTCAGCTATTTTTCGCGGTACCCAATCATTTCGGCTATTTATATTTTTACTCGCTATTTTTTTATTGCGAGTTGCCCTATCATTTCAGCTATTTCATATGCATATATTTTTGGCTCGCTGATTTTTATTGCGAGTTACCCCATCATTTAGGCTATTTCATATGCATTTTTTGCTTGCTGATTTTGTTGCGAGTATGGAACTTGAGATCTGATACCAATCTTAGCATCAGCATCGCTGCGACTGGAATATGGCCAGGAGCGAATCATCATTTGCCTTGAGAGACTTGGAATTTTCTCAGCATCGCCACCACTGGAATATTTCCAGGAGCGAATCATCATTTGCCTTTGCTGATTTGAACATAGGCGTCTTAGCAAACAAGGTTAGGATCTTGCCGACTAAGGCTTTTTGACTTCATGAGCCGTAAGGGTCTCATAAAGGTATTTCTCCCTACGAGTCATGAGGATCTCGTAAGTGTATTTTCTCCTTAGGAATCGTGAGGATTCCTAAGTGTATGTTCTCTTATAAGTCGTAAGGATCTCATAAGAGTATTTTCTCCTTGTAAGTCGAGAGGACCTACAAGTGTTGTTCATCATATGAGGACATTTCTCTTCATTGGTGGAACTAGGTGAGGGAACGTTTATTTATGCCTGTGGATTGTATACAATGGCCGATATTGGACCGCCTGTAGAGAAACTTGGGGGATATGACGACTTAAGAACAGGTTCAAATCCCTGTAGCTTAAGTAAATCTTGTGAGCCGTGAGGGTCTCATAAGGGGAATTCTCGTTACGAGTCGTGAGGATCCCGTAAGTATAATTTCTCCTTAGGAATCATGAGGATTCCTAAGTGTGCTGCTCCTTTTGTGAGTCGTAAGGATCTCACGCAGGTATTTTCTCCTCACAAGGTCGAGAGGACCTTGTAAGTGCACATGAATTTTTTTTACGAGTCTGCGCCCTATTTGGGTTTTCACAAACTCGCCGGTTGTCTTGCTGTTTTTACCCACGGCGCCCTTTCGGGTTTTCATCCATGCCCATTTTGTTTTTCGATGCACCATTTTTTTCTCTCTTTATTATTTTTTAAAATGAGATTGCTCCCTTCCGGGTTTTCACAAACTCGTCGGCAATCCTGCTATTTTTACTCACGGTGTCCTTTCGGGTTTTCATCCGTGCCCATTTCGCTTGTGGATATACCGTTTTTTTAGCGAACGATGAAACTCTCGAAAATAGTTTCGCCGCAGGTGACCCATCTGTTTGTCGGTGGGACTTGGGGATGGCTTCATTGCTGGAGAAGCTGTGTAGCCGGTAGGACTTGAGTTGCAACCTTTGCCGTTAGGACTTGGATTGTAATATAGATCTCAAGAAAGGATATCGCCATATTTGGGGCGATGTGCCATGTTTGAGGCGACACACTAGTTTAGGGAAGTTTCGGTCCATTATCGCCATATTTGAGGCGAATTTCTAGTTTAAGGAATTTTCGGTCCAACATTCTCATTCGGTCGCGAAGTTGCATAAATCACCCCTTCCAACTCTTGTTTGCTGAGATACTGTCACGCCCCGCTTCCCAAAATACGGAATACGAGGGGTAGACAAGGCCAGCCATGCTCCTACGGTCAAGGAAATGTCCTGCCGTAGTCACACTTCGGCTTCTAGTTTATCATGGTAAACAGTAAAGATGCGCAGATAATGAGAAATGCAGTAACTGAAAGGAACAATGTGAAGACTGACCTGAAGTGGAACAAACGAATGTAACTCAGAATAAGAAGTCTGTGATGCACTTGGTCCAGCCTAAATCTTCTCCTCATACTGAGCATGCATACTCAGGTCGTCAGAGCGACGCAACAACAATATTATTATAATAAGATAAAACAGGTAAGTGAGGTAATACCAGTATAAGAACAATGTAAGTAATCATGGTGTCACTATATGATGCAGAATATGTTATGTGTCCCTATCGGTCTCTAGGTCATGTTTGAAATCATATAGTGGAAGGAGGATCATGTTTAACAGGAGTCTCGTACATACCCGAGACAACGGCCCACATGCCCGGGACATAACCCTGTCAGCCGGATCGCTAGATCGTATCTTACACGTATCAGTATCACGGTTCGAATGATCATCCTCTAAACACGGTCCCGCTAAATACGATACTCTTTCCACTTTGATTTCCCCCTTTTCCCCAGGTTTACACTATTTATGATCTTGATCTAGTCGTGTACAAGTATACCAATGGCACGGTTTTATCACTGTTCACTGTATTTATCACTGTCACGAATGTTCACTTTCCATTGGGCACGATTTTATCACTGTTCACTGTATTTATCACTGTCACGAATATTCACTTTCCATTGGTGTACTTGTCACTCCTAAACCAATATCTATCACGCACGATAATGCAATGTCCACACACACTAACACTGAATATATGGCAAGGGTATGATATATGTGTATTGTATGCTACCAATAAGCTTTATATGTTATGAATCAACATGCATGTCATGAACTAAAATAAATTGCACAAATTACTATGTTACGAATTCGGC
This sequence comes from Agapanthus africanus, assembly GCA_030015575.1. NCBI lineage: Eukaryota > Viridiplantae > Streptophyta > Magnoliopsida > Asparagales > Amaryllidaceae > Agapanthus > Agapanthus africanus. The sequence goes on along the minus strand of JASDDO010000026.1, from coordinate 5,344,217 downwards.
AAAAATAATGTAAGTAAGATATATAGAACAATAAGTCAGTAATTCATCAAAATTTGTTTCAGTTCAATCGGAGTTTCGGTTTTCAAGATATAACTGTTTCAGTTTAAGTGCTCGCGGCTGGAATTTCAATTTCAGAATTGAACGTCTGTTTCGCGGCACGAATTGCACCCAGTTGGGCTCAGAATTTAGCGATGTCACAGTTAAATGAAATCTAGGGATTTCGATAGGGTATTCGACGCAACAGAAGGATCCTCAATCACATCTGTACGTTGAAAGTTATACACATTTTAATGTCAGTGTGTCATTTCAGAATCTGTTCTGGACAGTTATACGTTCTGCCCTTTTAAATACAGTTTAAAATATCAAACGGCGATGAATCGGAATGAAACCACTTGTTTTCTCTCACTAACAGGAATATCTTATAACTACTACAAAGTTCCGTATCATACGATTTCAGGAAATACGGGGACGCAGGTCTTTGATCAGAACACACTAATCAGAAACGCTCTGGACTGCAGTCCAGAGTCGTGTTCCGACCCAGATATCATCATGATCACAGAACATAAATCATTAGGATTTTCCATAGGGTTAAAGTTCGTTAAGTCGGCTTCGATTTAAGCCCTAGAACACATCAATCCGTTATGCATATGATTTATAGTGATTTTATTCGTTTTCAGACACGAGAAAATTCTAGTTTTAATGGCATATTTGGGGGTATCAATTTTTGTCACGAACGATCGTATTTTCCAGCAATATTTATACACAATATTCATTATCAAGTGGGCCAATAAAAGGTATCAGTTTCCGTCAAAATAAATTATTATTTCCATGAGAGACTAGCATCGAACACTTATGTCATATTATGTATCGGTATTCGGCAAATCCGTAAACTAGATATTTTAGGTTTATACCACTAATATTTTAGCATGAAGCAAGTAAACACTTGCCTGGTAACGTCTCGGGGTCGCGAGGCAGCAACGTCGTCACGAACGTGTAGGTGAGTGCTGCATGCTCCCACAACTCTTGATGATACGGTCCTTCGGGTCTTCTCTTTGACGTCCCGATCTCCCGCGGAATGTCCGGTCTTCATCTCGTCGCCGGAAGGGCACCACATCGCCTACGTCTTTTACGGGCTCCCACCTCAATGCCGAGGCAACTCGGGCACGAAGCTGGCTAGTCGACGTGCCCAAGACTTGCTGTAGAATGTGTAGTGAAGTTGTCTCTTTTGGGGTTTTGGATGGTTGCCATGATGGAGGAATTTGTACAATGATTTTTCATGGACACTTGATGAAAAAATGGAGGTTGCCATGGAGCAAAAATGGGCTCGGCCAAAGGCATTTTTCCTCACTCGAAATTGGAAGGAAGCAAGCTCTCTAATCAGCCCCTGCACACATCCTTGTGCTCTGTGGAACAAAACAGCCCCCTCATCTTATATTAGCTCAATGCAAAATCCACTAATAAATTAATCAAACACTTCATTCATTCCAGCACACTCCTTCAAAGCTCAATGTAACCTTTTAATAAATTAATGCATCAAATGCACACTGCCATGTTCAATTTGCACTCATTTATATCTTTCCATTAAATTAACCCCTCATTATAATGTCTGCACACTTCATTTGCACTTCCATCACACATGCACCATGATTTATTTCTTTCCTTTAAATTAACCCCTTAACCCACCAAACTCCAGCACCAGTGCACTCATATATGAAGGGGCCCACGAAATTAAGCATGAAGGAATAATTTCCCACTAAAAAAAAATCTTCACCCCATACCCAACAGTGGCCGGCCCAATAATCCATCCAAATAAAAATATTAATTGCAAACTTGCAATTAACCCCCTCCATCAAAAAGTCCGGCCGGAAAGAACAAAGGAAAACCGGCCGGAACGAAATGCAAACTGGCAATGGGCCGGAAAAATATTATTAGAATGAAAACGGGGATTTACATCATACCCCCCTTAACAAAAATTTCGTCCTCGAAATTTAACAAGAATACAAAAAAAACAAAAGTACTAACCAAAGAGATGTGGATAACGATAACGGATGTCTTCCTCCCGCTCCCAGGTGGATTCTCCTGGGGAACGACCGCCCCATGACACTCGGACTAAAGGAATGATCTTATTTTTCAGCACTTTCTCTCTGTGGTCGAGAATGGTAGTAGGCTGCTCCTCGTACGATAAGTCGGTACCCAAAATTAGCTCTGAATGGTCCAGGACATGGCTCTCATCCCGAACATAACGCCGCAATTGTGACACGTGGAAGGTATTGTGCACACCAGCTAGCGATGGAGGCAAGGCGAGTCGATAGGCCACCTCTCCTACTCGCTCTAGCACCTCAAAAGGTCCGATAAAGCGGGGACTAAGTTTTCCCCGACCTCCGAACCTGATAACTCCACGAGTAGGGGAAATCTTCAAGAACACATGATCTCCAACTTCGAACTCGAGTGCCCTTCTGCTGGCATCTGCCCAACTCTTCTGTCGATCCTGAGCCGCCTTGATACGCTGTCTGATCATTTGGATTTTGTCGACTGTCTGAACAATGAGTTCGGGGCCCAGTAGTCTTCGTTCTCCCACATCATCCCAACATACTGGGGATCGACATTTCCGCCCGTATAGTGCTTCAAAAGGAGCCATCTGTATACTAGCCTGATAACTATTGTTGTAAGAAAACTCGACTAGGTGCAGATGGTCCTCCCAGGAACCCTGAAAGTCCAACATACAGGCTCTCAACATATCCTCGAGCGTCTGAATCGTACGCTCGGATTTTCCATTCGTCTGTCGGTGATAAGCTGTGCTGAAATTAAGGCGGGTACCCAAGCTCTCCTGTAAGCTCTTCCAAAAGTGCGACAAGAATCTCGTGTCCCGGTCTGACACAATGCTGACTGGAACACCGTGAAGTCGCACAATCTCCTGCATATATCTTTCTGCCACTGATTCTGTCGACTGTCCCACTCGGAAAAGTAGAAAGTGTGCAGCTTTTGTGAGGCGGTCGACGATAACCCAAATAGCGTTATTGCCTCTAGGGTTCCGTGGTAAGGCCGTCACAAAATCCATAGTAATGTGCTCCCACTTCTATTCAGGTATCGGCAATGGTTGTAACAATCCTGCTGTTCTCTGATGTTCCGCCTTCACCTGCTGACATACCAAACACCTGGATACGAACCTCGCAATTTCCCGTTTCATTCCGTTCCACCAAAAGTGCTGCTTTAGATCCTGATACATTTTTGTACCTCCTGGATGCACAGAATAAGCTGAACTGTGTGCTTCAGCCAAAACTTCTTCTCGTCCATCTCCTTTAGGTACGCAGAGTCTGCTACCGAATCTCAGAGAGCCATCTTCGTGTATAATCAAATCCGTTCTCAATCCAGCTTCCACTTGCTCTCTGAACTTTTGCAATCGAGGATCATCCGCTTGTGCAATCTTGATGCGATCCACCAGGGAAGATTGCACCTGTAGTTGCCAAAATTGACTGAGTGCGTTCGGAGTAATGACATCAAGTTCAAGTCTCTGGAAATCCTCAATAATACTCCTCTGATTGGTCAACATCATGACCGCTGGTTTGCGACTGAGTGCATCTGGTACAACATTGACCTTCCCCGGGTGATACTGAAGGTCCAAGTCATAATCTGCCATTAGTTCTAGCCATCGGCGCTGCCTCATGTTCAGTTCCTTCTGAGTGAAAACATACTTCAAACTTTTATGATCCGTGTAAACCTCCACTTTCTCACCCAATAGATAGTGCCTCCAAATCTTCAACGCAAAGACTACCGCGGCTAACTCCAAGTCATGCGTGGGGTAGGTCTTCTCGTGGTTTCTCAGTTGACGTAGGCGTAAGCAACCACACGGCCATGCTGCATCAAAACACAGCCTGAACCCTTTCCTGAGGCATCACTGTGTATCACCAAACCACCTGAATTATCTGGTACAGTAAGAATAGGCGCCGTGGTTAGTTTCTGCTTTAGTGTGTCGAATGCCTGAGTGCTTTCTTCTGTCCATGTAAACGGCACGTCCTTCCGTGTCAGCCTCGTCAATGGTTCCGCGATTCTTGAGAAATCTTGGACGAATCTCCGATAATAACCTGCCAATCCCAGAAAGCTCCTGATCTCGGCTACAGACTTCGGCGTTGGCCAATCTCTGACCGATTCTATCTTTGCCGGGTCCACCGAGATGCCTTCGCTCGAAACAATATGTCCCAAAAATTGTACCTTGTCGAGCCAGAGTTCACACTTGCTTAGCTTCGCATACAGCTTCTCTTCCCGAAGAATTTGTAGGACCGTGCGTAAATGCTCAGCATGCTCTTCCCAGGTCTTCGAGTAGACAAGTATGTCGTCGATAAAGACAACGACGAACGTGTCTAAGTATTTTGCGAACACCCTGTTCATTAAATCCATGAATATTGCTGGGGCATTGGTAGCACCGAACGGCATCACAAGGAACTCGTAATGTCCGTACCGGGTCCTGAAAGCCGTCTTGCATACATCCTCGGCTGCTACTCTGATTTGATGATATCCAGAACGGAGGTCCAACTTCGAGAATATCTTTGCCCCACTTAGCTGATCGAATAGGTCGTCAATGCGCGGGATTGGGTACTTGTTCTTTATTGTGACCTTGTTCAGCTCCCGATAATCTATACACATCCTTCTTGTGTCGTCTTTCTTCTTAACTAGAAAGACTGGAGCTTCCCAAGGTGAATCGCTGCTGCGAATCCAACCCCTTTCTCTAGCAATTCGGCAACCTGCTTCTTGACTTCCTCCAATTCCACTGGTGCCATTGGATAGTATACCTTAAGATTGGCGCTGCATCAGGAACAAGATCGATCGAGAACTCTATGCCTCGCTTCGGCGGTAAACCTGATATGTCTTCGAACACGTCCATGAAATCTCGAACAACAGTTGGCATATCTTCCTTATCCACCTCCATCGACGAAAGAACATTGTTTGTCGGCCTAGCCCTAAACTCGATTGGCCCTACAGAACTGCTTCCTCCAGCAAAACAAACTCCGGATGTCCGGGAATCTGGAGAATCACTTTCCTTTCCTTACAATCAATATGAGTGTGGAAAGTGCTGCGAAAATCCATTCCCAAGACAACAACAAAGGGATGCACCAGAATTGAATAATCCTAATGCGGGGAAAAACAAGAACAAGTAAGATACCGAGATGACTTCATCCGACGTCAAGATACTGAAGAGGATTAAGCACGGTAAACAGGATTCAAGCTTGCGATAAAATATGAACTGGAAAGTAACAGAATCAAGGCAATATGAAGACCATGGAACACGGAAATTAATCAAGACCAGGACTCCAAGTTACTTAAATAGAGTACCGCATTGTAACCATGCTGCAGTTCATAGTTACAATCACATAACTCCACTCAAGTCGCCCAAATCCTAGTATTAGAATCAAGGAACATGGAGAAACAATAGAGAACCAAAAGGTTTCAAGTCGAGATGCAAAATGGGTTTGCATATCGTCAAGACGAAGGATAAAAGAAAGATATGATTCAAGAATCATGATAGCAATGTGGCACGACATGTTCCTAATCACGAGTATTCTGATTCGTGTATTGGGTCCAATACCCAACTACAAAAGAATCAAACTCGATTAACCTATAACCTATGCTCTGATACCAACAAAACCATGTCACGCCCCGCTTCCCAAAATACGGAATACGAGGGGTAGACAAGGCCAGCCATGCTCCTACGGTCAAGGAAATGTCCTGCCGTAGTCACACTTCGGCTTCTAGTTTATCATGGTAAACAGTAAAGATGCGCAGATAATGAGAAATGCAGTAACTGAAAGGAACAATGTGAAGACTGACCTGAAGTGGAACAAACGAATGTAACTCGGAATAAGAAGTCTGTGATGCACTTGGTCCAGCCTAAATCTTCTCCTCATACTGAGCATGCATACTAAGGTCGTCAGAGCGACGCAACAACAATATTATTATAATAAGATAAAACAGGTAAGTGAGGTAATACCAGTATAAGAACAATGTAAGTAATCATGGTGTCACTATATGATGCAGAATATGTTATGTGTCCCTATCGGTCTCTAGGTCATGTTTGAAATCATATAGTGGAAGGAGGATCATGTTTAACAGGAGTCTCGTACATACCCGAGACAACGGCCCACATGCCCGGGACATAACCCTGTCAGCCGGATCGCTAGATCGTATCCTACACGTATCAGTATCACGGTTCGAATGATCATCCTCTAAACACGGTCCCGCTAAATACGATACTCTTTCCACTTTGATTTCCCCCTTTTCCCCAGGTTTACACTATTTATGATCTTGATCTAGTCGTGTACAAGTATACCAATGGCACGGTTTTATCACTGTTCACTGTATTTATCACTGTCACGAATGTTCACTTTCCATTGGGCACGATTTTATCACTGTTCACTGTATTTATCACTGTCACGAATATTCACTTTCCATTGGTGTACTTGTCACTCCTAAACCAATATCTATCACGCACGATAATGCAATGTCCACACACACTAACACTGAATATATGGCAAGGGTATGATATATGTGTATTGTATGCTACCAATAAGCTTTATATGTTATGAATCAACATGCATGTCATGAACTAAAATAAATTGCACAAATTACTATGTTACGAATTCGGCAAAAATGATGTAAGTAAGATATATAGAACAATAAGTCAGTAATTCATCAAAATTTGTTTCAGTTCAATCGGAGTTTCAGTTTTCAAGATATAACTGTTTCAGTTTAAGTGCTCGCGGCTGGAATTTCAATTTCAGAATTGAACGTCTATTTCGCGGCACGAATTGCACCCAGTTGGGCTCAGAATTCAGCGATGTCACAGTTAAATGAAATCTAGGGCTTTCGATAGGGTATTCGACGCAATAGACGGATCCTCAAACACATCTGTACGTTGAAAGTTATACACATTTTAATGTCAGTGTGTCATTTCAGAATCTGTTCTGGACAGTTATACGTTCTGCCCTTTTAAATACAGTTTAAAATATCAAACGGCGATGAATCGGAATGAAACCACTTGTTTTCTTTCACTAACAGGAATATCTTATAACTACTGCAAAGTTCCGTATCATACGATTTCAGGAAATACGGGGACGCAGGTCTTTGATCAGAACACACTAATCAGAAACGCTCTGGACTGCAGTCCAGAGTCGTGTTCCGACCCAGATATCATCATGATCACAGAACATAAATCATTAGAATTTTCCATAGGGTTAAAGTTCGTTAAGTCGGCTTCGATTTAAGCCCTAGAACACATCAATCCGTTATGCATATGATTTATAGTGATTTTATTCGTTTTCAGACACGAGAAAATTCTAGTTTTAACGGCATATTTGGGGGTATCAATTTTTGTCACGAACGATCGTATTTTCCAGCAATATTTATACACAATATTCATTATCAAGTGGGCCAATAAAAGGTATCAGTTTCCGTCAAAATAAATTATTATTTCCATAAGAGACTAGCATCGAACACTTATGTCATATTATGTATCGGTATTCGGCAAATCCGTAAACTAGATATTTTAGGTTTATACCACTAATATTTTAGCATGAAGCAAGTAAACACTTGCCTGGTAACGTCTCGGGGTCGCGAGGCAGCAACGTCGTCACGAACGTGTAGGTGAGTGCTGCATGCTCCCACAACTCTTGATGATACGGTCCTTCGGGTCTTCTCTTTGACGTCCCGATCTCCCGCGGAATGTCCGGTCTCCATCTCGTCGCCGGAAGGGCACCACATCGCCTACGTCTTTTACGGGCTCCCACCTCAATGCCGAGGCAACTCGGGCACGAAGCTGGCTAGTCGACGTGCCCAAGACTTGCTGTAGAATGTGTAGTGAAGTTGTCTCTTTTGGGGTTTTGGATGGTTGCCATGATGGAGGAATTTGTACAATGATTTTTCATGGACACTTGATGAAAAAATGGAGGTTGCCATGGAGCAAAAATGGGCTCGGCCAAAGGCATTTTTCCTCACTCGAAATTGGAATGAAGCAAGCTCTCTAATCAGCCCCTGCACACATCCTTGTGCTCTGTGGAACAAAACAGCCCCCTCATCTTATATTAGCTCAATGCAAAATCCACTAATAAATTAATCAAACACTTCATTCATTCCAGCACACTCCTTCAAAGCTCAATGTAACCTTTTAATAAATTAATGCATCAAATGCACACTGCCATGTTCAATTTGCACTCATTTATATCTTTCCATTAAATTAACCCCTCATTATAATGTCTGCACACTTCATTTGCACTTCCATCACACATATGCACCATGATTTATTTCTTTCCTTTAAATTAACCCCTTAACCCACCAAACTCCAGCACCAGTGCACTCATATATGAAGGGGCCCACGAAATTAAGCATGAAGGAATAATTTCACACTAAAAAAAAATCTTCACCCCATACCCAACAGTGGCCGGCCCAATAATCCATCCAAATAAAAATATTAATTGCAAACTTGCAATTAACCCCCTCCATTAAAAAGTCCGGCCGGAAAAAACAAAGGAAAATCGGCCGGAACGAAATGCAAACTGGCAATGGGCCGGGAAAATATTATTAGAATGAAAACGGGGATTTACAGATACTGTTGCTTCTCCTTTGTTTGCATGGACACTTCACGCCTTAAACTATTTTTGCCTTCTTGGACTTCTTCATCTATCATCGTGCCAATCGGGTTGTTTTATAAGAAGTACCGGGCATTTTAAACAGCACCTGCCCCTTGCTTATCAATATCGCTTTCCGATACTGATGGAGCGTCTTCTTCATATACAAAGAAATGAGATATCACGTCATTCCTTCTGCCGAGTCTTCCTCTTCCTTAGAAGAATGAATTTGACTTGGGGTTTTTTCCTCATCGTCTGATTCGGAGTGGGACATGGGTTTCACATCCCTCCCATGGTTTTTTGGTTCAAGTGGGATATTCCACTTGATTGCAGAATCCGCTTGTAAGTCCCTTGATATTTTATCTGTTCTTTGAGAAGAAAGAACCATCCCACGTAGAGATTCTTCCGCCAGTGAGAAATATACCACCTGTGTATATCTCAGGGGGGGAGCGAGTACCCATGTCGTCGCTATTTTGGCGGCAGGTTGCTTCAAAGTCGCTCATTTTTTGTTGAGCGTTGGCGACAAATGCCACCTTACCTCCTCTTTTCATTCATCTTCATCGGATGATGAAGGGTCTTGACCCAGCTGATCCAGTCGAGTCATTTTTGTTAGCTATAGTGCCCTCAAGGCAATTATCATAGTCGCAGGCAGGTGATTATGATGATTGAGGGAGGACCTATACCGGTAGAACAGTCTTACTCGAGATGATAGTATGCTATCTGGTTTGTCTTTATCATCATGTACAACATTAGGTGGCATTACAGATCACTATTACATATTGATAGAGCCCATATGATTCTTGCTTAATTGTCAGCTGTATGATGGCGATCATATACGTGGGAGCTCTGGATAGTCTATAGGCACATCCTTAAATGTCCCTAGTCGTGGGAGTTTCGAGACTGGGCATCGATACTCCAGAGTAGACTAGTGTATACTGATCGAGACCGCGACGAGGGGTGGTGGCCGGTCTTACAAGCCATTAGTGTTACTTTGTTCACCTAAGATGTATACATGTGCTCATTGGGTTATGAGTACACTGGACGGAATCGCCAGGAACATGCTAGTTGGTATTATACCTATTGTCAGATAGCAGTTCCCTGGTGACATGTGTACAGGTTAGTCTATCGACCTGAGATCATCATTTGTCTCGTATGAGTTCCCACTGTGCTTTGATTACTGCCCTACCACGGCTCAAAGGAGTCGTACAAACAGGTTTTAGTTGGGTACAGTCCCGAGCACATGGAGGCAGTGAGCAGATCGTTGGAGGATTCGTCTTTCTCGGTATTGGGGGTTGATGTCGCGGCTATGCACGGGTGGCCTTCACCAGAAATCCTTGGCCAAAATAGTCGAGAATTACTGATCTAGGATCGGTAGTTTCTCAGGTGGCGATAGGCTTCATACTGACACTAAATGTCGCATTATTAGGGGTTTGACTTTATCCACCCCCTAGACTCGATATGCGATACTCATAGACGAACGGACCAGACTGTACGGATATTGTCACTGTCAGGCTCAGTAGGGGTTTCAGGATGAGTTTGCTCGCCGGCCTCCCTTTCGCTCAATACCTGGATAGCCGTTACGTACAACTTGTGTCGCTGACGTGCTTGTGGTTGGACTCACTGTCGTCATATTGACGAGTCTTTAGAGTCCCACACAGAGGGTTTTCCTGCTTCCAGCGAAACAATGTAGAGGCCGTATGGTTTTACGCTAGGGTTCGATCGCATACGTGTACTTGTGCACGGATGATGATCGGACGGATAATACTAGTGGGCTTTGGTTTAAGCCGGATTCTAGTATTATATTTGTTGGATTATTTTCGTCTCTTTGTATTCGTGTTCTTCGGAATACGGATGCGGGTATGTATATACGGTTGAGGGGTATTCTTGTAATTTATTACAAGATTACTTTTAGAAGATTACACCTCATCATAGTTTAGACCTTTTTGGATTAAAAGGTTATTGAGGTGTAGGATGAGGTGTTCATTGCATTTTTGTGGCATGGCTAATTAGTGACCCATGGTTACTATTCGAGCATGCTTAGGGTTATTTGTTTGTTGTGAGATTATGTTGACTTGAGATATTTTTTGTTGACCAAGATATTTTGGAGACATGGACATTTATGTGATGGCTCCATTATTTCTTATCACACTCACACAACAAACAAAAACACAAACCATTATTCATTTTTTTTTCTCTCTCTTGAGTTGCTTTCAACACCTCATTCTCATGGCATCTTCTTCTTCCTCTAGCTCCATCCAAACCCTCTAATGAGTTGAGAATCGTTGGGTGTCTTGAGACAAATTAATCCTTCATCACTCTCTACTTCATCTACGGTATCTAGAGTAGCGATCTAGGTGCCCTGGTTGCTTCGGATATGAGGTTGGAGCTCGTTGCATAGACTCTCGGGTGGATCATCTTCGATGGAGGGAGACTGGAGATCAAGCTTGATCAAGAAAGCCCCTAGGAGCTTGGGATGATAGTTGAAGACCGAAGAACACGGATCTATTCGGTATAACCATTCTAACTCCTTTGCATGTTTTGTTATCTAGGGCTTATGGGTAGATCCGGGTAATTGGTTGTGGTAGCGCCAAGTTTTATAAATTTTTGTTCTGCATTTGGTCACAGATTAATAGCCGGGGCGCTTGCATAACCCAACAATTTTATCCATGAGCTCTTGGTAGGTTGTCGGCTTGAAAAGGGCCGTAGATGGAAACACTTTTGAATTTGGGTCAAGGGTAGCCGGGGCGCTTGCATAACCCAACAATTTTATCCATGAGCTCTTGGTAGGTTGTCGGCTTGAAAAGGGCTGTAGATGGAAACTCTTTTGAATTTGGGTCAAGGGTGGCTATGAACATTCCCACAGCTGCAGCTTCGTCGATATGTTGCTCGTATTTTGACTAGAGATTTCACCATCTAGTAACATATTGAACCCATGTCTCATTCGGTCTAACTCTTTCATTGATCAACGTCATTACGGTAGTGCGTTTAGCGAATCTCTGACAGAAAAGCGTCTCCATCTCGTCGAAGGTATTCACGGATTCATTCGGGAGTTCTGCATACAATTCGAAGGCAATGCCTGCCAGACAGCTGACGAACTGTCAGAGGAGAAGTATATCATTCTCTCCAGTGTTACCGCACATGGATTTAAATCGCGCGATGTGCTGGTGAGGATTCCCGATTCCTTTGTATATGTGGAGTCGGAAGTATGTATTCTGGTGGGTACTTATTTGATCGTACTACGCCGGATATGATCGACCAGTCTTGATTGGCTTATTTGATGCTTCACTGGCATAGTGAGTTTTGACTTGCTGAGCGATATATGTTTCCAGCTTTTCTTTTAGGAATCATTTCATCCTCAGCCGTTGATGAGGTTTGCAGAGGATTTGAAATATTATCCTTATCTTTAAGACCAACTACCGGCGGTTCATCTACCAGTGGTTCCAATTGAACCGTCATTCCAGCCATATTCTGAATCAGAAAGGCCATCTAGTTCATTTTAGTGGACATTTCTGCCACTTCTGCATCTCCCTTTCTCAGAGCGTGCTTTAGGAAATCAATATATGACTCCTTCTCTATTCTTTCTTCGGGTGCGTCCTCGGGATTTTCCTTAGGCGATGGATTAGCGTTTGCTGCCGTCTTAGCGAGCATCTCCTGCAGCTTTTCACGTTGCAGTTGAACTTTTGTCAGGGACCGAGTTTGAGGTCGGTGACTAGTAGAACCTCGAACTTCGTCTTTGGAATTCACCACATAGACTATGTGAACTACCATACCCCCAGGCTTGGGGTGTTTGGTGTTTTGGCCTTTGGAGTTTGCTTCGGGCACTTGAGCTTTATTAGGCCTCTCTTTTTTTGTAAGAAGTCGCTTTTGTTTTGGGAGGAACCGCTGTATCAGGATCCATTTTCGGATGAGTCCCTTGTATTTGGAAGGGGATTTGTCAGAATTTGACTGACGTCTAGGGGAAGAGCCGCGGTTGACAACAGAGACCTTCACCTTCTTTCACCCCTTATATATAGATGAGGAAAGTTGTTTTAGGGATCGAACTGGTTTCTACTCTCGTGGGATCTCCATGGGCTGCAGAGATTTATTCAATATTGCGGTGGGAGAATTTTGTCTGACCCTTCGCAACAGTTTGAAGCTATTCTCGGTTGGAACAACAACATTCACCACTGGGGTTGAAACAGTACCATACGGAGAACTGCCCCCAGCTCATTTTGTATGATGCCGATATCGACGTCGACCGTTTCTTACGGCCGGGATTTGATTAGCCTCAGGATTTTTCCGAGCCTGCCCGATTTTTCCATTGAGAGCCTGAATATTCTGCCCCATGCGTCGACCTTGGTCCTTGCAGGTGCCAGTTGTTTGAGGACTGATTCCGTCGGCAAAGCAGCAACTTGGGGAACTGGCCTGTAGAAGACAGACTTCCACTGGGCTTCCTCCATCGATGTTGAGGCACCGAGGGTGGGAGTATCGACCCAAAGAGAAGCCCGGTGATTTCTTGAAGAGCCGAATTGCAGAGATTTGAGACTGCAAGTGGCCCATACTTGACTCCACCGGATATGACAGAGCCTGAGTTGCTAGGGTGGAAGCAAATACCATTCTTCATAAAGACGAAACGCCGGCTTCAGTATCCCATCACCCAAGGGCAACTATAAACATATATTCCGTGATTATTTGATCGCAGAAAAACACGACACATGAAGTGTGGAGTGGAAAGAGGAAAAGGTCCCACCGGGCGTGCCAGAATCTGTTTACCGCCGAAAATAGAGACGAAACTGGGATGGATCGTCTTGCCTGAATTTGGGGGCAGATACTATTTGGATTTATCTGTCCATCTTTATTAAAATACTAAGTTGATTTATGGAACCGTGTATTGGAGGTTTGGACGGATGCGGTCATTGTAGCAGACTTCGTCAGAATCCCCCTTGTTGTGATTGGTTTTTGATTGTAGGGACGCTCTTCCCTGCAGGCGCAAGCCCCTGTGGTTAATTACGTTACTGCATCGCGATAACCACTTTCTCCAGCTCCAGAAGTTCACTTCGTGTCGTGTGTGTTTGTTTTATTTTTGGTTGCCCATGGATTGTATACGGAGACTAATTTATGTTGTCGCCCGTAGGGCGTGGATTAGTTCAAATCCGTATATTCTTAGATTCGGGTTTGGTTTGATTTAAGGATCGTTAATCTCGTTTGAGATTAAGATCAACTTAAATGTTTGTTAAGGATACGTTAGTCCAATTTTAGACTAAGATCTACTTAATAAGGTTTTAGGATCATTCAGATTTAACAAAAGAGCATTTGGGCTCTATTGTTTTAGTTTAAGGACGTTTCGGTCCGCTGTAGTTTAAAGACGTTGTGGTCCGTAGCTAGTTTAAGGACGTTGCGGTCCGTTGTCGTCATTTGGGGAAGTGCATCCAAAAGCAGTTGGTTGTCGGGACCCGCTACCTCTCTGAAGACGTTGAGGAATTACAACATGTATCATAGGTGTAGAGAGATGTACTCTTGAACCAGTTCCATGTTTGAGGGAAAAGGAATTGATGGTCGAGCCCAGAAATCATTAGTTGTATTTTGAGACTAAGATTTCTTCATTAGTTTTAAGAAGTCATAAGCATAGAAGCTCGGTCTATTTGGAGATCGAAGATATTTTAATCTCAAGAAGACTTAGCCAACTTGAGGCTGGAGTTGATTTCCCATAATGTTAAGCACTAGTATACATTCAGCACTCATGTGTTCCCATATGAGGTTCTAAAGCAGCGTTAAACACTGGATTCCGGGGGCGCTCACGTGTGGCACGCGAGGCACTTCAAAGTTGGCTCTATATATTGGGTTCAAGTCCTCGCTTATATATAAGTATTAAACACTTAATTCTTATAGCACTCACGTGTGAGCACGTGAGGCACCCTGAAGTTAGGTACTACCTTTTTGGATTTTATTTCCCTCTTCTTTTATAAGTGCTGAGCATTTGGCTCACATGTGAGCACGTGAGGCGCTCGAAATGGGAACTGTTCTCTAGATTTCATTTCTCTTTTTTTTATAAGTGCTAATCACTTGGACCCTTTGGTGCTCATGTGCGAACACGTGAGGCGCCTTCAAAATGTGAGCGCTGTTTTTGGGTCTATTCCCCTTTTTTTTATATAAGTGCTAAGCACTTGATTGGGAGTTGTGTGGAAAACACGTAACTGCCCTAAAAGGCATTTCTTGTTCTTCCTTTAGGCGCTCGCATGGAAAACACATGACTCAGGCTCAGCCATCCTTTTTTGTTCATTAGAGGTGCTCACGTGGGGAAACACGTGAGGTTTTGTTATAGTGTTGAACACTAATGAATCACCGGTCTCTCCTTCTATGTGCATTAACGATACTGGGATCTGAATTTAGAGAATTTCAAGTCTCTTGTTTTATAAGAATTAAATTCTTTTACAGGGTTAAACCCTAATTTTATCAGAGAAATTAAATTCCTATATACTTTTGTAAGAATTAAATTCTTTGAACTTGGTTCTCTCCCCTATGTTTTGAATCTGCATAACAGAATCTTCCCGATGAGAATTAAATTCTCAACTTGTGGGGAGATCTGCTTCTGCAGACCTCAACCAAAGGAAGAACCAAGCTTTTGTAAGAAGGGTTAAACCCTTAAAAAGGCGAAGAAGGGTTGGGATAATCTCTTCTATTTTCTTCTTACCTGGTTTTTTAAAAGAAGGGGATCTTCTTCTTTCAGAGAATTGAATTCTCTTTCTCTTTTTTTTCTGTTTCTCTTTTTGTTCTCTCCTCTCTTTTTTTAACTTGAAGTCTTAGGTTCTTTATATAGTGGAGAGAAGTTTATTAATTAGTTTTAGGAAATCTCTCATTGAGAAACTTCAATTGATTTGGGGGTTTTACCCGCTGTTGGATCTTTGATCCAAGGGTTCTGTCTCACAGAATATATTTTCTTGTTTTTTAAACAAGATTAAGAAAATATTTTCCTGTACAGAATCTATTTTGTAGATTGGTGATTTTTAATCACCGTTGGGTTTTTAATCCAATGGTGTTTGGTTTAACGAAGCACAATTTTTCTTTGTTTTAAAAAGAGATGAAAAATATTTTCCAACTCATGGGATCTTTGATTCGCCAACTTTCTGTTTAACAGAAAATATTATTTCCCATTTAAAATTTCAATAGAATTTTATTCTATCATCATTGGATTTTTGATCCAACGGTTCCTTGTTGAGCAGGGAAGTGCCCTCACGTGTTTAACACGCGAGGCTCTTTTAGCCTAGCAATTGTTTTAATTGCAGTGCCTATATGCGTTGCATATAGGTACTCACGTGTTAAACACGTGGGGCCTTTTTAGCCTAGCAATTGTTTTAGTTGCAGTGCCTATATGCGTTGCATATAGGCACTCACGTGTTAAACACGTGGGGCTATTTTAGCCTAGCAATTTTTTTAGTTGCAGTGCCTATATGCGTTGCATATAGGCACTCACGTGTTAAACACGTGGGGCTGTTTTAGCCTAGCAATTGTTTTAATTGCAATGCCTATATGCGTTGCATATAGGCACTCACGTGTTAAACACGGGGGGCTCTTTTAGCCTTGCAATTGTTTTAATTGCAGTGCCTATATGCGTTGCATATAGGCACTCACGTGTTAAACACGTGGGGCAGTTTTAGCCTAGCAATTGTTTTAATTGCAGTGCCTATATGCGTTGCATATAGGCACTCACGTGTTAAATACGTGGGGCTCTTAGCCTTGCAATTGTTTTAATTGCAGTGCCTATATGCGTTGCATATAGGCACTCACGTGTTAAACACGTGGGGCTGTTTTAGTGAGGAACTTTTCCTCATCCTTTTTTATAAGAGAACAGTCATAACGGACTGTAGAAAAATAGTGATGTTAATATTGGTAGTGATTTGACAGAAAAAGAACATTAGTTATGACGCACTGTAGAAAAATATTGACGTTAATATTGGCCGTAATTTGACAGAAAAAGGACATTAGTTATGATCGACTGTAGAAAAATAGTGTTAATGATAGAAAAAAGACATTAGTTATGACAGACTGTAGAAAAATAGTGACGTTAGTATTGATCATGATTTGACAGAAAAAGAACATTAGTAATGATCGACTGTAGAAAAATAGTGTTAACGACAGAAAAAGGACATTAGTCATGACAGACTCTAGAAAAATAGTGACGTTAATATTGTAGGGTTGCTATGCACGCGCACAAGGGTCTACGAGGCATCAACCATGCCCGATTAAAATTCTAGCCGTGCCGAACAACCCGAATACGGATCTTTAAACTAGGGTTTAGGCGAAAACGAATATGTTAAACGCTTTAACACTAAGTGAGAGGGATTACAACCTTTGTAGATCCGGTCCTTCACTTCTTAAGCTCCGTGTTGAGGTCCCTTCGCTGCGATCATCGTGTTGTGGACTCTCGAGAGGGTTCACGAAGAGAATGATGCAACCTTTGCTTCCGATCTTCGATACCAAGATGATCTACCTTGAAGTTTCGATAACACAAGCTAACACTCATAATATGAAGTGAACACCCTCATCTAAATGGCAAGGATAGATGAGGATGATGAAGTAGGATTTTTGCTCTCATTTATCATCTTTTTCTCACTCACTTTCATCACAAAAGAAAGCTTTTTCATGAAGAAGCTCAAGGAAGAAGAAGAAGAATGAAGATGATAACTTAATCCTTTTGTGATGAACAATGAATTATTGTAGTAGTTACAAATCTAACCAAGGGTTAAGCATGAGAGAGTTAACCCTTGTAGAGAGTTAACTAGGGTTAATGGTTTGGATTGGGTTAACATAATATCTCACAAATAATATCAAGCAACCACAAAGTCAAAGCTTCATGAAGCTTCATGGAAGCTTCATGCAAAAGCTAACCCTAATCCAAACCCTAACCAAGTTTAAACCCTAAACCATAGTTAAATTTGTAACCCTAACATGTTACAATATTATATATCACATATACAATATATTTTGTAACAATAGAAAATAATACAATTAACATATATCGCATATATATCAATGTATTATCCCGTGAGAAAATGAATCTTTTAGTGAGCTAATATTAGTTAATGTAATTTAATATATCATATATATTATTATACATTAAATTATCGAATCAACACTTGATCCGACAATCCGGCTATATCGCATATAACCGACTAATACGATGACCCGGCTATATCACATATACCCGGCCGATATCTCATATCGCGAGAATCCAATACGGTATCATATACCGCATTATCCTC
Source organism: Agapanthus africanus (assembly GCA_030015575.1). Lineage (NCBI taxonomy): Eukaryota > Viridiplantae > Streptophyta > Magnoliopsida > Asparagales > Amaryllidaceae > Agapanthus > Agapanthus africanus. Next base: position 5,326,363 of record JASDDO010000026.1, on the reverse strand, counting down.
GGTCCCGCACATATCACATATGTGCTCCTACTCCGTTTTGCCTGAGCCAAGAAAGCTCTGTGTAGGACTCTAAAGAATCGTCAATACGCCGGCAGTAGGTGATGATCATATCAAACACCCACAAGCTGCAAGCGGTCAGCTAAACGTAACAGCTACCCAGGCATTGAGCGCTCAGAAGATCAACAAGCAAGCCTGTACATTCTCCTGTGAATCCAAACAGTAACACTCTCGTACAGTCCGGTCTCGTCGTCTGATATGTCGCATATCTCGCCTAGGGGTGGTAAACGTCAGACCCCAGTAGCTCGATAAGTCTTGTCGATATGAGATCTATAACAGTTCGAGAAACTACTGATAACACTTACCAGTAAATCTCAGCAACCCTGGCCAGGGATTTCCGGTTATAGCCAATCGAACACAGCACAACATCAACTCCCTATACCGGGAAAGACGAATCCCCTCCTATCGCTCATTGCCTCAATGTGATTCGGGACTGTACCCAAAAGCCACCTTTTTGCACGCCCTCTTGGACGTGGTATGATGGAAATCAAATCACAGTGGGAATCACACAAGACTCTATGACGATCTCGGGTCAACAGACTACTCTGTACCAGTGTCACCGGAGAATTGCCATCTGACGTGAGGTATAATACCATATGGGAGTTCTCGGCGAGTCCGTCCAGTGTACCCAGTCTCCACTGAGCACCCGTACACCATCCTTGATGTCAAACACCGATGGATATGGGATCATCCATCGCCCATCATATGGGTCAAGATGCGTATACGCTAGTCTACTCTGGTGTATCGATGCCCTGTCTCGATACACCCTCGACTAGGAACAGTTATAGGATGTACTCGTCGACTACCGTGGCCCCACTAGTATGATCTCATCATAGTCCCAGTAGTCGAGTACATATCCTAAGGGCTTTATCAACATGTAATATAGAGACAATCAGAGTACATGTTAAGATAAAGTACAACCAGATAGCGTACTATCATGTCGAGCAAGAAAGTCCTCCCTATATATGTCCTAGCATCCACTACAATATATATCGTATGTACAGTAATGGCCTCTAGGGCATACATATAACTAAAAATCTCCCACTTGCACTAGGGCCATCTGTTGTGGTATCACATACCCAACAATTAGCTGCGGTTGAAGTATCTCATTCTCAACCATCCCATAAAAGTCTCTACTGGGAAAAAGGCCTTTGTGAGTGGATCCGCGCTGTTGTCCTCTGTGTCTACTCTCCTAACCTCGATCTCCCTGGAGATCAACCATCTCCATGATCAGGTGATACTGCCTAAGAATTATATCTGGATTTCTGATGGGACGGTAGTTCCTTGGCTAAAGCCACAACTCCATTGTCACACAATGGTAGGAACGAAGTTCATCTTATGAACTTATATATATCCAGACTGCCTCTTTGGTGGTATCTTTGGTAACGATGTATCTTGCCTTTAATCGTCTAGTATGTCACGGTATCTAGCTTGGAACTCTTCCAACATACCGTCCCTCCACTGAGGGTAAAGACAATGCCTGCGACTGACATTCAGTCGTCCTTATCACCCTGGAACCTTTCCAGTGATTCTCCTCAGGATCGATTGATACCATCTCACTACAACTAGTGAGTGTCCTAACATCCAATTAGATCTATCTCATAGATCCAAAACCCAGGATTTAGGAGGTATCATCTTTGATCCTATATGGAGAATCCTTGTGATAAGCGGAGATTGACCGTGCGTAGCATAGGAAACTCCTTCCCTATCAAGAGTATGTCATCCACGTACTCTACGAAGATCACCACCATACTCTCTACTACCTTTTTGTATATACAAGGTTCATCTACCATTTTGATGAAGTCAAACTCTTTGACTACCACATCAAAACAGATGTTCCAACTCCGCGATGCCTGTTTTATCATATAAAACATCTTGTACACGTTTCCGCTGCACCCACTGTCTACGAAGCCCTCTGGCTGTGTACTTATAGACGTTTTCTTCTAAAACATCATTTAGAAAAGCAGTCATGACACCCAACCACCAGATATCGTAGTCATGGTATGTAGCCGTGGCAAGTAGGATCTGGATGGACTTAAGCATAGCTTTGAAAGTCTCAACTTTTCCATGTACACCAAGTAATCTTCTCAAGATATACTCGCTCCTGATGGGGATTTAACCCTTCAGATAAAGCAACCAAAGTCCATACTTTGTTGGTGTATAAGGATTCCATCTCAGATCGATAAGCATCCAGCCATTCTTACAGAGTCCCACTCCTGATGGCCAGCTCGAAACTAGTTGGGTCATCATCTCATGATGCAATCCTCGCTCCCACTGTCATAGAGAAACCGAAGTATCTCTCAGGTGGGTGAGGAACCCTACTAGATCGGCGGAGAGGCTGAGTTTCGTTGGAAACTATTGAATCCCTTGGTTCTACCAAATCATCAGCTGTAGTTTGTATAGCTGGAACATTTCCAGTTCTACATAACAGTCCTTGCCTCGAGCTTGTCCGGATTTTGCTTTTAGACATAGGCCGGACAACCCCAAATCTTAACTAACTTAAGATATGGGCTCTTCCCTTTCCATATCACATATGAAGTAGTAGGCAACTGATTTGATTTGAACCCTATTCAATAGGTAGGCATCTTCTCAAGTGCATAACTCTCAAAAGGAAATAGGAAACTCAGTAGTACTCATCATAGAGCACACCATATCACATAGGGTGCTATTGCTCCGCCCCGATACACCGACGTGCTGTGGTGTATTCGAAGGAGTAATGTTGAGAGAGAATCTCATTCTCCTTTAGAATAGTCCAGGAATTCCGTGCTCAAGTATTCTCCTCCTTGATCTCATCAAAGGACATAATACTTATACCCGTATTTGGTTCTCTACTTCTAACTTATATTCTGTGAATATCTCAAAAGCTTCGGACTTGTGTTTCAACAGGAACATATGTCTGAATCTTGAGAGATTATCAGAGAATGTAATGAAGTAAAAAGAACCGTTCTTGGCATGTGTAGACAGGGGACCTTCATACATCAGCATGTATCAATCCCAAGAGTTCACTAACTCTTTCTCTGTTTCCAATAAACAGAGCTGTGGTCATTTTATCTTTGTGACTTGACCGGCAAGTTTCACAAGATGTAAATTCAAACTAATTTAAATATGCATCTATATGTAACTTAGCTCGTCGGGTCGCATTGATATGACCTAGTCTACAATACCTCAAGAAGGATTCGTTCATTTCTGAACTCTTCCTCTTGTGTGTGTTCTGTATACTAAGAACTGTAGTTTGATTTAGAACGTCAATGCTTTTAGATAACGTGCCTGAACCGATCAACTCTTGATATAGGAAATGTTCAAAACATTATCCATCAATACAAAATTATATCCTTTCTTTACTAATAAAGAAAAAAATATGATGTTGTATATCAGGTTCGGTATCTAATAACATTCGTTCAGAATCAATGTATTCTGGTAATACAGGGTGACAGTGACCAACAGACTTGGCTGCAACACTTGCACCGTTTTCTATCTCATGAAACTTATCACCCGTTCTCAGTTCTCTACCTATCTGTAGCCCATGTAACATATTACATATGCGGGATCCTGATCCGGTATCACATACCCAGAACGTAAAGGATACTGAGAAACAGTTCTCTGTAATGAACACACCCGAAGATGATCCATCAACATGCACTTTCTTCGTTTGGGCGGCACGGGAAATCTGGTATTCCCCAATTTCCTGCTCTGTCTTATAACAATTATAAGTTGGAGCGGGACCAACGTTCCCCAGCTCAGTATAACAAGCGGGTTCGATCAATTCATCCGTTTTATTATCTTGATTAAGGCGTGATATGGTCGCTACCTGGAGAGAGAGAGAAGAAAACACTCAGCGTATGCTCTTGCAAGATTAGATTGGTTATCTAATATATCTAATCAGGATGTCTCCCACTGTTTTAATCAAATCTTCCTTCAAACCCTAAAAGGAAAAACTGGCCGAGATTAATTACACGCTACAAGTTCGCCAATCTTTCAGCCAGGCCAGTGTCGGTACTTTGAGGGAGGTCCCCCGTGCTTTCGCACGAACCTAATTAATGTAAACTTCGTTTTCCCAGAGGCGTAACCCCGTTAACACCTTTCTAGACACCTACTTGAGACTATGAGGTATTGAGACTTTGAGTTTACATGTTTTGTGTCGATGCTTGACACGGATTTCCATGAATTTCATTGATGATGTTTCAGATTACCGTACAAATTTTACTATGATACAAGTTAAAGATTTTTTATACAGATATATCAAGATTTCATGGTTGATTGTTTTACATTCATGGTGCATGCATACTCATACACATGACATGTTACTACTTGAGGCACTGACATGAGCACTGAGCATTGCACTTACGCATAGATTATTACCCTGCCACTACTAGATGACTGGTGTTATATTAGGTATATTATTATGACCTAGGAAAGCGTCGTGCATGCGATTTATACTCGCAGATGTCTTCTACTCACGAGTTGGCAACTCATCCCCGTTGTGCCAAATTTTCTTACAGGTTTCGATGTACAGGTTTCCTTGGCAGCTTGCTGGCACATCATTTCATTCAGGGTGATTTGCTTGGTAGGTTGGTTCACTTGTATCAGGACCGCCGTTGTACTTTTATTTTTTTCAGTTGTATCTAGTAAGCTCCATCAACCAGACTTGTATTACTTGATAAATTTAGAAGACCAGTTTTTTATTCTTTTGACCTTAGAGTCGCGCTTGTATTATTATGGTTTTCTGGTGGTTTTGATGGTTTTCTTTGAGTTTTGTTTCTCGCCTTTCGGCGTTGTATATTATATTGCTTACGTTGTTATGACCGCCAATTGGCGAAGAGCTAGCTCCCGCTTGGGGATACCTTTTATTGTTGCTTATGTATATATATTCTTGTTTGTACCCGTTTGGGGCCAGTTTTTACAAAGGAGACTCTGCCGAAATTTTTGAAAAAATTTAATGTTGCTTTTAAATTTGTTTTCCTATACCTTTTCTTTTAAATGGTTTAGATTTCTGGGCTTCGGCTTACTTAGATTACGTTGCGCCTCTAGACGCTTCGTAATTTAAGTGTCGGTCGCGTTCCGTACCTTCGGGTCGTGACATTGTGGTTGCCCTTAGGTGATGGGATACTGAAGCCGGCGTTTCGTCTCTATGAAGAATGGTGTTTACTTCCACCCTAGCAACTCAGGTTCTGTCATATCTGGTGGAGTCAAATATAGGCCACTTGCAGCCTCAAATCTCTGCAATCCGGCTCTTCAAGAAATCAACGGGCTTCTCTTTGGCCCGATACTCCCACCTCCCACCCTCGGTGCCTCAACGCTGATGGAAGAAGCCCAGAGGAAGTCTGCCTTCCACAGGCTGGTTCCCCAAGCTGTAGCTTTGCCGACGGAATCAGTCCTCAAACAACTGGCACCTGCCAAGAACCAAGGTCGACGCATGGGGCAGAATATTCAAGCTCTCAAAGGAAACATGGGGAATGCTCAGCAAAATCCTGGGGCTAATCAAATCCAGGCCGTAAGAAACGGTCGACGTTGATATCGGCATCATACAAAATGAGCCGGGGGCAGTTCTCCGTATTGTCCTGTTCAACCCCAGTGGTGAATGTTGTTGTTCCAACCGGGAACAGCTTCAAACTGTTGTGAAGGGTCAGACAAAATTCTCCCACCACAATATTGAAGAAATCTTTGCAGCCTATGGAGATCTCACGAGAGCAGAAACCAGTTCTCTTCCTAAAACAACTTTCCTCATCTATATATAAGGTGTGGAAGTAGGTGAAAGTCTCTGTCGTCAACCGCGGCTCTTCCCATAGACGTCAGCCAAATTCTGATAAATCCCCTTCCAAATACAAGAGGACTCATCCTAAGATGGGTCCTGATACAGCGGTTCTTCCCAAAACCAAAATGGCTTCTCACAAAACAAGAGAGGCCTAATAAAGCTCAAGTGCTCGAAACAAACCCCAAAGGCCAAAACTCCAAACATCCCAAGCCTGGGGGCATAGTAGTTCATATAGTCTATGTGGTGAATTCCAAAGACGAAATTTGAGCTTCTACTGGTCACCGACCTCAAACTCGGTCCCTGACAAAAGTTCAACTGCAACGTGAAAAGCTGCAGGAGTGCTCGCTCAGGCGGCAGCAAACGCTAATTCGTCGCCTAAGGAAAATCCCGAGGACGCACCCGAAGAAAGAATAAAGGAGTCGGATATTGATTTCCTAAAGCGCGCTCTGAAAAAAGGGAGATGCAGAAGCGGCAGAAATGTCCACTAAAATGAACCATATGGCACTTCTGATTCAGAATATGGCTGGAATGATGGTTCAATCGGAACCACTGGCAGATGAACTGCCGGTAGTCGGTCTTAAAGATAAGGATGACATTTCAAATCCTCTGCAAACCTCATCAATGGCTGAGGATGAAATGATTCCTAAAAGAAAATCTGGACACATATATCGCTCAGCAAGTCAAAACTCACTATGCCAGTGAAGCATCAAATAGGTCAATCAAGACTGGTCGACCGTATCCGGCGTGCTAAAATCAAATTCAGTACCCGCCAAAAGACATAATTCCTACGTTCCACATATTCAAATGAACCGGGAATACTCACAGGCACATCACGCGATTTAAATCCATATGCGGTAACACTCGAGAGAATAATATACTTCTCCTCTGACAGTTCGTCAGCTGTCTGGGCATTGCCTTCAAATGGTATACGGAACTCCCGAATGACTTCGTGAATACCTTCGACGAGATAGAGATGCTCTTCTATCAGAGATTCGCTGGTGTGAATAAACGCATTACCGTAACGACGTTGGTCAATGAAAGGGTTAGACCGAATGAGACTTGGGTTCAATATGATTACCTGATGGCGAAAACTCTGGTCAAAATGCGAGTAACACATCGACGAAGCTGCAGCCGTGGGAATGTTCATAGCCACCCTCGACCCAAATTCAAAAGGTGTTCCCATTTAAGGCCCTCTTCAAGCCGACAACCTTCTAAGAGCTCATGGATAAAATGACTCGATTGGATCAGCTGGGTTAAGACCCTTCATCATCCGATGAAGATGAATGAAAAGCGGAGACAAGGTGGCGTTTTTCGCCAACGCTCAACAAAAAATGAGCGACTGTGAAGCAACCAGTCGCCAAAATAGCAACGGCGTGGGTACTCGCTCCTCCCCCGAGATATACACAGGGGGCATATTTCTTACTGGCGGAAAAATCTCTACGTAGGATGGTCCTTTCTTCTCAAAGAACAGAAATGATATCAAAGGACTTACAAGCGGGTCCTGCAATCAAGTGAAATATCCCACTTGAACCAAAAAACCATAGGAGGGATGTGAAACCCATGTCCCGCTCTGAATCAGACGATGAGGGGAAAAAAACCCAAGTCAAATTCATTCTTCCAAAGAAGAGGAAGACTCAGCAGAATGAATGACGTGATATATCATTCCTTTGTATATGAAGAAGGCGCTCCATCAGTATCAGAAAGCGACATTGATAAGCAGGGGGCAGGTGACGTTTAAAATGCCCAGTACTTCCTACAAAACAACCCGATTGGCACGATGATAGATGAAGCAGTCCAAGAAGGTAGAAATAGTCTAAGGCATGAAGTGTCCATGCAAACAAAGGACAAGAAGCAGCGTCTCAGCAAACAAGAGTTGGAAGGGGTGAGTTATGCAACTTCGCGACCGAATGAGAATGTTGGACCAAAAAGTTCTTAAACTAGAAATTCGCCTCAAACATGGCGATAATGGACCGAAACGTCCCTAAACTAGTGTGTCGCTTCAAACATGGCGTATCGCCCCAAATACGGCGATATCCTATCTTGAGATCTATATTGCAATCGAAGTCCCACGGCAAGGTTGCAACTCAAGTCCTACCGGATACACAGCTACTCCAGCAATGAAGCCACCCCAATTCCCACCGGCAAACAGATGGGTCACCTGCGGAGAAACTATTTTCGAGAGTTCCATCGTTCGCAAAAAAAAAAAGAGAAACGGTATCTCCACAAGAAAAATGGGCATAAATGAAAACCCGAAAGGACGCCGTGAGTAAAAACAGCAGGACTGCCGGCGAGTTTGTGAAAGCCTGAAAAGGGCGCAAACTCGTAAAAAAAAATAAAGACACCTGCAAGGTCTTCTCAACCTTGTGAGGAGAAAACACCTGCGTGAGATCCTTACGATTCACAAAGGAGCAACACACTTAAGGATCCCCACAATTCGTAAGGAGAAATTACACTTACGAGATCCTCACGACTCGTACGGAGAATTCCCCCCTGTGAGACCCTCACGGCTTATAGGATTCAAAGCCATAAGATACGGGGATCTAAACCTGTTCTTAAGCCATCACACTCCCCAAGTTGCCCTACAAACGGTTCATTATTGACCATTGTATACAATCCACGGGCATGAATAAATACTCCCTCACCAAGTCCCACCAATGACGAGGAATGTCCTCATATGGTGAACGACACTTATAAGTCCTCTCGACTTGTAAGGAGAAAACACTCTTGTAAGATCCTTACAACTTATAAGAGAAAACACCACTAAGAAGTCTTCACAACTTCTAAGGAGAACATACACCTACGAGATCCCCACGACTCGTAGGGAGAAATACTTTTATAAGACCCTTACGGCTCATAAAGTCAAAAAGTCTTAGTCAGCAGGATCCTAACCCTATTTGCTAAGCCACCTTTGTTCAAATCAGCGAAAGCAAATGATGATTCGCTCCTGGTAAGATCCCAGTTGCAGTGATGCTGATGCCTAAATCGGTGTCAAACTCCAAGTCCTTTCACGGCAAATGATGATTCGCTCCTGGCAATATTCCAGTTGCAGAGATACTGATGCCTAAATCGGTATCAATTTTCAAGTCCTTTCACGGCAAATAATGATTCGCTCTTGGAAATATTCCACTCACAGCGGTGCTGATGCCAAGATTGGTATCAGATCTCAAGTTTCATACTCGCAACAAAAATCAGCTAGCAAAAAAAGCATATGAAATAGCCGAAATGATGAGGCAAATCGCAATAAAAATCAGCGAGCAAAAATATATGCATATAAAAACAGCCGAATGTTTAGGCAACTCGTAATAAAAAGCAGCGAGTAAAAAGAAAAGAATAGCCGAAATGATTGGGCACCGCGATAAAAAGCTGAAATGATTGGACAATTGCGACTTTTGCAATATAAAAAGCTGAAATGATAGAGCATCACGGAAATTAAAAAAATGAAACTTTGGCCCTACAGGTGAGTCCACATCAACCCCTGTATACAATCCTTGGGCACAAACGAAAAGGGAACAACATTTTCCCACCAGGCTCCGTCAAGGGAGAGCCAAATCTCAACGGTTCACAGACAACCTAGGGATCAACAACGACATGTCTTCTCACTCCAGCAGGATGCAAACGCGACGTCAACAAAACAACGGAGCCATAATAAAGTCCCTAGTTCCCAGTCTCGACGGCAACATCTACAGCCTAGAGATCACCACGGCGTTTCTTCTCACTCCAGCAGGATGCAGACGTAACGTCAACAACTGACCCCAGGGTCAAAACAACGGAGCCATGTCAAAGTCCCTAGTTACCAATCTCGATGGCAACATCTACAGCCTAGAGATCACCATGGCATTTCTTCTCACTTCAGCAGGATGCAGACCTAACGTCAACAACCGACCCCATGGTCAAAATAACGGAGCCATGGCAAAGTCCCTAGTTCCCAGTCACGACGGCAACATCTACAGCCTAGAGATCACCACGGTGTTTCTTCTCACTACAGCAGGATGCAGACGTAACGTTAACAACCGACCCCAGGGTCAAAACAAAGGAGCCATGGCAAAGTCCCTAGTTCCCAGTCTTGACGGCAACATCTACAGCCTAGAGATCACCCCGGCGTTTCTTCTCACTCCAGCAGGATGCAGACGTAACGTCAAAAACCGACCCCATGGTCAAAACAACAGAGCCATGGTAAAGTCCCTAGTTCCCAGTCTCGACGGCAACATCTACAGCCTAGAGATCACCACGGCGTTTCTTCTCACTCCAGCAGGATGCAGACGTAACGTCAACAACTGACCCCAGGGTCAAAACAACGGAGCCATGTCAAAGTCCCTAGTTACCAATCTCGATGGCAACATCTACAGCCTAGAGATCACCATGGCATTTCTTCTCACTTCAGCAGGATGCAGACCTAACGTCAACAACCGACCCCATGGTCAAAACAACGGAGCCATGGCAAAGTCCCTAGCTCCCAGTCACGACGGCAACATCTACAGCCTAGAGATCACCACGGTGTTTCTTCTCACTACAGCAGGATGCAGACGTAACGTTAACAACCGACCCCAGGGTCAAAACAAAGGAGCCATGGCAAAGTCCCTAGTTCCCAGTCTCGACGGCAACATCTACAGCCTAGAGATCACCCCGGCGTTTCTTCTCACTCCAGCAAGATGCAGACGTAACGTCAAAAACCGACCCCATGGTCAAAACAACAGAGCCATGGTAAAGTCCCTAGTTCCCAGTCTCGACGGCAACATCTACAGCCTAGAGATCACCCCGGCGTTCCTTCTCACTCCAGCAGGATGCAGACGTAATGTCAACAACCAACCCCAGGGTCAAAACAAAGCGGAGCTATGGCAAAGTCCCTAGTTCTCTGTCTCGACGGCAACATCTACAGCCTAGAGATCACCTCGGCGTTTAATCTCATTCCAACAGGATGCAGATTCAACATTAACAATCGACCCTAGGGTCAAAACAACGGATCCATGGAAAAGTCCCTAGTTCCAAGCCTCGACGGTTCACCAACAACCTAGAGACTACCTCGGAGCTAAAACAAAGTCCCTAGTTCCAAGCCTCGACGGTTCACTAACAACCTAGAGACTACCTCGGAGCCACGGCAAAGTCCCTAGTTCCAAACCTCGACGGTTCACCAACAACCTAGAGACTACCTCGGAGCCATCGCAAAGTCCCTAGTTCCAGGTCCCGACGGTTCCCAAATAACCTAGAGACCACCTCGACGTTCGTCTCGATACAGCATATGCAATGTCACCCCGGCGTTCTTTCTCGACTCCAGCAGGATGCAGATGCAACGTCGACAACCGACCCCAGGGTCAAAACAACGGAGCCATGGCAAAGTCCCTAGTTCCAAGCCTCGACAGTTCACCAATAGCCTAGAGACTACCTCAGAGCCATGGCAAAGTCCCTAGTTCCAGGTCTCGACGGTTCATAAACAACATAGAGACCACCTTGACGTTCGTCTCGATACAACAGACGCAATGTCACCACGGCGTTTCTTCTCAACTCCAGCAGGATGCAGATGCAATGTCAACAACCAACCCCAGGATCAAAACAACGGAGCCATGAAAAAGTCCCTAGTTCCAAGCCTCGATGGTTCACCAACAACCTAGAGACTACCACGGAGCTATGGTAAAGTCCCTAGTTCCAAGCCTCTACGGTTCACCAACAACCTAGAGACTATCTCGGAGCCATGGCAAAGTCCCTAGTTCCAAGTCTCGACGGTTCACAGACAACCTAGTGACAACCTCGACATTCGTCTCGTTACAACAGACACAATGTCAACAAACGAAGCAAAGAAAAATCCCTAGTTTCAGGGTCTTGACGGCAACACAAATAAAACCTAAAAGACTATCGGAGATCATCCCACACCAGCACAAAGTTGTTATGACTCATCGAGGATCCCAAACCGAGCCCAATTTCAAGTAAAAAGCGGCATGGAAAATCCCTAACGTTTGCTCTTCCGACGGTAATATGACCCGGGAGATTACTTGAAAACGTCTTGTCCATCCCCCGAAGGGATCAGAGACACGACATTCGCGGGACTACTCGAACAGCAAGACTGCATATCGGGGAATGCATCAGCTAACAGGACGGTATCACGGACAAAAACGCTAGTACCACAGACCCTAACGGACATCTGTCATAAAAAGTAGAGGTTAACTGTGACGTTAGGACCAGTTTGCCTACAAGCCCAAGTGAGGTAAACTACAAGCTCCGAAATGAGTCCATAAACTAGAGACTTCGGGATGAGTGAATAAACTACAAACTCCGAAATGAGTCCATAAACTAGAGACTCCGGGATGAGTGAATAAACTACAAACTCAGAAATGAGTATATAAACTACTTCACGCCAGATTAAGACATAAAGAAACAGAAGGGTGCAGCTCATGGGCCTCGGGGTATAGAACTATATCCCTTAAGAGTTGATATTTGAGTTAATGATAGATGACGACGCTTGTGTCCGCTCGCTATCTTCTTAGATCGAGATTCTAAAAGTTATATAACAGCCCGAAACCGGTCATACACTATGTATTACTCTGCACTACTTAACCCACGTACATACCTACGTGGGTAAAGTAGTGGGGGTCATTTGTTACCGCCAAAAATTTCTGAGCAAAAGAGCCCAAGGTATCAAATGGCAGCGATACGCTTAAGAAAATGCAAACCAGTATTTTCCGGTATGTATTTTAACAAACTCCCGAATAATAACCAGCTAAATTCTGATGGTATCAAAAGCGTCTCGAAAAATCCTTAGATTTGATATATTATATGTCTCATAATTCATCCGGGATCAAAAGTTATGAGCAAATGTGCTATGCACGTGTAATCCAAGTAATGCTCAACTATATGAGGGATACATTTTTAGTCCCACATCGGGAAAAAGAGAGATCTCTTCTCTACCACTCCCATATAAACAAGAGGGGATGCCTCTTAGAAAAAAAAGGAGAATTCAATTCTCAAAGGAGCTTAGTTCTCCAAGTTAGGGCCATAGCTGCCCCCTATAATGCGTATATGCACAAGCACCATGTGCAATACGTGCAACGCACGTGCGCCCACCACATGCGCACCACGTGTAAGGATCAATCCTCAAAGGATCTTAGTTTTCCATAGGAGCTTAGTTCTCCAAGTTAGGGCCATAGCTGCCCCCACCACGTGCAACGCACGTGCGCCCGCCACGTGCACACCACGTCCGCCCGCCACATGCGCACCACGTGCGAGGATTCAATTCTCAAAAGAGCTTAGTTCTCCATAGGAGCCTAGTTCTCCAAGTTAGGGCCTTAGCTGCCCCCTATGATGTGCAAGCGCCACATGCACACCACATGCGATGCACGTGCGCCCGCCACGCGCGCGACACGTGCGACGCACATGCGACCACGCCGTGTGAAACATGTGCGCCCGCCACATACGATGCACGTGCGCCCAACACGTGCGACGCACGTGCACGAACACAAAGAAGCCTTTTTCAGCAGTGAAAAGCTTAAGCTCCAACATGTTCTTCCCCCCTGATGAGTGGGACATGGTTCAAAGGTTATATCCCTCCACACCTTCGATATATGGCGCTGTAATCTTTCAGTGTCGTCGGAGTGGTGGTAGGTTCCAACGACCAATGATCTTTCTTTCCAAAAAAGAAAAAGCGGAGGAGACCATCCCATAAGCTTTTAAAAAAAATATACAGAAGCCTCCCAAACGCTCCCACAAAACAAAAGAGAATATAATTCTCAAACCAAGAGTTCAACTCTTCTCAAAGAACTTAGTTCTTTCTATGGATCTGAGATCCGCAAGACAAATCTCCCATAAGTTGAGAATTTAATTCTCATCGGGAAGATCTTGTTCTTGAGAATCAAAAATTCATGGAAGAACGAATTTGAAAAGAAAGAAGATGGAGTTCAAATCAAGAACTTAGTTTCTTCAAATCAAGAACTTATTTCTTTAAAGAACCCGATTCAAGATCCTCAAAATAATGATCTTGGTGATCGTTAATGGTCAAAATACCATTAATAGAGATTTCATCTGTCGGAGAAGATGGAGTTCAAATCAAGAACTTAGTTTCTTCAAATAAAAAACTTAGTTCTTTAAAGAACTCGATTCAAGACCCTTAAAATAATGATCTTGGTGATCGTTAATGGTCAAAACACCATCAACAGAGATTTAAGCTCTCGGAGAAAATGAAGTTTAAATCAAGAACTCAGTTCTTTAAAGAACCCGATTCAAGATCCTCAAAATAATGATCTTGGTGATCAAAATACCATTAACAGAGAAATATCATCAGAGATTAAATCTCCAAAAGAACTCAGCGCTTCACGTGAAAAGCACGTGAGCGCTCAAAGCCAACTTATATAGCGCCTCACGAGAAACACACGTGAGCGCCGGGAAAAGTTAGTGCTTAGCACTATTGGAGCGCCTCAAGTGATACACACGTGAGCGCTATATGCAACTGAGTGTTTAACACTGCCGAGTGATACAAAAACCCAATCTTAGCCCAAATTGGCTAAGCTTATGTTTGTGATATCCAAACTGATATCCAAACCAATCATCATTCATGATTGACGATTCTTAGGTCCATCACAGTCTTTTCCTTCAAATACGGGATTTGGTTCAAGGGTACATCTCTCCACACCTATGATACATGTCGTTGTAATTCTTCAACGTTTTCAGAGAGGTGGCGGGTCCTGAAAACCAACAACTCTTTGGTGCACTTCCAAACTGATGTGCACACCTTAAACCAAACCACACCCCAAATGGGTGTATCTCACATCATCGCCATGCATCCCGTCAAGTAACAAATACACATGTACGCAAGGTGATCTACGGACCGAAACGTCTCTAAACTAACTACGGACCGAAATGTCCTTAAACTAAACCTTACCTCAAAAATGGTGATCTGCGAACTGAAACGTCCTTAAACTAAACCCTCACCTAAAAAATGGTGATCTGCGGACCGAAACGTCCTTAAACTAACAACGGACCGTAACGCCCTTAAACTAAAACAATAGAGTCCAAATGCTCTTTTGTTGGATCTGAATGATCCTAAAACCTTGTTAAGTAGATCTTAATCTAAAATTGGACTAATGTATCCTTAACAAACAATTAAGTTGATCTTAATCTCAAACGAGATTAACGATCCTTAAATCAAACCAAACCCAAATTTAAGAATATACGGATTTGGACTAATCCACGCCCTACGGGCGACAACATAAATTAGTCTCCGTATACAATCCACGGGAAACCAAAAATAAAACAAACACACACGATACGAAGTGAACTTCTGGAGCAGGAGAAAGTGGTTATCGCGATGCGATAACGTAATTAACTACAGGGGCTTGCGCCTGCAAGGAAGAGCGTCCCCACAATCAAAAACCCCTCACTACGAGGGGGAATCTGACAAAGTCTGCTACAACGGTCGCATCCGTCCAAACCTCCGATACACGGTGCCATAAATCAACTTGGTATTTTCGGAGAGGTGGACGTATAAATTCAAATAGTATATGCCCCCAAATTCAGACAAGACGATCCATCCCGGTTCGTCCCCGTTTTCGGCGGTAAACAGGATTTACTCGTATCCTTGATGTATCCCATAACTAGCTGGGAGTAGTATGAGCTGGCGTTCGTGTCTGGGATGCCAATCAATGCGGTAGCGTGAACATCCCCGATAGGTGTCCCATGACTACGATGGAGATTTGTCTAACGTAAACATCACTCAAGTGTACAGGTATTTCCACCCTTCAGTTCCATAATAAACAACAAGTCTAAACTGGTAAAATATCCACATCCAAGATACTGAAAGATTCGTGTCTCATAATGAAATGTAGATAAAGTAACATGTGGGTACAGTGCATGATATTATGTGAGTTTAGTGGTGAACATCAATAAGTATCTTAATCGTTTTAGTTTGTCTAACAAGGGTCCGGATACTCGTGATTATTCCGTTGTGGTCACGGAATAACAACTGGGGAAGTGAAATATATGGTTTCACTTCTCGGTATCATGATCGAGTAATAGGGGAATCCGAGTTCCGCATCTCCTTGCCTAATCAAACTACCCATCCCCGTGGTTTAGTATAAAGGTTTTGACGAATTAGAGTTAGTGTGTATACATCTAGGCATGGAATTTCCACATTGTATGTCATCCACATATTGGATCATTCGCCCTCAAGTAGGGTTAGTATTCGCCCGAATATCGGGTTAGTAGTTGTCCACGCATTGGATCATTCACCTCCAAAGTCGGGTTAGTATTCGCCCGAATATCGAGTTAGTAGTCGTCCACACATTGGACTGTTCACCCTGCATGCATGGATCCTTATATATAAGTATTCCATACCCAGGTCCGCGCATTCTAACCCTAACCGTATCATGTGTTATGCATGTCATAAACTTGTAATCAAAATGTTGATCTCATTTAATATGGCCTTCCACAACCACTCATTTTATCTTGTTATCTTTTAAACTTTGTAAGATACTTCATATCATTTTATAGAATACTTAGTTAATAAAAGATGATAACGTTTAATGATATTTATTGTTTATAAGAAAACCATGATATTTGGAATATTTATCATTTTGAAACCCATAATATTTTACTGAGAAAATATCCTTTTATTAAAATGTTAGAGTATTTATTTGAAAATTTTCTTTGAATAAAGTTTTAGATAATCTTTTGAAAAATATCGTTATACAGTTTATGGTTTTTGTTGAAAATAGCCTTTATGATAAGTTGAGAGTGCGGGTGACTAAATAGAATTTAAATTTTAACCTGAAAACTACTTAATCATCTCATTTTTCTTGATTCATGCTATCGCGGCTAAAATGCTAGAATATGAAAATAATTATAAAGTAATTAATGTCTGGTATATGAAAATAACTATGTTTTGATGGTCCCAAATAGGGAAAATGATAGCATACAAAATTCAAATCCAGCACAGTATTATATGCGAGTGTTGCCTCCCCCACATTGACATTGATACGTATTCAGATATTCTAAGAGCTAGCTTAGCCCATATGCATCTTTCTCTCCACCTGATCCCTCAGCCGCCTTGTTAGACTTCCCCTCTTTTCTTTTCTTTTTCTTTAACAATTCCAATGACTACTACTTGCTCCCGTATTCATCATCGAAACCCCATAATAATTATCATCATCATGCTATTATTTGCCAAGAATTCCTTCTCACTATCAATCTCAATCTAGCTAGTTTCCTTCTCAGAACTATATATGATGAGCCATGATCACAAACGTCCCAGCCCCCGCGCCATGAAAAAGGAGACGGCAGCCGCGTGCCTTCTTCTGTTGGGCGTAGGGGGTGCAGGGCTGATAATATGGTGGGCTATTTCTTTCCATCGGTCGAACCACCGGTTATGGATGGTTCCTGTTGGCTTGGTCCTGCTGGGCACGCCCCTCATCGCGTGGGTGTCCGTGTTTGCATCCGACGCAAGCCCCGGCTCCGAGATCGCTCCGACGTCGGCGGCTGCCAGCGTGTCCGTGTTTGCATCCGACGCAAGCCCCGGCTCCGAGATCGCTCCAACGTCGGCGGCTGCCAGCGCAGTGGATATAGAGAGTGGCGGAGGAGACGACGGTGATCGGAGATGACGACTCTCATGGGGAACTTAATTTGTGTGTCCCGTTTTGTGTTTGAGGATTTCATGATATGAATACGTACGTACGGTCATGTGAAATTTACAGGATTGTTTTTTGTTTTCAATTAAAGGTCTTTTTTGATGGATTTCTGATTGAGTTCATCTTCTAACAACTTGGATCGGACCACATTTTCTGGGACCGTGAAAATTATTTGTGTCCATACATGTATTAGATGTTGGTATGAATTTGCCGAAATAAACAGTGCTGGTTTACAATCGAAGAAGAGAAGGAGTGAAAAACTATATATGCATTTTGCATAGAGTTAATTGTAGACAGGCTATAATCAGTAATCTGAGGCAATCTGAAGCAGATAGACCATCGGTATCCAATTATTGCGACTCATTTTAAATAATTCGATTTCAACTAAAGATTAGCAATGTTAGCTAATAATCCCCATAGCGGACCATACATGAGGTCACTGAATTAATGATTGGTATCCAATTATTTCAACTTATTTTTATCAATATACAAATTAAGGGGTCTATACTTGATGAGGCTCGATACCGGTGTTTCCCCAGATCATGACACGTGGCAGATGACGTGTCCCTGAACTTATGAGAAAGGATCAAGATCGGTACGTTGGAAGCACACCCCGGGCCTTCAACCCGAGGATGTTCCCGACCTTCGGTGCCTTCCAGACCACCCCTACGACCACCTTACAAACAACCATCGGCTCGCCTCGGAGCCCTCCCGCACGCTGTGTTCCCTCGGCCCTCCAGCTCGCCTCCGAGCTATCGCATATCCAAGATGTCTCGGCCTCCCGCTTGTTCCTGGGCCTCCCGCCGAGCGTAGCTTCCTCGGTCTCACCGACCGACCCACAACACTGATCACAGGCGTCTCCGCCATGGCTCCGCGAATCTCGCCAGACGCGAGATATCCGTCGCACATGATCCCGCGTTCCACGCCATCACGATCCCCCATTAACGAGCATATCTCGTCATTAATGGGGAATCCCGCCTATCACGCGGATGTAACGTCAGGGGCGTAACGGCCGGCGTGAATCTCGCGCCCGCTACCCATGGCTGCCACTATATAAATCTCTCTCTCAGACGACTCAGGTAAACCATTTTGACCCCAATAGGCCGTTACTCTGCCAAAATGCCCCGTCTAACTTGATCGTCGGAGGGTCTTCGGTGGCACAACCATCCCGGGACTTCCTTGCAGGTAGCTCGGCCTCAACCACATAAAGCCAACTGAGATCCACACGTTCCAGAAGACAACCTCTAACTCAATCTCAGCCATCCATCACCTCTCGCTGCAGATCAACGGAAGGTAACATCTGAAGGAGATCCAGAGATCCATCAGTTGGCGCCGTCTGTGAGAAACGTTAGTTCTACTTAACGAAAGTTCATCTTCCGATCTCGACTTCATGGCGAGCAGTCACCGCGACGATCCAAGCACTAGCCGTCGCCCTCCCCGCAGTGGTGACGAGGGAGAATCCCCTCCTCCCCCGAACGCCATTCACGCCCTATCCGTTCGGATAGATCGGCTCGCGTCCATCGTGGATGCACTCGTCCGTGTCCAAACGGCCGGGCAAGCTCCCCAGGTCGCCGCTCCCCCACCTCGGGACCGGGGCCCCTACAGAGGGAGAGAAGACTCTGCCCGTGTCGGCATGACCGAACACCGCCTCGCTGTCTCCGTCGGCCGCAGATCCCCCGGGCCAACCAATTCAATGACCTGCTGGGCGCCGCACAGCTCAACGTCGAGGTCTTTCGGCAGAGCACCTCGCCCCGAGGCCCATCATGCCCCTGTCCCTCCCGAGGAGGTGTCGGTCGGCTCGCCTGCACCCAGGCATGACCGGCACCCCCTCTCTCGATGGGGTCGCGCGGACGGGATTCACCACGGTGGCTCGAAAACGACCTCACCGGGGAACCTGAGGAACCTCATCGAACGGAACCGGGGCCGTGGCCAGGCACAGGTCTCAGGCAGCAGAGGCCAAAAATCAGAGTATGTCGAATTATCGGGATACCACGGCCGACTCGACGCCCTCGAAAAGAAGATCGAAGGTATGCATCGGGAAAGTCATCCTTCAAGCGACGGGGCTAAATATGCCGCCGACTCGCTCACGAAGCCCTTCACCAAAGAGCTACTCGCCGTCCACGTCTCCTCCCGGAACAAGCCCCCGAAGGTCTCCCTCTTCGACGGGAAGTCCGACCCGAAAGACCATTTGGACGCGTTCACAGCCGGGATGAGTTTCCAGGACTATTCCGACGCCGCACAATGCCGCGCTTTCCCCGTCACTCTTATCCGCTCCGGACGAGACTGGTTCCGAGGACTCGCGCCATGCTCAATCTCCACCTTCGATGAGCTGGCCACCCAATTCCTCGGCCACTTCGTCGGGAACAGACGGTAGAAGCGGACCGTTGACCATCTCTTCACCATAAAGAGCGGGGACAAAGAATCCTTCAAAGGATACGTCACCCGCTTCTACAACGCCCTTCTTGAGGTCCCAGAACAACGGGACGAGACGGTCATTACGGCCCTTAGGTCAGGTCTTAGGCACAAGGAGTGGCTACGCTCCTTTGCATTAGCGCAACCTAAGACCATGGCCGAGATAAAGACCTGGAACGAACGTGAGATCCATCTCGAATCCGAGGTGAACGCCAATCTTCCCCGGACAGAGCAAACCGATCAGAAGAAAAGGGTCGGGGAGGAGAAAAAGAAGATTGAGCGGCCAAAGCCCTACTCCCCGAAGTTTCAGGATTACACTCCGCTCAACGTCTCCCAGACGGTACTGTTGGAGGAGGGTAAGGACGAGAGGTTCTTCAAACTCCCCCCAGTCTCGAATAGGGCGGCAAAGCGCACCCGGGGCCCCTACTGCGGTTTCCACAGGTCGCAGGGCCACTCAACCGAGTGTTGGATATAGTGCCCTCTAAGTCAATTATTGGATCGCAGGTACGTGATTGCAATGATTAAAGGAGGACCTATACCGATAAACAGTCTTACTCGAGATGATAGTATGCTATCTGGTCTGTCTTTATCATCATGATAAAGCCCATAGGATTCTTGTTTGACTACCAGCAGTATGATGGTGATCATATAAGTGGGAGCTGGGGTCTATAAGCACATCCTTAAAGTGTCCCTAGTCGTGGGAGTTTCGAGACAGGGCATCGATACTCCAGAGTAGACTAGTGTATACAGTCGAGACCCCGACGAGGGGCGGTGGCCGGTCTCACAAGCCACTGGTGTCAGTTGGATCACCTAAGATGTATACAGGTGCTCATTAGGTTATGAGTACACCGGACAGGACTCGCCGGGAATATGCTAGTTGGTATTATACATATCGTCAGATAGCGGTTCCCTGGTGATATGTGTACAGGTTAGTTCATCGACCTGAGGTCGTCATTTGTCTCATGTGAGTTCCCACTGTGCTTAGATTACTACCCTACCACGCTCAAAGGAGTTGTGCAAACAGGTTTTAGTTGGGTACAGTCCCGAGCCACATTGGAGGCAAGTGAGCGGATCTTCGGGGATTCGTCTCTCCCGGTATTGGGGGTGAGATCGCGCTGTGTTTAGGAGAGCCATTACACGAAATCCCTGGCCAGGGTAATCGAGATATACTGGTAGGTATACCAGCAGAATCTCAGGGTGTTCTGGGCTGCTCTCTGACACGACTTATATAGCTGTTGGGGGTCTGACGTTTACCGTCCCCCTAGGCCGTATATGCGATACTCATAGATGAATGTTCCGGACTGTACGGTTATTGTCACTGTCAGGCTCAGTAGGGTTTATAGATGAGTTCGCTCGTCAGCTTCCCTTCCAATCAATACATAGGCAAAACGTTACGTACAGCTTGTACCTCTGACGTGCTAGGGGTTATACCCAGTGCCAGTGTACTGATGAGTCATTAGAGTCCCCCACCGACACTTTCCCAAGTTCGGGCGAAACGTTGTAGAGGCCGTAGGGGTTTATGGCAAGGTTCGGAAAATGCACGTGCGTTTTCGCACGTGTCGCTTTTCGGGCAGATAATACTGGTAGGCTTTGGTTTAAGCCGGAACCCAGTATTATATTGTGTAGATATAATATCTTTGTCTCAGTTGCATTTGTATTCGGTCGTAATACAAATGCGGGTATGTTTATACCGATACGGGGTTATCCTGAAATCCGTTTCGGGATGATTTTTGGAAGTTGCCAGTTTCCAGTTTTCTATCAGCCGTATTTTGACATTCGGTTAAATACGGATTTATCTTTTCTTGATGAGGTGAGTCATGCTTCTAGAAGGTTCTAGAAAAGGTGATTAAGCATATGACTCATTTGTATCATTAATGGTTCATTAATGATGCAAGGTGACTAGGTTTAATGTGATTGGTTTGCATTTATTGATTTCTAGTGATTCATTCTTTGTGATAAGTATGAAGGGATATGGTCACCCTCCTCCTTGCTCCTACACTCACCCTCCTCTTCATAAAATGTGGCCGGCCCCCTCTTTGTGTGTGAGTGTGATTTTTGATTCATTCTCATTAGAAAAGATCATGATACTAGTGTATGGAAATTTCATATAGTTCAATTTCCATTCACCCGATTTCCAATTGGCAACTTCTGTTAACCGTTCGTCCATAGTCTTGGACGTAACGAGACAAAGTATTCTACCCATTCTCTACTTCATCTTGGTCGTCTCTTTTAGCAAACTTGACGAGCGAGTTGCCTCGGTTCAGAGGCGGGAGCCCGTTTAAAGATCCGTCGACGTGGTGCCACCTGGACGACGAGACCGGAGATCGAGCGAGTTCGGATCAGTTGCAACATAGCGTGGGATGATGGTTGAAGACCGAAGGACTCGGATCATTCGGTATAACAATTCTACCCTCTTTACAATGTCGTTAGTTTAGCTTTAATGGACGATCCAGGATAAAGTACGCGATAGCGCCAGTCGTAAAAGTTTTGTTCCGCATATCGGCGTCTGTTTGACGGCCGGGGCGCCGCCGCGTACTTACAGTGGTATCAGAGCCTCACCATTAAGCTATACTAACTTGTGCTAACGCGTTTAAAAGATCGATCGAACGGATTTCGCGAAACTACATTTTTCTGTACCCACAGTTTCTGTCGATTTTAAATCTGTTCTAAAATTCATTTTGAGCATTTCAGAAAATCAAGCAGGGTTTTTGAAGCAAACGGTGAAAATTTGGGCACGTGATCCCATTAAAGCACCGCGGAAGAGCGGTCAAACCTAGGGTTTGACCGCACTTCCGCGGCGGTTTAGTGGGATTGGCGCACCAAATTTTTCCAGGGGCTTTGTCACAGGGAAATGTGGTTTCTGGTACTGTTAGTTTGGGCCCAGATTTTATTACTGTACACCAGATTCTTGTAGGGCCCACTTCGGCAAATTTAGTCGATCGGAATTTTAAACTTGTTAGTTTTTCAGTACTTTCATTATATCTCCGACCGGGAATGTCATTTGATCGGTAAACCGCGTCTGATTACTATAGTTCTTTCAGACGGGTTTGCGAACGTGACATTCGCGTTGATGTTCTGTGTTGTGCTGTAATGTTGCGGATTTGTCGTGGTGGATAGCAGTGTGCAATGATAGTGTTGTTTAAATTTATTTGTACATTTGATATTGCGGGGCGAGCGTCCGACTTGTGGATTGCCGTCACTGCCTGTTTGTATAATATTCTTTTGGGGCACGACCAGGTTGCGGTCGATGTACCTGTTGTACTATTTTTATTTCTGTACTAGGTTTTCGCCGCGGTGGGGTGCACGAATAGCCGGGTTCTGGAGGGCAACGGGTTCGTATCTCATGGTATTGAGAGGCAAAGGGACCTCACTCTAGAATTGGCAGACTATTCGCCGCACTTGTAGGGGGTACAGGTTGACCCAAGGAGGGGTGCTCAATTTACCGGATTCCGTGAAGTGCCGGGTGTTCCATTCACTATGTTGTGGGGACCACCTCGCTTCAGGTTTTGGCGGGTAACTTGCCGCACCCGTAGGGGTCTAGGTTTTATTGCACAGGCTATCCACACGACCAGGGGAACATCTGGTTTCAGCAGCGGCTCTGTGAAACCCGGGGATCCCAGATTATCTGTATTGTTCTGTGATGCTTATTACATATCTGTAATGTTGCATATTATCATGCCTGGAGCGATTACTGCATATTAGTATATATACTATTAGATGTTGTATATGTTTTACACCCGCGCTAGTCCAGTCCCCGCTCTGTCGTTAGTTAAGTAACCTAACGAGTAATGACGGGACCCAGTGACGAATGCGGATGGCATATACGTACATTTTATTTTCGTTCTTTTCTGGTGTGATTGATTGATGGGACTGCATTGATTCTTATCAATACAAAGATAAAACAAACCTATAATTGATGTTGTTGGAACAAATTTTAAAATTATTATAAAGACGTTTCCTTTTGTTTTGCATAGCGGTATTCAGTTGGAATATCCTGCACCTCATTCCACGAGGAAAGAACCGAGATCCCTTCACCGGGGGTGACTTCTTTAACAAAAGGTTTTCGCTACTATATATTTTTATAAAGCTATCAGGTTCCTTCAACAAGATCAAGTTCATTACGTTAAAGGTTTTTCGCCAAAAACCAGCCGTAATCTGCCGTCGTTTCTTATGGATGGTCAGTAGTATTCAAGCTATGTTTGTTGGCCTACATCAAGGCATAGTGTTTGGTAGCTGCTGGGTATTCATTTGTTGCATAGATAGATGCATTAGTTTAAGTCAGACGTACACCTTGTTGGCCTACGTCAAGGGCTTGTACGATGACTTAAGTTGATCAGGACAACGATGGGTAGAACTTGACATGTTGCTTATGACTTGTTGGCCTACGTCAAGGTCATAAGAGCATGGGATAAAAATTACATCGGGAGTTTCAAACATACAAGAAACTTGCCAGACTTAGGCATACCTTCTGGAGTGTGTTGACTTGAGTGGCTTCCATCAAGTTATCATGCGATGATAGTTGGATCCCGATTCTCACTGATGAGTTGGTTTACTCTTCGGGTGACCCCGACTAATTCTTCTTTCAGGTTTGGAGGAAATTTGAGATAACAGTGGGAGGTTTCCTAATTAGATAAAGTGATAACCATTCTGATCTAGGTTAGAGTGCACGCAGAGTGTTTCTTTTCTCTCTCTCTCTGGCAGCGACCTTTGACCGACCCTAGACTATAACTCAATGACCAAAGTTGACCGAATCTTCTTAAAAATACTGGCTTTTGGATTGTCTATAATTGCATAAGTCATTGCAGCTCCTTCTTTTATCCTTTGTATTTCTCAGAACACCCCGTATCACTACGGACATCCACTTCCATTGGATAGATCCATCGTATGGTTATATACGAATTCGAAGGGATTTCTTCGAGGATGGATCCAGGTTCAGGAGAAATAGAATTGGTTTATTCAATTGTCTTTTATTATCACCTTCTCTCAGGTTGCGAGGGCTCCTTGGTTTAGGAGAGTACACCTATTACGCTTATTGGATAGTCTTATTCCAAACCATAGGCAGGTGCCGAAATGTAGGGAATGAAGAAAACCAATTAGCCTAAGAAAGGTGTGCAGAAGGTAATATGTAAAGACAAGATAAAGGAATTAGAAAGAGGGCAAAGTAAATTGCGACTATTAACATTCACGACCAAACCACGTATTTCATCGCTACTCCTACTTCACCTTTTCATTTCTCCAGAACAACCCGTATCACTACAAACATCCAATTCCATTGGATAAATCCATCGTATGATTATATACGAACTCGAAGGATATTTTTCGAGGATGGATTCCGGTTCAGGAGAAATAGGAATAAGGTATTATTCAGTTATCTTTTATCATCACCTTCTCTCAAGTTACGAGTACTCCTAGGTTTAGGAGGGTACACCTATTATGCTTACTGGATATTCTTCTTCCAAACCATAGGCTGGTGCCGAACGGTAGGGAAGGAAGAAAACCATTTAGCCTAATGATGGTGTACAGAAGGTAACGACTAAAGACAAAATAAAGGGAATTGGAAAGATGGCAGGGAAATATACGGTTAAAGTCATGAATTGGATTATGGGAGAGGCATTACTAAAGAATACCAAGAAACCCCTACGAAACATATTTATGTTTCATATTCACTGTGCATTGTTAATTGAAAACTGATTTCCCGATTAGATACTTACTCCAGGGTATGTATTTACCAGGTATGATTCTCACATCTGCATGGTTTTACAGATGTTGAGTGGGAGCGAGTTATTGGGAATTAGGTGATCATCCTCATTATATCGGAATTCGTTGTAATTGGTGATATTTGAGGAAATCGCCTGGGAACAGCTTTCAACCTACGACACACAGGTTTTGAGTTATTCAACTCAGAGGACTTATACAGAGTATTGTATGTTGTCCAGTGTCCGTCAGGACAAAGGGGTTGGTCCTCGTACTATATTCTGTTTACTTGTAACTTCTCTAGTTATTAGACAAATGTTTCGTAGAAATACAATGTCTAAGTTTTGAGAAGTTGTGGGTATAGGAATAAAGTAGAGAACCAAGTGTCACAAGTATCGGGATTCTTCAAAGAAATCGAAGATGTAGAGTCTTGTGATTAGTATTCAATTGATAGTAATGGTTTTTGAGAAACTTGTTTCTCTTTCAGGTTACTCATAATTGGATGGATTCCTAAGTTGAGTAATACTGATCAGTCTCTCTCTATTAAGTTATTATGCACTGGAGACAGCTGCATAATTTGAATTCGGTTCCAATTAAATGAGTGCCAAATTTCTATATTGGATATAGAACGATTCATATCTTAACGATGTTAAGGTAAGGTGAGTTGTCCAGCTTATGCTTAAAACCAGACACTGGATAACTCAAGGCACGTTTCTGTAATGGCAGTTTGCGGGTTGACCCAAGCTTCGACGAGGGTTGATTTTCTACCATCCGGAAGATCAATAGTGATATTGTTCTTGACTCGCCACAGTTTTATTAAAATGGATTTTTTCAGAAAACAGCAGTGGGAGCATGGTAGAACTGGAAGTGATTCCAGAACCGCAAACGATTACGGAAAGTTTAATAGGACCTATATATTCAATCAGGTTTGACATTCCAATAGCCACTCCGCAGATATGGTGGATAACCTCAGACACCCGAGAGGTACTCCGGTAGCCTCAAGGACGGTGACAGGGAGGTTCTTGTTTACCCAGACTTGACACTACCGTTGTTCCAGACTATGAGACCCGGCACGAGGATATGTGTAGCGTCGTTCTAAACTAGTTTTAGAAGTGTACATATATATTACTCTGCCAGAGGGTTGTCGTAGTCAGTGGGAGCAGCGGAAGCATAGTGGGCAAGTAGCTAGTGTCTATTTATAGACTTGAGCAGATATAGCGGAAATAGATCATCTGATTTTTGGTGTGACAGTCATAGGTTTGACTTCATCAGAACAGGGATGGATCAATTAAGAAGGCAGTAGGGTGTGATGTCCTGGTATTTGGATAACATACACAGAGTAGGAAGTAAAATTCCTATACTACGATCAGGTTGTACTTTGGTCGTTACACAGTTGTTTCTCCACAAAGGATATGGGTATAATATTTGACATTCTGATTACTAGATCTAATGGTTTTAGATCGAGATTGGGGTAGTTTCCCAATGTGGATACTTGGACAGTATTCTAATAGTATTTTAGAATAGTTGACTCCTAGCATGGTGGTGTACCTGCAGGTGATGGAGTCACCCTCTCTAAAAGTGTCTTACAGACTAAAGGGGAGAGGGACGTACATGATTGGCAGATTACTTGCTTAGGCAATTGAGTCAATCGTGAGATGTCAAGTACCACACCAGATGTTGTTATTGCACTAGATGCAATAAGTTTATATTAATCCAATCCTAGAGAAACATTAGGAAGCAGTTTTAGAACATAAGTGAATGTTCTATGGATTTGATAACGGCGGCCTCCTTCGGGAGACGGTTATCATTCCAGGCTTCAAAGGTGACATGTATGACAGAGTGATTGTCAGAGTTATAGTTTTCCCTCTGACGATGGACAGTATTATGGACAGGTGGTCCAAGAGGATACTGTGGGAGGCATAGTGCTAGACACTGATTAGTTTCAGTGATCGATACAGTCTAAGAAGTTTGGATTTGAAGTTCATTCATGAACTAGGTCCCATCAGATATCCAGACATATTCTAAGACAGGTATTACTCAATTCGGAAGATAGTCTTCTCCGCGAAATTGAGATATAGAGAGATACAGAAAGAAACACCGAAACGGATCCACTCACTGAGGTTATTTCTCGAACACAACAATTTTGCAAATGAGCTTTGTGAAACTGATTAGTAGAGGAGTTGGATGCTCAGTATCACACGAGCTGTGAGTATACGACATCGCAATAATTAGCCTTAAGTGCAAGTAGGAGATTGTTGGATATAGTGCCCTCTAAGTCAATTATTGGATCGCAGGTACGTGATTGCAATGATTAAAGGAGGACCTATACCGATAAACAGTCTTACTCGAGATGATAGTATGCTATCTGGTCTGTCTTTATCATCATGATAAAGCCCATAGGATTCTTGTTTGACTACCAGCAGTATGATGGTGATCATATAAGTGGGAGCTGGGGTCTATAAGCACATCCTTAAAGTGTCCCTAGTCGTGGGAGTTTCGAGACAGGGCATCGATACTCCAGAGTAGACTAGTGTATACAGTCGAGACCCCGACGAGGGGCGGTGGCCGGTCTCACAAGCCACTGGTGTCAGTTGGATCACCTAAGATGTATACAGGTGCTCATTAGGTTATGAGTACACCGGACAGGACTCGCCGGGAATATGCTAGTTGGTATTATACATATCGTCAGATAGCGGTTCCCTGGTGACATGTGTACAGGTTAGTTCATCGACCTGAGGTCGTCATTTGTCTCATGTGAGTTCCCACTGTGCTTAGATTACTACCCTACCACGCTCAAAGGAGTTATGCAAACAGGTTTTAGTTGGGTACAGTCCCGAGCCACATTGGAGGCAAGTGAGCGGATCTTCGGGGATTCGTCTCTCCCGGTATTGGGGGTGAGATCGCGCTGTGTTTAGGAGAGCCATTACACGAAATCCCTGGCCAGGGTAATCGAGATATACTGGTAGGTATACCAGCAGAATCTCAGGGTGTTCTGGGCTGCTCTCTGACACGACTTATATAGCTGTTGGGGGTCTGACGTTTACCGTCCCCCTAGGCCGTATATGCGATACTCATAGATGAATGTTCCGGACTGTACGGTTATTGTCACTGTCAGGCTCAGTAGGGTTTATAGATGAGTTCGCTCGTCAGCTTCCCTTCCAATCAATACATAGGCAAAACGTTACGTACAGCTTGTACCTCTGACGTGCTAGGGGTTATACCCAGTGCCAGTGTACTGATGAGTCATTAGAGTCCCCCACCGACACTTTCCCAAGTTCGGGCGAAACGTTGTAGAGGCCGTAGGGGTTTATGGCAAGGTTCGGAAAATGCACGTGCGTTTTCGCACGTGTCGCTTTTCGGGCAGATAATACTGGTAGGCTTTGGTTTAAGCCGGAACCCAGTATTATATTGTGTAGATATAATATCTTTGTCTCAGTTGCATTTGTATTC
This sequence comes from Agapanthus africanus, assembly GCA_030015575.1. Lineage (NCBI taxonomy): Eukaryota > Viridiplantae > Streptophyta > Magnoliopsida > Asparagales > Amaryllidaceae > Agapanthus > Agapanthus africanus. Next base: position 5,297,395 of record JASDDO010000026.1, on the reverse strand, counting down.
GGTCGTAATACAAATGCGGGTATGTTTATACCGATACGGGGTTATCCTGAAATCCGTTTCAGGATGATTTTTGGAAGTTGCCAGTTTCCAGTTTTCTATCAGCCGTATTTTGACATTCGGTTAAATACGGATTTATCTTTTCTTGATGAGGTGAGTCATGCTTCTAGAAGGTTCTAGAAAAGGTGATTAAGCATATGACTCATTTGTATCATTAATGGTTCATTAATGATGCAAGGTGACTAGGTTTAATGTGATTGGTTTGCATTTATTGATTTCTAGTGATTCATTCTTTGTGATAAGTATGAAGGGATATGGTCACCCTCCTCTTTGCTCCTACACTCACCCTCCTCTTCATAAAATGTGGCCGGCCCCCTCTTTGTGTGTGAGTGTGATTTTTGATTCATTCTCATTAGAAAAGATCATGATACTAGTGTATGGAAATTTCATATAGTTCAATTTCCATTCACCCGATTTCCAATTGGCAACTTCTGTTAACCGTTCGTCCATAGTCTTGGACGTAACGAGACAAAGTATTCTACCCATTCTCTACTTCATCTTGGTCGTCTCTTTTAGCAAACTTGACGAGCGAGTTGCCTCGGTTCAGAGGCGGGAGCCCGTTTAAAGATCCGTCGACGTGGTGCCACCTGGACGACGAGACCGGAGATCGAGCGAGTTCGGATCAGTTGCAACATAGCGTGGGATGATGGTTGAAGACCGAAGGACTCGGATCATTCGGTATAACAATTCTACCCTCTTTACAATGTCGTTAGTTTAGCTTTAATGGACGATCCGGGATAAAGTACGCGATAGCGCCAGTCGTAAAAGTTTTGTTCCGCATATCGGCGTCTGTTTGACGGCCGGGGCGCCGCCGCGTACTTACACCGAGAACTGCATGCAGCTCCGAGATTACATCAAGAAGTTAATCCGGTCGGGGCACCTGGCGACGTACTTACGAGACAAGCGGCAAGCCGACTGTGAGCAGGAGCACCATCTTCCTCCCGGCGAATTAACAATTGGCCAATTTATGGTCATATCAGCGGGGGGTATGGCGAAGACCAACGAGACGCGGCATCCCTCACCGATCGAGGGGACTGGCGGCCACCCAAGGAAGAAGGCCAAATCAGCCGAGCCAATCATTTTTACCGACGAGGAACTCCATGGCATATCCCTGCCTCACAACGACCCACTAGTGATCACAGCTCGGGTCCACTGCTACGAAGTGCAGAGGATATTGGTCGACTCGAGAAGCTCGGCAGACATTCTCTTTTATGACTGCTTTTTGCGAATGGGACTCACCCCGTCGGACCTAAGGCCGACCGTCCACGTCCTGTCAAGGTTCTCTAGACACTCGAGACGAGCAAAAAGAGGTCCGAGGGACCCCGGTGGAGCCACTGGCAAAGGTCCCCTCCGTAGAAGGGGACGATGAACGAACCGTTCAGATCGGTCGCTCTTGACGGGGACTCAGCGAGACGACCTGGTCCACCTCCTCAGAAGTAACTCTGATGTGTTCGCATGGGCGCCTGCCGACATGCCTGGGATCGACCCCAAGATCATATCGCACAAACTCGGGTTGGACCCTACGGTCCGACCCGTCAGGTAGAAAAAATGAAGCTTCTCCCCTGTTTCCCCAATTAGAGCAAAGCTCTGTTCAGAATTCAAAGTTTGAATTAAACATGCGCTTTTATAAAAGCGCTGCGCTACAACTAGTGCACCCCGTGCAAAGCGCATAGGCGCTAGCGCTAGATGCGCTGCGCTCCAAGTAGCGCACTACGTGCAAAGCACGTGTACGCTAACGCTAAGAGCACTGCGCTCCAAGTAGCGCACCATGGTCAGAGCGCATAAGCGCTAGCGCTGGAACTAAATGTTCCTCACCGTTGGATCAAACATCCAACGGATATGATTAAATCATCAATTAACAAGAATGAAATTCTGTTGAATCTTTCCAAACAGAAAAGATTGTGCCCTGAATTTGGAACACCGTTGGATCAATGATCCAATGGTGATTAAAAATCACTAAAATACAGAACAAATTCTGTAAGGGGGAAAGATTTCCCAATCTTGTTAAAAAAAACAAGAAGATTATGTTTTGTAAACCAGAAGCCCTTGGATCAAAGATCTGACGGTGGGGAAATTCTCAAATCAATTAGAGAATAAATCTCTTTAACCGATTGAACAAATCAGCTTGCCCTATATAAAGGCCCCGAGACTTCAAGTCTCAGAGAGAGGAACCCCCCATAAACTTTGAGAAAATCTCAGGAAGAAGAAGAAGCTCTCGGCAAAAGAAGACAATTCTTTTCAAGGTAAAAAAGAATAGAAAGACGAAAACATCTCAATATAAAAAGAAGTATTTACTTCTTTCACAGATCATAGATCTATAAGACAAATTGTCTTTCACAAAAGAGATTATGAACATCTCATTGTAAAGGGGGGAAGAAATATTCAATTCTTTTAGGATCACAGATCCATAGAGGCAAAGCCTTTCATCAAAAAGAGATTGAAATATCTCTTATAAACTAAAAACTTTGTTCTTAGAATCTTGAGACAAAATCTCTTATCAAAGAAAAGATAATTTTCACAGCGCAAAGTTAACCTAAGAAGAGTTTTAGTGCTCCTAATCTAAGAAGAGCCTTAGCGCTCCTAATTTAAAAGTGCCTTAGTGCTCTTCATCTAGCGCAAAGCGCTGCAGTGCCATAGCGCTTCAAACACAGCGCACTGTGCTGATTGCCTAGCGCTCAACGCTAAGCGCGCCACTTGCTCCTCACGTGTGCGCTGCATTACTAAAAGCGCTTTCCGCTCATTATATGGCACCAGCGCCAAACGCCTCAACGCTTCAACTATAGCGCATCAGCGCAAAGCGCTCAGCGCATCGGCGCTCTTCATTTAGCGCTAAGCGCATTAGCGCTTCATATCTGGCGCAAAGCGCTAAGCGCATTAGCGCTTTAACCATAGCGCACTGCGCTCATCGACTGGCGCTAGTGCCAAGTGCGCCACATGCTTTTATGTGCGCTTGGACATAACATAAACTGTTCTTTGAATAAGCCTGGAGCTATGATAAATGCACAGCATTCAACTAAAGACAAAACATTGTCAGAGACCAAACCAATGCTTAGCATTTTTAAGGGGATTGGGCTCAAACAAACATCTAACGACTCAAAAACAAATGTTGAACATTGTAATTGAATGGACTTAGCCCAAATTGGCCATAAGTCCTCAATTCAGATTAATTGAGTTCATATGCTCATAAGTCATAGATCTTAGTCCCAATTGGACTACATGTCTCTCAACCCACATCGGTTTAAGGGTACATCTCTGAACTCCTCTGATATTTGTCGTTTTAATCCTTCAACGTCTTCAGAGAGGTGATGGGTCCCGATAACCATACATTTCATGGACTATGATGTCCTTAACCTAGACTGTGGGGTCCTTAAACTCATGGACTATGATGTCCTTAACCTTGACTGTGATGTCTTTAAACTCACGGACTATGATGTCCTTAACCTTGACTGTGAGGTCTTTAAACTCACGGGCTATGATGTCCTTAACCTTGACTGTGAGGTCTTTAAACTCACGGACTATGATGTCCTTAATCTGGACCGTGGGGTCCTTAAACTCACGGACTATGATGTCCTTAACCTTGACTGTGAGGTCTTTAAACTCACGGACTATGATGTCCTTAATCTGGACCGTGGGGTCTTTAAACTCACGGACTATAATGTCCTTAAAATCGGACCGAGATGTCCTTAAACTAATATTGGACCACCATGTCCTTAAACTGGTAATCAACCGCAATGTTCCTAAACTAAACAATAGAGCCCGAATGCTCTTTTGTTGGATCTAAATGATCTCGTTAAGTTGATCTTAGTCTAAAATTATACTAACGTATCCTTAACTAACGTTTAAGTTGATCTTAGTCTCAAATGAGACTAACGTATTCTTAAACCCAACCCCCAAACCCAAATCTAAGAAAATACGGATTTGGACTAATCCACGCCCTACGGGCAACAACATAAATTAGTCTCCGTATACAATCCATGGGCAACCAAAAACAAAACAAACACACACGACACGAAATGACCATCTGGAGAAGGAGAAAGTTGTTACCGCGATGCGGTAGCGTAATTAACTGCAGGGGCTTGCGCCTACAAGAAAGAGCGCCTCCACAATCAAAAACCCCTCAACGAGGGGGAATCTGACGAAGTCTGCTACATCAGCCGCATCCATTTAAACCTTCGATACATGGTGTCATAAATCAATTTGGAATCTTCGGAGAGGTGGACGGATATCACCAATTAGCATCTGCCCCGAAATTCAGGCAAAACGGACCCGCGCGGTCACGTCTCCGTGTTTCGGCGGGGAACATTCCCGATAAAAAAAAAGCGATCGAGGACGAAGTAGACAGGCTCCTCGCAGCCAACTTTATTCGGAACGTGTCTTACTCGGAATGGTTGGCAAACGTAGTCATGGTTAAAAAGTCAAGCGGTAAGTGGCGCATGTGCGTCGACTTCACCGACCTCAACAAAGCTTGTCCAAAAGACAACTATCCCCTCTCTCGGATAGACCAGCTCGTCGACAGTTCGGCAGGCCACGAGCTACTTAACTTCATGGATGCTTTCTCCGGCTACAACCAGATCTGTATGAATCCGGCGGACGAGGATCTCACTGCATTCACAACGGACCGGGGGGGTATACTGCTATAAGGTGATGCCCTTCGGCCTCAAAAACGTCGGGCTACATACCAACGCCTGGTCAATTGCATGTTCAAGCCGCAGATCGGCATGAACATGGAAGTTTACATCGACGACATGCTCGTCAAATCAGTCTCATCGGACGAACATGCCAAGGATCTAGGCAAGGCCTTCGGCGTCCTCCGCAAATACAAGATGAAACTGAACCCCGCCAAGTGCGCATTCGGGGTCACCAATGGGAAGTTCCTCGGCTTCATGGTCACCCACCGTGGAATCGAAGGTAACCCGGAGAAAATTAGCTCCATCCTTAACATGGACGCGCCTAAGACTAACGTCGAAATCATGCGGCTGACAGGGCGGGTAGCCACTCTAAGTCGTTTTATGTCAAGGTCTGGGGAGAAGTGCCTCCTGTTCTTTAAAACTCTAAGGAAGATACCAAGGTTCGAATGGTCGGAGGAGTGCCAGACTGCCTTTGAGCAACTAAAGAGGCACCTTGCGACTCCCCCGCTGCTCACCTGGACAGTTGAAAGGGATGAGCTATTGCTATATCTAGCAGTGTCCGACCAAGCTGCAGGTTCGGTGCTCGTCCGAGAGGCCGAGGGAGTCCAGAAGCCGGTATACTATGTGAGCCACGTCTTCAAGGACGTGGAAATGAGATACCCAGCTATTGAGAAGATCGTCTTGGCACTCATCGTGGCCTCAAGGAAACTACGACACTATTTCCAGGCGCACGCTATCTTCGTTCTTACCGAGCGGCCTTTGGGGGTTATCCTCGCCTCCCGCGAGTCTTCTGTTCGTTTGGAGAAATGGAGGTGGGAGTTGTCCCAGTTCGACATAAAATACCGCCCGAGACAGGCTATCAAGGCACAAGCCCTGGTCGATTTTATCATCGAGTGCACCATCCCCAGCAAAGAGCCGGAATCCACACTGACCCCCGGATGTCAACCCTCAGTCGATCGAAAGCCCGATTCTGTCCTTGATTGGATTCTTTACGTCGACGGGTCCTCGACCGAGGAAAGCTGTGGTGCCGGCCTCATCATTCGGGGCCCGAACGAAGCAGAAATGGAGTATTCTCTGAAGCTCGGGTTCAAAGCCTCAAATAACACAGCGGAATACGAGGCCTTACTAGCCGGACTGCGCATAGCCTCGGAACTAGGTTTGAGAACGATCTGAATCCGCAGCGACTCCTTCCTAGTCGTTGGCCAAGTGACCGATCGATTCGAGGTACGGGAGCCTCTGATGGTGAAGTATCTGACCGAGGTAAGAAGATTGCGAAAAGACTTCGACGAGGTCCAAGTGGAGCAAATACCCAGACAGATAAACGCCCAGGTCGACGCCTTGAGTAAACTGGCTTCGTCCTATACGGCCAACAATAAGAAGAACATCCTCTTCGAGGTCTTACCACGGCCAAGCATGGAAGACGGGGCGACACCACTTCTAGTGTATACAGCTCGGAAAGAAGATCGGGATTGGAGAAGGCCTCTCGTGGAATTCCTGCGGGAAGGTACGCTCCTAGAAGATCGGAGAGAAGCCCGCCATCTCCGAGCCAAAGCTCGCCATTTCGTCTGGAGCAATGGGAATCTCTACAAGAAATCCTTCACTCAGCCCCTGCTCCGGTGCGTCGACCCCCACGAGGCCGACTACATCCTCTGTGAGATCCACGAAGAGGTCGGCGGTGCGCACCAAGGGGCCCGCACCTTAATCCAGAAGGCACTGCTCTAAGGTTACTACTGGCCGACGATTCATCAGGACTCCCAGAAGCTCGTCAGGAGATGCAAAAGCTGCCAACTCCATGGAAGCATACCTCGCCTTCCGTCTACCGAGCTAACCGCCCTAACCTCCCCATGGTCGTTTGCCCAATGGGAAATGGACATGATAGGCCAGTTCCCTACCGGTATGGGCGGGCATAAGTACGTTCTCGTCACGGTGGGCTATTTCATGAAGTGGATCGAGGCCATTCCCATCAAGAAACCGGACGCCACCACGATTATCAAGTTCCTGCAGAACAACGTGATACTCCGTTTCGGCATCCCGAGGTGTATCATCACCGACCATGGGACAAATTTCGAAAACGAAAAGATTAAGGAATTCTGCAGCGAATATCATATCCTCATGAAGTTTGTCGCGGTCGCGCATCCCCAATGCAACGGGCAGGCCGAGGTCGCTAACCGGGACGTCATCCGAGGTCTCCGGACACGCCTAGAAGGACGCCAAGGCAGTTGGGTCGAAGAACTACCCCGGGTCTTATGAGCCTTGCGCACTTCGAAGAAGACCCCCACCAGAGAGACCCCTTTCAGCCTCTGCTACGGTGCCGAGGCAATGGTCCCAGTGGAGATCGGGCTCCCCAATTACCGGGTCGAGCACATCGGCACTCCGGACTAATCTGGACGTGTTACAACGCGCGAGTCAATCGCCGCTTCTTCAAAGCCGGAGATTTAGTCCTAAGGCGGAACGAGTTCGTCGATCAAGGCAAGCTGCATAAGTTTTCCCCGAAATGGGATGGTCCTTTTCTCGTCTATGAGGTCCTGCCCGGCGGAGCTTATCGTTTACAAGACGCGAATGGTCGTAAATTTCCATGACCTTACAACACTGAGAAGCTCAAGCTGTACCTCTGAAAAGAATATTTACAAATGTATATTTCTTCTTTCACAAAACCGATGTAGACCTTTCTAAAGTTCTTCCTATTTAAATAATAAGAAGGGAACAATGGGGCATAACAAAAAGGAGAATTTCATTTATTCGAAAGGTATTATGGGCTCCTCAGCCTTACAGAAAAAGAAAAAGGAAAAATTTACAACAGAGGGGGAACGAGATCGAGGAAGTACTCATGGTGATACTCAGAGTAGATTTTCGCTAGCCGGGCCCAAGCCTCTGCAGCCTGCTCCCGTCGATGCTGCACGCGAACCCGGGATGCCACGGAAGCACCCGGCGCTCCGCCCTCCGCGCCTTGGCTCACGATGTACCTCATTTTGAAGCACTCCAAAATGAGGGCCAAGGATCGGTCGTGCCTGGCCTTCGAGATGAGGCTGTCATGCCCCGCTTCCCGGTGTACGGCGAAGTGGACGCGACGAGGTCCGCTACGTATATACTTAGAAGTACATACGCTAAGCGTATCTAAGCAATATGAAGTAAATCACAAGAGACAAAAGATATAGAAATAACAGCAACTTTATTAATAACATTCTTTTGTACAATGCATGAAAAGTAAATACAACTGAAATGAAAAGCAATGCCTAAACAGTGGCATAACAGGAAATGAAAATACTGAAAAGAACAAGGTACAATATCTAGAGCTCGGGGTCTTCATGAAACTGCTCCAAGTCTTCATCGGTGGGCTCGATCTCTGCTGGGTCCAAAGCACCTGACAACATTCAAAAAAGAAAGAAATAGAATGTCGTCAGCGAACAGGTCGCTCGGTAAGTCCCAAAGATAAGAAAAGACAGAATAAGAGGTATTTTCTAAGTATTATGTTGTGGAATATTATGGAATATTGTGCTAACGCTGTTGTTTGTAGCTTGGTACAGAAGGATGCCAGTGTATACGAGAGGGGTCTCTATATGCTAGAGACCAGGGCAAACGGAATGTACAAGGAACCGTTAAGCCACGGTACAACAGCAACGGAATATAGGTTAGGTGTCTTAATCTGACCACCTCGTGCCACCTTTAACACCTTCCGTACCAATCTACCCTTTAAACCCCGTAGTGTTTTGACAGTATTGTTGTATTGTATTGTGTAAGTTGGATGACTGACCACAACCATGATATCAGTAAACAGATTGTAACTGCATAATCAGGTAAATGGGATAACGGAATAATGTATGTATATCCATGGTTTGATTCAGTCAAGTTGAATAGATTGTTAACTGGATTCAGGGATTCATGTGTTCATATTGAGTTGGAATATTAAAAAATATAGATTGACTTGAATCATATTCAAGTCAGAAATAGTCAGACTCAAACCCGAGTCAGACTAAAAGAAATGTAATTTGAAGTTCTATAATTATTAGGTTCCTTGTTGTAAATTATAAAACTTGAGGGGGTTTTATGTAAAAGTATTTTTGTATAGTTTTCAAGATACACCCCAAGTATTTATTATTCGTCTTTATTGTTATAATGAGTGTAAATTTTATTTGTGTTATTCTAGTGAATATATCCTATTAAAAGTATTAAGTTATAATATTGATTTATTTGAAAATTCATGGTATTTTAATGTAACTTTTAATCTTGTAATTTTTTTAGGAAAAGGTGGAAACTTTATCTTATAAAAAAATAGGCGCTTAAATGATAATTATATATATGTTAATACAAGAATAATTTTAAATAAATATTTTATTCTCCAAAATCTCATTTTTCTTAAATATCGTATTTTAAACCTTTCGAGACCGAATGCTCCTTGCGGAGGTCTGAATCTCGCACTACTAAGCCCGAGGGTGCACGATAAACCGTACAATCCCTAACGGGTTCCCCAAATGTGGGTTGTAGTGGCACTTTGCAAAGATTTTATAAATACTAATCATTTAGAAAACGGTTTTATAAAGATGAGGTATTTATCTGTAAAAGGTGTAAATTTCCGTATTTTAGTTTCTAGGGTTTCCTAAGCCAACTAGCCTATTTCTAAAGGGTCTAAACGATAAGCATTAGAAGTCTCAAATCGCCTCTTCACCGCCAATTGTGGCCAGGTAAGTACAAGTGAGGAGGGAGGGATCCGCTCACAAATCGTGAGGCGGGCCTTTTAAAGTTACCCAAGCTCACTTGCCTAGCCTAGACACCACAAAGTCAGTTTAGATAAACGATCGATGTCCATGACATATCGTATTTTCCTATTAAAAGGTTTTGTTTTAAAATTGTATACAACTTAGAACTTTCAGAAAAGGTTTATAAAGAAAAGGGTATTTTAATGTAAAGTCTTGTATTTTCGTATTCTAAGTTTTAATGATATCAATTAGGGTTGTATTTGCGTGTGTGTGGAGGTAGGTCATTACCTCGTGATCTACGTTAAGGTTTAGCAATTGTTAAGGGTTAAATGTGATAACTAAACATTGTAGTATTTAAGTGAAAGAAATACGATAAATGGAAACGTTATCATTTCATGTGAAAAACTTTATCCAAATTGATTTTTAAGTGATTAATAGTCAACATGAATATGTTTAAGCATTATGTAATTTGTGACAAGTGAGTTTTGAGAGAAAACCGAATCGGAAATCGGTTTGTTCCGATTTCCGTCGGGTTTTTAAAAAGTCGTATTTTTCTTAAAAGAAAAGGAAGATAGAAAGAGGGGGACTTATGGGTTTTGGACACGTTAGAGAGTGAGAGGGGGGTAGAGGGTTGTCGATGCATCGAAGCGACGTGAAGGGTCCTAGTACGATCGCCGGAATTCGTCGTCGATTTCGGCAGCGCTTCGCCTTTCGCTCTTTTTCTAACGTACCGAGTTCTCTTGAATTTTTTAGAGAGTGGACTTAGGAATGTAGGGTGAAAGGGTAGAAGGTAGGGGTGTTTATATAGGGCTAGGCTAGGGTTAGGGTTTTAATTAAAAAATATATAAAAATTCATTAAAATATCATTAAATTTGGGAGTAAAAGAGGTTTATTGCGAATCTGGTAACCGATCAAAAATTTTAGAGTATGCAGGGGGTATGACCAGGTCAACACGGAGAAATTCCGTGTTGACGACTCGGCCGTCCGGCCGACTCGGCCGAGTCGGGCCGAGTCGGGGCACCGTCAGGTGGGGAAACTTATGGAGGGAATTTTGGTGCATCTAACTTTTTGGGTTCAGTATAAATTTTGAGAGTTATGGCTGTTTGACTGTTGACTTTCCAAAAAATTTAAAACAAAACAATATAAAAATAATGTGGGGCATGGGATTCGAACTCTGGTGGCTTGGTTCAGTAGTGCAAGGTATTACCAATGAGCTACAAGCTCCTTCTTGTAATTATGGAGTGAAATAAATACTTAAAGAGATATCAGCTGTAATAAATACTCCAAGTATACATTGAATTTAAATCAATTCTTTGTACATTAAAAATGGAGTTGTTACAGAGGCCGAGCAGAAAGATCGAGCGCACCTTGTGTTGGGATACCTACAACGGCAGTAAGGTTTCGGAAGGTATCATCCATGCCAATTTCAAATTTTTGCCGTTCTAGATAACCCTAGCCATGAATCTTTAACTAGAAAATCAAACTAAACATTCATGTTAACAACTTAACATCTAAGAGTTAGGGATTATAACCTTTATAGTCCGTTCCTTCACTTCATAAGCTCCGAGTTGAGGTCCCTTCGCTGTGATCATCAATTTCCCGGACTCTCGAGAGGCTCCATGAGGTGAATGATGCATCTTGCTTCAAGTCTTTGAAATCCAAGACGATCTACCTTGAGGAAACACAAACCCAAGCTCTCACTTCACTAATGAGATATTAGTGAAGCAAAAACCCTAATCTAAGTGGCTAGAATAGATGAGGATGATGAAGTAGAAATTTTGCTCTCTTTTGTTTTCTATTTCTCACAAACATTCATCACAAAATGAAAAGCTAGAAAGCTTTTATGAGAGGAAGAAAAAGATGAAGTGTGATGAATGATATATTATTGAGCTTAGAAAGGCAACCATGGGTTAAGCATGGCATGCTTAACCCTTGTAGAGAATAAACCATGAGCTAGGGTTAAAAGGTTAGGTTAACAAATATCTAGCAAAATATCTAAAGAGTGGACAAAATCAACACAAAGAAATATCTTAACTTTAATCCACAATTTAGAATTAACTAAAACGAAAATGTTAATCCTAATTTAAACCCTAGCATGGTTTAATCTCATAAACCCTAGTTGCATTTGTAACCTAGCATGCTACAATATTATATATCACATATATAATATTTAATGTAACAAAAGAAAATAATACAATTAACATATATATCAATGTATCATCAGGTGAGAAAAAGAATCATTTAAATGAGCTTATATTAGTTAATGTAATGTAATATATCACATATATAATTATACATTAAATTATCGAATCAACACCTGATCCGATAATCCGGCTATATTACATATAACCGACTAATATAACATGTAACATTTTATCGAATCAACACTTGATCCGATATCCCGGCTATATCACATATACCCGGCTGATATCACATATCGTGAGAATAGAATACGGTATCTCATATCGTATTAATCTCGGTCCCACACATATCACATATATGCTCCTACTTCTTTTCGCCTGAGCCAGGAAAGCTCTGTGTAGGACTCTAAAGACTCGTCAATACGCCGGCAGTAGGTAATGATCATATCAAACACCCACAAGCCGCAAGCGGTCATCTAAACGTAACAGCCACCCGGGTATTGAGCGATCAGAAGATCAATAAGCCACCCTGCACACACTCCTATGAATCCAATCAGTAACACTCCCGTACAGTCCGGTCTCTTCGTCTGATATGTCGCATATCCAGTCTAAGGGTGGTAAACGTCAGACCCTAGTAACTGATAAGTCGTGTCGATGTGAGGCTCATAACGGGTCGATAAACTACTGATAACACTTACCAGTAGATCTCCATAGCAGCCCTGGCCAGGGACTTCCAGTTATAGCCAATCGAACACAGCGCAACATCATCTCCCAATACCGGGAGAGACGAAACCCCTCCTATCGCTCATTGCCTCTATGTGATTCGGGAATGTACCCAAAAGCCACCGTTTTGCACATTCTCATGAACGTGGTGTTCCCGCCAAAATTTTGGCTCAAAACCCGCTCCGTATAAAATAATAACAATAAAAGAAAAAATAAATAAATAAATAAATAATAAAGGAGAAAATCTCCCATTCAGAGCAAAGCTCTGTTCAAATTCTAAGGCAGGAAACGAAGCAACGCTTCTGTTTCCCCCAATCAGAGCAAAGCTCTGCCTTGAAATTAAAGTTAAAATAATTGAAGCAACGCTTCAGCTGACTTGCGCTCTGCGCTGCGCGACACGTGTCAGCGCGGTTGCGCTGCGCTCTGCGCTGCACGACACGTGTCAGCGCGGTTGCGCTGCGCGACACGTGTCAGCGCGGTTGCGCTGCGCGACACGTGTCAGCGCCGTTGCGCTTGCGCCAGCTGTGTCAGCATTTAAACAGAAAAATTCTGGAAAAATCTTTCTAATCTTATTAAAACAATAAGATTCTCTTCTGTAAAACAGGAGCCCTTGGATCAAAGATCCAACGGTGGGGAAAAATCCCTAAATCACTCAGAGAAAGATCTCTTTAACTGATTTAACAAATCAAATGGCACTATAAAAAGGCCCCTAGACTCCATGTCTAAAACACATTGAGATTAACACAGAAAGAACTCAGAGAAATCTTCTGAAAACTTTAAAAGAACTCAGAGAAAGAAAAAGGTAAAAACCTTTGAAAAAAAGAAGAATTTTCTTCTAAAAAGATCAGTGATCTAAAAACAAGATCAAGATCTTGAATAAAAAATATATATATAATAATAAAAAGAAGTAATTTACTTCTTCATTAGATCTTTCTGATCTACATAAAGGCATTGCCTTTTGATGAACCATTGATTCTGGAATCTTAAAAGATTCTCTTCTTTGATCCAAAATTGGATTAAGATATTGAACAGTGCCCTGCACTTGAAAAAATTGCACTGTTGCGCTCTTGGGTTGGCGCAAGCCACCAGAGAGTGCCACGTGTCGGCCCCAGAACAAACTGCGCTATATGCTTCTAAAACAGAGCACTGCTCTCTTAAAATTGGCGCAAGTCACCAGAGCGCGCCACGTGTCAGTAGCGCAACAGTGCAGCGCACTGCGCTTGCGCTCACCAGAGCATGACACGTGTCACCATCACACGAGTTTGCGCCTTGCACTCCTCAATTGGCGCAAAGCGCCTAACAAGCCACGTGAAGCGCTGTCAAAGCATTTAATGCAACGCATTATCAAGGGCAGAGCCTAATAAAAAAAGGTCTATCAGACCAAACAAAAGTGCCATGCACTATTAAAAGGGGCAGAGCCCAATTAAAAGGGCCTAATAGGCCAGAAAAAAATGCACTGCATTATTAAACAAGGGCAAAGCCCTAATAAAGGCCTAACAGGCCAAAAGAAAAAACAATCTTGAATATTTTCAACAGGACTTAACCCAATCATGGCCATAAGTCCTCAAATTAAAATTGACTGAGCACGACTGCTCTCTTAAATCGATTTACACCCGGTTCAAGGGTACATCTCCGAACTCCTCTGATATTTTCCGTTGTAATCCTTCAACGTCGTCAGAGAGGTGACGGGTCCCGACAACCACACATCGATACGGACTGCGGGGTCCTTAAACTCATGGACCGAAACGTTCTTAAACTAATATTCGTCCCAAAATGGAAACGTTGGACCGAAATGTCCTTAAACTAATGTTCGTCCCCAAATGGGAATGATGGACCACCATGTCCCTAAACTGGAAATTGACCGCAAAGTCATTAAACTAAACAATAGAGCCAATTTCTCTCTTGTCGGATCCAAACGATCCCGTTAAGTTGATCTTAGTCTGGAGATTAGGCTAACGTATCCTTAACAAAAGTTTAAGTTGATCTTAGCCTTAAATAGGGCTAACGTATCCTTAAACCAAAACCCCAAACCCAAATCTAAGAATACGGATTTGGACTAATTCACGTCCTACGGACGACAACATAAATTAGTCTCCGTATACAATCCACGGGCAACCACAAACAAAACAAACATCCACGACACGAAGCGAAATTCTGGAGAAGGAGAAAGTTGCTACCGCGGTGCGGTAGCGTAATTAACTGCAGGGGCTTGCGCCTGCAGGGAAGAGCGTCCCCACAATCAAAAACCCCTCCAGCGAGGGGGAATCTGACGAAGTCTGCTATATCGGCCGCATCCGTCTAAACTTCCGATATACGGTGCCATAAATCAACTTGGCATCTTCGGAGAGGTGGACGGATAAAACCAAATAGCATCTGCCCCGAATCTCAGGCAAAACGAACCTACGCGGTCGCGTCTCTGTGTTCGGAGGGGAACACGTGGTAAGGTAGAAATCAAAGCACATTGGGAATCACACAAGACTCTATGACGATCTCGGGTCTACAGACTAATCTGTACCAGTTTCACCAGAGAACCGCTATCCGACGATAGGTATAATACCATCTAGAAGTTCTCGGCGAGTCCGTTCAGTGTACCCAGTCTCCACTGAGCACCCGTACACCATCTTTGATGTCAAACACCAATGGATATTGGATCATCCATCGCCCATCATATGGGTTAAGATGCGTATACGCTAGTCTACTCTGGAGTATCGATGCCTTGTCTCGATACACCCTCGATTAGGAACAGTTATAGGATGTACTCTTGGACTACCCTGGCCCCACTAGTGTGATCTGCATCATAGTCCCAGTAGTCGAGTACATATCCTAAGGGCTTTATCAATATGTGAGAGCAAGACAGTAAATCAATACAAGTCAATATGTTAAGACAAAGTGAAACCAGATAGCATACTATCATGTCGAGCAAGAAAGTCCTCTCTCTATATATCCAAGCATCCACTATAATATACATCATATGTACAACAATGGCCTCTAGGGCATATACATAACTAACAATCTCCCACTTGCACTAAGGCTAACTGTTGTAGTATCTCATATCCAACATCCCGAAAAGTCTCTCAAATTGTATCTGGGGTATGGCCTTCGTGAGTGGATCCGCAGTGTTGTCCTTCGTGTCAACTCTCCTGATCTCGATCTCGCGGCGATCAACTATCTCCCGGATCAGGTGATACCGCCTCAGAATATGCCTGGATCTCTAATGGGACCTGGTTTCCTTGGACAAATCCACAGCTCCATTGTTATCACAATACAAAGGTATTGGATGCTCAATGGACGGAACCACTCCAAGTTCAGTTATGAACTTTTTCATCCAGACAGCCTCTTTGGCAGCATCGTTGGCAGCGATGTATTCAGCCTCCATCGTCGAGTCTGCCACGGTTTCCTGTTTGGAATCCTTCCAACATACTGCCCCTCCATTAAGGGTAAAGACAAATCCCGAGTGCGGCTTAGAGTCTTCCTTATCACTTTGGAAGCTCGAATCGGTAAAGGACTCCACCTGGAATTCTCCGTTACCATACACCAAGAACATCTCTTTAGTCCTTCTCAAGTACTTGAGAATGTTCTTCACAGTTGTTCAATGACTTTCTCCAGGATCTGCTTGATACCTACTCACTATACTTAGTGAGTATGCTACATCGGGTCTAGTATATAGCATCGCGTACATGATAGAGCCTACTGCCGAAGCATAAGGTATCCTTTGCATGCAAGCTCTCTCCAAATCAGTCTTAGGAGACATCTCGTTGGAGAGAGTGAGTCCAGAGATCGTGGGTAAATACCTACGCTTGGATTCTTCTATACTAAACCTCTTTAGTATGGTGTCAATGTACCTGGATTAGGACAATCCCAGTATCCGTTTAGATCTATCTCTATAAATCTTAATCCCCAAAATGTAGGAGGCATCACCTAGATCTTTCATTGAGAATCTATGTGATAAGAAGAGCTTGACCGAGTGCAACATAGGAACATCATTTTCTATTAAGAGTATGTCATCTACATACAATACGAGAAAAATAACCTTACTCTCTGCAACCTTCTTGTAAATACAAGGTTCTCTACGTTTTTTATGAAGTCAAACTCTTTGAATACAGCATCAAAACAGATGTTCCAACTCCGCGATGCCTGCTTTAACCCGTAGATGGATTTAAGAAGCTTGCACACCTTTCTGCTGCTCCCACTATTTACAAATCCCTCTGGCTGAGTCATGTACACGCACTCCTCTAAATCACCATTTAGAAAGGCGGTCTTAACATCTATCTGCCAGATTTCGTAGTCATGGTATGCAGCAATGGAAATTAGGATCCGGATAGACTTAAGCATAGCCACTGGAGAAAAAGTTTCGTCATAATCCACAATTGGTCGTTGACGAAAACCCTTTGCAATAAGTCTAGCTTTGAAAGTCTCAACTTTTCCATCTACACCAAGTTTCTTCTTAAAGATCCATTTGCTCTCAATAGGTTTTACCCCTTCAGGAGCAACTTCCAAAGTCCATACTTTGTTGGTGTACATGGATTCCATCTCAGATCGCATTGCATCTAGCCACTTCACAGAGTCCCCACTCGTAATGGCCTGCTCGAAGCTAGTCGGGTCATCATCTTCCATGATGCAATCCTCGCTCCTACCGTCTATGAGAAAATCGTAGTATCTCTCAGGTGGATGAGGAACCCTACTAGATCGGCGGAGAGGCTGGGGTTCGTTGGGAGCTATCGAAGTCTCTGGTTCCACTAAATCGTCAGTTGTAGCCTGTGCTGCTGGAACTTCTTCCAGTTCTACCTCATTGCCACTATCTTGTTTCATAAGAAAACCCTTTTCTAAGAAGGTGGCATGTCGAGAAACAAACACTTTTTGTTCCTCGGAGTGGTAGAAGATATACCCTTACGAATGCTTGGGATATCCAATAAACTTGCACAGTACTGACCTTGCCTCGAGCTGTCCGGATTTTTTGTTTTCATATATGCCGGACAACCCCATATCTTAACATAATTAAGATATGGTCTCTTTCCTTTCCATATCTCATATGGAGTGGTTGGCACAGATTTGGTGGGAACCATATTCAATAGGTCTGCAGCTGTTTCCAGTGCATACCCCCAGAAGGAAATAGGCAACTCAACAGTACTCATCATAGAGCACACCATATCTAATAGGGTGTGATTCCTCCGCTCCGATACACCATTGTGTTGTGGTGTATATGGAGGAGTAAGCTGAGAGAGAATCCCATTCTCTTTTAGATAGTTCAGGAACTCATTGCTCAAATATTCTCCTCCTCGATCAGATCAAAGGATCTTAATACTTTTACCCGTTTAGTTCTCTACTTCGTTCTTATATTCTCTGAATTTCTCAAAAGGTTTAGACTTGTGTTTTAACAGGAACACATGTCCGTATCTTGAGAGATCGTCAGTGAATATAATGAAGTATGAAAAACCATTTCTGGCATGTGTAGACATGGGACCACATACATCACTATGTATCAGTCCCAAGAGTTCTGTAACTCTCTCTCCATGTCCACTAAACGGAGTTTTGGTCATTTTGCCTTTGAGACATGACTGGCAAGTGTCATAAGATGAAAATTCGAACGGATTCAAATATCCATCCTTATGTAACTTAGCTAGTCGTGTCGCATAGATGTGACCTAGTCTACAATGCCATAAGAAGGATTCGTTCATTCCTGAACTCTTCCTTTTGTGTGTGTTTTGCGCATTAAGTACTGTAGTTTGATTGAGAACGTATATGCCATTATTTAACGAGCCTGATCCAATCAACTTTTGATTCAGGAAGATATTCATAACATTATCCTGTACTAAAAATTTATATCCTTCCTTACTCAATAAAGAAACTGATATAAGATTGCATATCAAGGTCGGAATGTTATACCATTCGTTCAGAATCAATGTATTACCATTTGGCAACACAAGCTGATATTCGCCAACAACCTTGACTGCAACATTTGCACCATTCCCTACTCTTATGGAATGATCACCCTCTCCCAGTTCTCTACCTTTACGTAGACCATGTAACATATTACATATATGGGATCCCGATCCGATATCTAATACCCAGGATGTAGAGTGAACTGAGAAACAGTTTTCGATAACAAATACACTCGAAGAAAATGCATCAACATGTTTGTTCTTCGTTTGGGCGGCGTGAGTATCCGGATATTCCCCTATTTCCTGCTCTGTCTTATAACAATTATAAGTTGGAGCGGGACCAACGTTCCCCTGCTCAGTATAACAAGCGGGTTCAGTCAATACATCCATATTATTATCTTGATTAAGGCCTGACATGGTCACTACCTGGAGAGAGAAAGAGAAGAAAACACTTTAGCGTATGCTCTTGCAAGATTAGATTGGTTATTATCTTATCTAATTAGGATGGCTCCCATTGGTTTTATCAAATCTACCTCAAAACCCTAAAAGGTAAGACTAGCCGGGATTAATTACACCTTACAAATTCGCCAATCTTTCAGCCAGGTCGATGTTGGTACTTTGAGAAAGGTTCCCCGTGCTTTTGCACGGGCCTAATTACAATAAACCTCGTTTTCCCAGAGGCATAACCCCATAAACTCCTTTCTAAACACCTACTTGATCGGCTAATTGTCATGTGTAAAACTCTCCCAGGAGCAACTTTTACTCGCAGTGGGTATCAGGATCCAACTATCTCATAGAAGGTATGCAATCTCATTGCAAATTTCAACACTTGAAGTTCCCGATAATACTTTTACCCCTAGCGTGCTATGACCTTGACGCATGCCAAACAACCCATAGTCCGCTAGTCAAGTTCAAACCGTACATTTCCTGATTGAATTAAACCCACCCGTAAGACCCTTGACACATGCCAAACAACGCTGTACGAATACCCTAATCCAATCACATCTCATGCTACAGATAAGTAGTAATCAGCTACCGTACACTACGCCTTGAAACATGCCAAACTACCGTAGCACGAATACTAAATATTACTTATCTGAAATGACGAAGGGTCACGACAGGTTTTTATGAAAACCTTTTGCGTAATGAACTTGATATCGTTGTAGAAACAAGTGATTTTGAAAAGGAGTGTTTTTGAGACCTTTTCTAGTTTTGCTAAAAAGGTCATTCCCGGTGAAGGGATCTCGGCTCTTTCCTTATCGAATAAGGTCCAGGATATTTCACAAATACCGCTATGCATAGCAAAAACTAGAGCTACCCTTTTTATAAATTTGATTCTACAATATCTTTTAGGTTTCTTTTTTTCCATTAATCTCATTAACGAAATCCCATCATTTAAGCTTCTTAAGCATCACAGAAGAAACGAAAATATAACATACGCTTATGCCATCCACATTCGCCACAGTGTCCCGTTATGCACCGTTAGGTTACTTAACTAACGGCATACCGGGGCGGGACTAGCACGGGTGAAAAATATAAGCAACGTTTATTATATATCATATACACAATAATAAAGCATTCGTCTCATGCATATATAATGATCACATCACATAATATCAGCAGCAGAAGATAACATATGAAATATTGGATATACTAGGAGGTCCGTGTTTTATTTTGAGCCTTTCACGGATTCCACGGTCACGATGAATAGCCAAACCTACAACCGTAGACCCCTACGAGAGCGGCAAGCAACCCTGCCAATTATAGGGTTAGGAGACCCGGTCTCGACTCCTCGAGATGGCCTCCCACTGGACCCTAGAACCTGGTTACTTGTGCTCCCCTCCTTAGGTCTATCCTAATGCGGAAAAGTAAATAATATACAATGGTGACATCATCCTCAACCCAGAAGTGCCCCAATAAAAGAATATTACATACAATGAATTTTACATGAATGAAAATAAAAACTCTCATCTTACATAAAAAACCCCGGCTATTCAGAACACGACGATCCAATATAACATATCACAGCAACGCATAATATCGCATGTCATCAACGTAAATAAATATGCGTATCCCAATTGTCGTTGATGTATAGCAACGAAACCAGCGATATACCACATATTACACTTACGGTAGCAGAAAAGAAAGTGAAAAACTACAACATTTGGAATTACAATCACTTTAGACATCGTAAACCCGAAATATCACATATTATGGATTCCATGCCTAACTATATGAATTCCACATATTGTATCACATTACAGAAAAAACTAGACAACGTTAAACATTCCAATCGAATCAACAAACACCCAAAATTTCCCAAAATGCTCAACACTTAAGCGTAGTTTAGAAGTATCCATCACATGCCACAGTAGCAATGAACCAGCCGTAGAAGGGTCAACCAATGCCTCACTTGTGGCACCGCTAAACTACTACAAACCCTAGGGTTTAGTGGCGGTTTTGACGGTCACAAAATCGAGTTAAGGTTTTGTTCTTCTAGAGGGTTCACCGCATCACTTGCACGATATTTGGATGTTCTTTAACTATGAAAAAGATCCAACTCTTGAAAAAATTTCAGTAAGGGAAAAAGTGGGTATTTGATATCCGATCGAACTTTTTAACACCGTCTAAAATAACCGAAACAAAACGTAGAATTACGAATACGAAACACTCCGAATTGCCTATGCTAAAAGATAACATCACATGCAAAATTAGGAAAAACAAACAACGCCTAAAGTACCAAAACCCAGAGCCTTAAACACTGTAATAATTTCAACCCTGTACGATCCGATGTGGCCGGTTTTGAACATGGTGTTGTTCAGTTGATAAAACTGCACATTTGTTATTACATTTTTCCTACCATTTTCATATTTAAAAAGGTCTTTATTATAATATATCATACATATGAGGGTTTATGTGTAAAAATACTATTTTCCATGTGTTGATATATTATAATTAGCATTTGGTAGGAAAATGTATGCAAATAATATCATTGACCAAATCCTAGTAGATCAAAGTCTACTAAATATTATTTAAGTTGTTGTGCAGAATTTTTCAAGACTAAAATCAAGGAAATCAAGTTGTTAAAGAAAACTTGCCTAATTAAGAAAGAAAAACTTGGAGACTAAGTCTGGCAGCAACCACAAGAAGATTTCCATGATACAAAGGTTCCAAGGATCGCAAAATGTCACAAGGACAGAGCCCCTGAAGTTTGATGAAGGGCCGAGATCATATGGCCGCGGATCCGCGGCCATACCCCCCTTGGGCCGCGGATCCGCGGCATGATAGAGGATTTAGATGCTGCAAAATTTTAGGGAAAATCTTTACTGTTAACTTCCATATTTAGGAGCTAGACTTCTGGCTTTGGGACTATAAATAAAGACCGAGAGCCTCTTGGAAAAATTATCAAGTCGACGAGATCACGAAGTCCAAGACCGCTCACGCATCCAGACTGATCATCAACTGTTCGTCTACCTCCTTGGAAGAGATCGAGAAGCAAACTAGTCTTTGTAATCATTTTCTAAGGAATCAAAGTGTAATAAATATTGTTGATTAATAAAGGTAGCTTTCTTTTTCTTATTCTATTTCTTCGTAGTTTAATTATGCAATTTCTCTGCATCTCTTTTTCTCCCAATATGCGCGAGTAATTCTCTACTTGTTAGGGTTCGTAGGATTAGGGTAGGCTAATGGATGATGAACATCTCTAAACTCTTTTTAAGTCCTATAAAATTTATAAACTTTATCAAAAGAATCATTAACATCCTAATCGGGCGCGCTAACAATTCATTGTTAGTCCCGACCGCGATTAGAGATTAGATTAATAATTGTTTTGGTAAAGGCTAGATATGAACGGAGTTCCGTGTCGAGATAGGGTTAAGAGTGGGATTCCTTTTCCCTCCAGAAATCCTAATCTACACGCATCACTGTCGTTCTAGTTTTAAATCTATTAAAGGATAGAAAGAGTAATTTTTAATTAATCATCCATAACTACTAAATCCTAATGAACCCTACAAGCCCTCTTCTTATATAAACTTACATCCGTAATTAATCTAGATCTATATTTTGCATTCTTGTTTAACGTAGATCTAGATCCTACAACCATTCTACAACATTCTTTATTCCCTCCTATCTCTCTCAACATATCTAAAGTAAGAGTAAAATATTCAACGTTTCCCTGAGGACGACCCGTACTCACCTCGGTCTAGCTACACGCGACACCGTTCTGATTGCGGTTATTCTACAAAAACACTTTTTCACTCTAATCAAATGGCGCCGTTGCCGGGGATACGTACGTAATTTTTTTTTATTCTTACTATTTGTGTTGAATTCTTAGACGATTCATATCATTATTAACACAAAACTGCAAATTGCATATTTAACGATTTGTGCGTGCATTATTGCAAGGAGATCTGGAGTCACGGACTTGAGGAAACAGGAGATCTAGGGTTTCACACTTCTCTGGTATCTTTCTTAACTCTTTCTCTCTTCTCTGAAATCCAATAAAATCTATTTTCTGCAGGATTCTTTGCAAAATAGCGCCGCTCAAAAATCTTTTTGCAAAAGTTTTGTGATTGGTTATGTTTTGCATATTTTAATACGAACTTTAAGGGGCAAAGACCAAATCAAGATTAGGTGGGGATTTCATCACCCTTCCTAAGTCCCACAAATCACAGACCGAGCATCTAGATCAACCCTTCATTAATTTAAAAAATATCTAGACCAGACTCTAAGGACTGTCGCGTTCAATAAGGATAGAGGAAGGTCGTGGGTAATCTATCGCTTATCCGCATTACTTTTGTGGTGTCTAGGCAAGTGTGTCTGAGGCGAGTGGTTACTTAATTAGGACCACTACTTTCGTAGTGGGGAGCCTCCCACTCATCTGGCATTTACCTGGCCACAAGAGTAGTAAAGAGGCGGTAGAGGATTTATCCTGCGGCTTGTCCTTTGGAAGTCTAGGAGCGGTCTAGAGACTGACCTAGGTAACCTTAGTTCTAGGGTTGCTTGTGCATTTTTGAGTGATTTGTCTTGAGTCCCACTTTTTTCAAAACAAGCCAATTTTAAAATCACACACACGTTGCCACTTGCACTAAACCCACTTAGTGCATGCTCGGCTGGACACGGGATCCTAGTGCCTGTCTTGTCCGCGTTCCTGCTATCGACGCCGAAGTCGGTACTTCTTCATCTTCTTTTCCCCAACCACACACCACGACCGAGATGGACGGTACTCCATCAGATTATAACACCACGATGCCACCGCCCGTAGGTGCGCAGAATCCACCGCGCATTTCTCTCTAAGAGAGATGCTATCCTATTCGTGGTCCTCTTCCCACTTGTCTATCTCTTCCACCACCTAACGGGGATAATTTCGAAATTAAACCCCACTACATCAATCTACTGCCCAAATTTCACGGGCTTGAATCGGAAGACGCATACGTTTTCATTACCAAATTCGAAAACGTATGCGCAATGATGGGTACTTCACAATTGACTTTAGATGCTATGCGCTTACGTCTTCTCCCATTCACACTGTGTGACTTGGCAGAAAAATGGCTTTACAATACTGCCGCACACTCTATCACTAATTGGGATGAATTCGTAATAGCATTTCTTAAGAAGTTTTACCCAAACCATAAGACTGCCCGTGTTAGAAGCGAGATCAACCAGTTCACCCAGCTTCCCAACGAACCATTTTGGAAGTGCTTTGAACGTTTCAAGGATTTGCTTGTCCAATGTCCTCATCATGGAATCAATAGATGGGATTTATGTCGTATTATATATGAGGGCATTAATCCAGCGATAAAGCAGATGCTTGAAACAATGTGTCAATGCAATTTCATGTCTAAAGATGACGGTGAAGCTTGGAAGTATCTGGAAGACCTCGCTGAACACACTTTGCAGTGGGAAAGCGTAAGACCACCTTCATCTAGGGGAGGTGTTCACCAGCTCGATGTTTCTATCGCAGTAAAAGCCGAAATGGCAGCGATACAGAAGAAACTCGACGCTATTGAGAACAGATTCTCATCATTCTCCCTAAATCAGGTCACGCTTCCTAAGACCGTCTGTGGTTGCTGTTCGGATCCTTCACACTTAACGGAAGAATCTCCTATGAATGCACCGTTTCAAGGTCACGAGCAAACTAATGCTGCTTTTCAGCAGCGACCTAGAAACGACCCTTATTCTTCCACGTACAATCAAGGATGGAGGAATCATCCTAACTTTGCTTGGAATCAAAACCAACAAAGCAATTATCAAAGACCTCCTCCACAGCAACCACAACCACAGAATCAGCCCCCCTTTCAGTCACAGAATTTCCAAAATCCGGCCAACATTTCTACACTACAAGTGGCCGGTACTGACAACTCACTTGCACAAACTTTGGATATGTTCATGAAACAATCCATGCAATTGTCGGCTGAGATGAAGTCTTCTATTGATACCATAACGAAAAACTCCGCCTCCCATGGTGAGAGTATTAAATCAATAGAAAACCAAATCGTAGAGTTAAACGCCGCAATGAGTGCGAGAGAGAAAGGGAAACTCCCATCTCAACTCATACCTAATCCTGGCCACTCACAAAGTTATAATGTGAGTGCTGTTACCACGTTGAGATCGGGAAAAATGCTGAAGAACCGAGTGGGTGAGCAATGTGATGATAGTGACACCAATGATACCCCAGCTTCTTCTTCTTCCCCTAATTCGTCTAATCTCCCACCTTCACCCGAGCCTATTCTCCGTTTTCCCCAAGGCTCGAACATTTCGCCGAATCTATCTAAGTCGATTCCCATTCTAATTTTGGGATCGAATCCGTCCCCACAGTCTTCTCCACAAACGTTGGACCCAAAACTTATTGATCAAGCACCTTATCCAAACAGGTTAAGGGGCAACAGACCAAGTCCACAAATGGAGAAGATTGTGGAAATTTTTAAGCAAGTTAACATAAACATTCCTCTCCTAGATGCTATTCAACAAGTTCCGTCATATGCGAAAATCCTAAAGGACTTGTGCACTAGGAAGAGAAAAGTTCAAGTACCTAAAAAAGTTTTCCTTGCGAGTAATGTGAGCACAGCTTTTACACAACAACTACCCAAGAAACGAAAGGACCCCGGAAGTCCTACAATTTCAATTTCTATTGGGGGTAAAAATATCAATCGTGCTCTACTCGATTTAGGTGCTAGTGTTAACTTGCTTCCGTATTCTGTTTATGAGCAATTAGGGATCGGAGAGTTAAAACCTGCGCATTGCACTCTTCAGATGGCCGATCGATCTATCAACCAACCTAGGGGTGAGCTAGAGGATGTGTTAATTAAAGTCGGGGAATTCATATTTCCTGTGGACTTTATCGTTATTGATACACAACCTGTGGCAAACCCACGCAATCAAATCCCGGTGATACTCGGTCGACCCTTTTTGGCCACTTCCAACGCAGTAATCAATTGTAGAAACGGCTCTATGACCCTATCCTTTGGAAAGAAGTCAATTGAGCTTAACATTTACAAGTTGGGAAGTGAACCCTCCGAACCATATGCTCATGTGTGTTCTGTCGAATTAATGGATGTCGACAGCAGCGAATATGATCAACCTCATAATTCTGACTCTTTTCATATGTTGTTGCTTGATACGGACTCTTCCACCGAGTTGTCCGGGTCAACATCTAACGCCGATAAGGAACTTTTTATAGAGTCTGACGATCACCCCATTTTTTCTGATGACATTATTTTTCGAGGTATCGATGAAAGCTTTGAGGAAATTTTCGCTGACGAACTCGCATTTTTACAAGACACGGGTGTTGAGATGAATCAACTCCAAGATGAAGAAATTGGACCTCCACCCCTTCTTTTGGACAATCATGATAATGCGAGTAATCCATCATTACTATCACTGTGTCGTCTCTCCAAATTGAGACGCAATCCTTTTCCATTACACCTCTTATCACCTCCCCATTTCTTCACGTCGAAAGGTGACATGTTCTTCCACCAACCTTGGTGCTTCATCGATAAAATTTTTGAATGGTTGGTGTTGACCTTCGGTCTTTGCAAAGCTTGGCATTGACCAATAACCTTACCCCCCTCGTGTGATTTTAAAAGTTTAACATTGTTTAACTAAAGTTTGGGGGGGTATATTTTGGCTCTTGAAAGAAAATGATTTTTACAAAATTGTGAGCCAAAAATAAGTTTGGGGGAGGATTTCACTTGCATATATTCTTGCCCCCATTAATAATTTCCTCCCAAGTCTACAGGTTTTTGAGCTTAACGGATGACATCAGTGAGGACACTGCTGTAAACAGGTTTGGGGGAGGTTTGTGCTTATTTACACATACTTTGCACTATACTATATATAAGCACAAATTTTTGTTGATAATAAAAGAATAGAAAGTGAAAAATTATATATGAAAGATAGGAATAGTTTAAGAAAACCAAGAAAATTAGAAGTTTTCTTAAACGAACTAGTAATAAGTAGTTATGAGCTGTTGTCCCAAGGGTTAGTAAGATGAAGGAAGTCACTAATCTGAGGATAAAAATAAGTCTGAAAAATAATTTCTATTCTGGAAGCCAAATATTTGAATTTTGATACCCTACTATATGCACTTACACACGTCTTGAAACTCGGGATAGTAGAGCATACCTTGAAATGCGCTTGTCTAAAAGCCAAAGTATGAAGGAAATGAAAAAATAAAAAAAATGAAGAAAATATAAAAATGGTGAAAATAAAAAAATGAACACTGGTTTTGTATCGCCAAGGCAGCAATAAAAAAATATAGCGAGGGTGCCTCTTCACCTAGTGCCCTAAGGCCAACTGGTCTGGGAGTCACTGCTAAGCCTTAGGTGGTGCAAGACGAGGA
The DNA here is from genome assembly GCA_030015575.1 of Agapanthus africanus. NCBI lineage: Eukaryota > Viridiplantae > Streptophyta > Magnoliopsida > Asparagales > Amaryllidaceae > Agapanthus > Agapanthus africanus. The sequence continues at coordinate 5,270,434 of JASDDO010000026.1, read as the reverse complement.
AAATATTATCACCTAATCAGCAAGCACATGAGTAATCGGTCGGTTAGTACCTCAAGAAGTATTAACGGTCGCATGAAAATGTGTGAGCAAATCTAAATATTCATCAAGTTAAAAAGTACTGAGGTAGATGGACAAGAGCATGATAACTTGAATTGAATTCTCCGAGTGTAAGGATGTGCCTTTCACACACGTAGGGGTATATGATCGATGTTTGGATGAAAGGTAGGAATGAAGAATAAAGACGATGTTTTATTGAGGGATATTGTGATTTCTAACATCTTTTCATGACTATTAAGATAGGGCTCATGACAACTGAAAAGCTAGTGTAGTTGGAAACTCTTATTTTCAAAGTCTTTCTTTTATGGTTCTCATCTTTATATATAAATTTCACCATCTCTTTTTTATTATAGGATTTTGTGGGTGTAATCCGCTGAAAACCCTCAGGAGACAACACTCCTCCTACTAGGGACACCTAGAGGTTTAACGGCTTGTTGCACGTGCTCAGTGCAATAGTGTTTGCCTACGAAAGTGTGCTTAGTTTTCTCCTTTCTTTTTTCTCCTTCTCTTGAATAAACTAGTTTGCTCGGGACGATCAAACATAAGTTTGGGGGTATTTGTTCAGTTGATAAAACTGCACATTTGTTATTACATTTTTCCTACCATTTTCATATTTAAAAAGGTCTTTATTATAATATATCATACATATGAGGGTTTATGTGTAAAAATACTATTTTCCATGTGTTGATATATTATAATTAGCATTTGGTAGGAAAATGTATGCAAATAATATCATTGACCAAATCCTAGTAGATCAAAGTCTACTAAATATTATTTAAGTTGTTGTGCAGAATTTTTCAAGACTAAAATCAAGGAAATCAAGTTGTTAAAGAAAACTTGCCTAATTAAGAAAGCAAAACTTGGAGACTAAGTCTGGCAGCAACCACAAGAAGATTTCCATGATACAAAGGTTCCAAGGATCGCCAAATGTCACAAGGACAGAGCCCCTGAAGTTTGATGAAGGGTCGAGATCATATGGCCGCGGATCCACGGCCATACCCCCCTTGGGCCGCGGATCCGCGGCATGATAGAGGATTTAGATGCTGCAAAATTTTGTGGAAAATCTTTACTGTTAACTTCCATATTTAGGAGCTAGACTTCTGGCTTTGGGACTATAAATAAAGACCGAGAGCCTCTTGGAAAAATTATCAAGTCGACGAGATCACGAAGTCCAAGACGGCTCACGCATCCAGACTGATCATCAACTGTTCGTCTACCTCCTTGGAAGAGATCGAGAAGCAAACTAGTCTTTGTAATCATTTTCTAAAGAATCAAAGTGTAATGAATATTTTTGATTAATAAAGGTAGTTTTCTTTTTCTTATTCTATTTCTTCATAATTTAATTATGCAATTTCTCTCCATCTCTTTTTCTCCCAACATGCGCGAGTAATTCTCCGCTTGTTAGGGTTCGTAGGATTAGGGTAGGCTAATGGATGATGAACATCTCTAAACTCTTTTTAAGTCCTATAAAGTTTATAAAATTTATCAAAAGAATCATTAACATCCTAATCGGGCGCGCTAACAATTCATTGTTAGTCTTGTCCGCGATTAGAGATTAAATTAATGATTGTTTTGGTAAAGGCTTGATATGAACGGAGTTCCGTGTTGAGATAGGGGTTAAGAGTGGGATTCCTTTTCCCTCCAGAAAGCCTAATCTACACGCATCACTGTCGTTCTAGTTTTAAATCTATTAAAGGATAGAAATATTAATTTTTAATTAATTATCCATAACTACTAAATCCTAATGAACCCTACAAGCCCTCTTCTTATATAAACTTACATCCGTAGTTAATCTAGATCTATATTTTGCATTCTTGTTTAACGTAGATCTAGATCCTACAACCATTCTACAACATTCTTTATTCCCTCTTCTCTCTCTCTCAACACATCTAAAGTAAGAGTAAAATATTCAACGTTTCCCTGAGGACGACCAGTACTCACCTCGGTCTAGCTACACGCGACACCGTTCTGATTGCGGTTATTCTACAAAAACACACTCTTTCGAACCAATCAGGTGTGGTCGTCCCAATTCCGAGGGAATGGGGTGAATTTTGTACAGTGTTCATTATGTATCTCATACATCATTCTGCATCTGTTTAAAAAAAATTGACACTCCGAAATTTTTTACAGAAACTAGGGTTTGACATCGGGTGTTTCGGAGTTGTTTCGGTTTCATAATCCTACACTTATCCGTCTAATGCTCTAGCTAGGCTCTGATACCACTGTTGGGATACCTACAATGGCAGCAAGGTTTCTGGAAGTATCGTCCATGCCAATTTCAAATTTTTTCCGTTCTAGATAACCCTAGCCATGAATCTTTAACTAGAGAATCAAACTAAACATTCATGTTAACAACTTAACATCTAAGAGTTAGGGATTACAACCTTTGTAGTCCGTTCCTTCGCTTTATAAGCTCTGAGTTGAGGTCCCTTCGCTGCGATCATCAAGTTTCCGGACTCTCGAGAGGCTCCATGAGGTGAATGATGCATCTTGTCTGAAGTCTTCAAAATTTAAGACGATCTACCTTGAGGAAACACAAATCCAAGATCTCACTTCACTAATGAGGTATTAGTGAAGCAAACACCCTAATCTAAGTGGCTAGAATAGATGAGGATGATGAAGTATAAATTTTTCTCGCTTTTGTTTTCTATTTCTCACAAACATTCATCACAAAATGAAAAGCTAGAAAGCTTTTATGAAAGGAAGAAAAAGATGAAGTGTGATGAATGATATATTATTGAGGTTAGAAAGGCAACCATGGGTTAAGAATGGCTTGCTTAACCCTTGTAGAGAATAAACCATGGGCTAGGGTTAAAAGGTTAAGTTAACAAATATCTAGCAAAATATCTAAAGAGTGGACAAAATCAACACAAAGAAATATCTTAACTTTAATCCACAATTTAGAATTAACTAAAAAGAAAATGTTAACCCTAATTTAAACCCTAGCATGGTTTAATCTCATAAACCCTATTTGCATTTGTAACCTAGCATACTACAATATTATATATCACATATATAATATTTAATGTAACAAAAGAAAATAATACAATTAACATATATAACATATATATCAATGTATCATCAGGTGAGAAAAAGAATCATTTAAATGAGCTTATATTAGTTAATGTAATGTAATATATCACATATATAATTATACATTAAATTATCAAATCAACACTTGATCCGATAATCCGGCTATATTACATATAACCGACTAATATAACATGTAACATTTTATCGAATCAACACTTGATCCGATATCACGGCTATATCACATATACCCGGCCGATGTCACATATCGCGAGAATAAAATACGGTATCTCATATCGTATTAATCTCGGTCCCGCACATATCACATATATGCTTCTACTCCGTTTCGCCTGAGCCAGGAAAGCTCTGTGTATGACTCTAAAGACTCGTCAATACGCCGGCAGTAGGTGATGATCATATCAAACACCTACAAGCCGCAAGTGGTCATCTAAACGTAACAGCCACCCGGGTATTGAGCGATCAGAAGATCAACTAGAAAGCCTGCACACACTCCTGTGAATCCAATCAGTAACACTCCCGTACAGTCCGGTCTCTTCGTCTGATATGTCGCATATCCAGTCTAGGGGTGGTAAACGTCAGACCCCAGTAACCGATAAGTCGTGTCGATGTGAGGCTCATAACGGGTCGAGAAACTACTGATAACACTTACCAGTAGATCTCCATAGCAGCCCTGGCCAGGGACTTCCTGGTATAGTCAATCGAACACAGCGCAACATCAACTCCCAATACCGGGAGAGACGAAACCCCTCCTATCGCTCATTGCCTCCATGTGATTCGGGACTGTACCCAAAAGCCACCATTTTGCACGTTCTCATGAATGTGGTAAGGTGGAAATCAAAGCACAGTGGGAATCACACAAGACTCTATGATGATCTCGGGTTTACAAACTAACATATACCAGTGTCACCAGAGAACTGCTATCCGACGATAGGTATAATACCATCTAGGAGTTCTCGGCGAGTCCGTTCAGTGTACCCAGTCTCCACTGAGTACCCGTACACCATCTTTGATGTCAAACACCAATGGATATGGGATCATCCATCGCCCATCATATGGGTCAAGATGCGTATACGCTAGTCTATTCTGAAGTATCGATGCCCTTTCTCGATACACCCTCGACTAGAAACAGTTATAAGATATACTCTTGAACTACACTGGCCCTACTAGTATTATCTGCATCATAGTCCCAGTAGTCGAGTACATATCCTAAGGGCTTTATCAACATATGAGAGAAAGACAGTAAACCAATACAAGTCAACATGTTAAGACAAAGTGAAACCAGATAGCATACTATCATGTCGAGCAAGAAAGTCCTCTCTATATATATCCAAGCATCCACTATAATATACATCATATTTACAACAATGGCCTCTAGGGCATATACATAACTAACACCTTGTCGTACGCCTCATCCAGCAACTCCTCGGAGAAGGGGTTGTACAACCTCAGGGACCTCCTCCAAATTGCGTACATCAGCAACTGTAAGAGGGACGACCGCCAAGGGAGAAGCCGGCCGACGTGACCCTCGAGGCACTGAACCACTCCCCGGTACCAATCCTCAGCCAGGGACTGGTCATACATGAAGACGTCGTCGAAGGTGATGATCTATTCGATCGAATACATGCGCCCAGTCATCTCAAAAAGCGATGCCGAAGAAGTTGACATCTCCTTCTCTATTTATAACCTCAAACAGAATCCTTAAGGACCTAGATTCGCGCGTGCATGGGCACGAATCCTGGAATCCACCAAAATTACTCCAATACCGCGCCGCCACGTGGCAGAACTGACACGGCTCCTCGAAACGTTACGCCTCCCTAAAGCATTCCTGACACGTGTCGCCCGTGACGGTCACTCTTCTCAATGTTCACACACCAGGGAAGGTTAGATAGAACCTCTCAAATCCGCCGAGCAGCTACCATGCTCGGTCCATCCTTAGCAGGCCACTCCATGCCCTCCCGCACTAAGGATCAAAGCCCTCATCAAGAGGCCACCGAGCAGCTACCTACTCGGTCCATCCTTAGCAGGCCACTCCATGCCCTGTCGCGCTAAGGATTAAAGCCCTCATCAAGAGGCCACCGAGCAGCTACCCTACTCGGTCCATTCTTGTCTGGTAATCTCTTACCCAATGACGCCAAGGATCAAAGCCCTCATAAAAAGGCCACCGAGCAGCTACCCTGCTCGGTCCATCCTTGGCTGGTAATATCTTACCCCACGACGCCAAGGATCAAAGCCCTCATCAAGTGGCCACCGAGCAGCTACCATGCTCGGTCCATCCTTGGCTGGTAATCTCTTACCCTGCGACGCCAAGGATCAAAGCCCTCATCAAGAGGCCACCGAGCAGCTACCCTGCTCGGTCCATCCTTGGCTGGTAATCTCTTACCTCGTGACGCCAATGATCAAAGCCCTCATCAAGAGGCCACCGAGCAGCTACCCTGCTCGGTCCATCCTTGGCTGGTAATCTCTTACCCCGTGACGCCAAGGATCAAAGCCCTCATCAAGAGTCCACCGAGCAGCTATCCTGCTCGGTCCATCCTTGGCTGGTAATCTCTTACCCCGCGATACCAAGGATCAAAACCCTTATCAACAGGTCACCGAGCAGCTACCCTGCCCGGTCCATCCTTGGCTGGTAATCTCTTACCCCACGATGCCAAGGATCAAATCCCTCATCAAGAGGCCACCGAGCAGCTACCCTGCTCGGTCCATCCTTGGCTGGTAATCTCTTACCCCGCGACGCCAAGGATCAAAGCCCTCATCAAGAGGACACTGAGCAGCTACCCTGCCCGGTCCATCCTTGGCTGGTAATCTCTTACCCCACGATGCCAAGGATCAAATCCCTCATCAAGAGGCCACCGAGCAGCTACCCTGCTCGGTCCATCCTCGGCCGGTAATCTCTTACCCCACGACGCCAAGGATCAAAGCTCTCATCAAGAGGCCATTGAGCAGCTTCTCTGCTCAATTTCCTGCACGTCTTTTAATACGCGATCCCCATCTCGACTTTGGGCCATGGAGATACCGACCTTGTGCCAGCCTTTGCAGACTTGGCAAATGGTTGAATTCAACTCGACACGCGATCGCCAAATGAAAAACCGGTCTCCGACCTAACACATCATAAAAACGGTACCGCGCAAATAAAAATTTAACCACAAACAAAGGGAAAATGTGCACGCAAAGAACACTGCAAACAGATTTTATTCACAAATCCGGAGGTCTTTACAGAGGTATTATAGGCTCCCCGGCCTTACAAAATCGCCCGGGGGCTTACAAAATTTCAGCGCAAAAATAAGGAGACGAGGAGACTCAGGCCTCCGGGCCGGGAAGAACCTTAACGAGCTCCGCATCCACCACCATGACCGGGGTTGTGTCTTGAAGATTGGCGCCCATCGCAGGAGCCTCGGCGCCGGGAGCCGGGGGGACCGACTTCTCCCCAACGCCCTCACCGGGGGCCTCTCCCCCTGCAGCGCTTCCGGGGGCATTCCCCTGCGCGTCATCCCCGAGAAGGTACTCACCCTGGAGCTCGCCGTCAAGAAACTACGGCATCAGGGCCTTGACGGTGTCGAGGGCGTCATGCCAAACGACGGCAGCGGCTCCAGCGAGGTCGGTGTAGTACTGGTCCGACTTCTTGTAGCTCTCCACCGCCTTCGACGCTCGGAGCTCGGCACGCCTCGTTCCCTCCTTCGCTGCCTCGTTCTCCCTCCGGGGGGTGTTTGCCGTCTTCTTCAGGGTAGCCAAGCACCCTGGAGTCTTCCATCTTAGCCTCAGCAGCTCAGGCGGCCTCTCGGCATTTGGCGATCTCCCGATCCCCGGCCGTCACCCGGTCTTCGAGGACGGCGACCCTCTCCATCGCCGCTTGCAGCTCCAGCCTTGAGCTCTCCTCCTGCGAGGAGAACTCGCCCACGGCCTGCATCGCCGGGGCAATTTTCTCGTCCTCCATGTTGACGACGAGGGCGACGTGCTGAAGGACCTGAAGAAAACAAAGGAGGGGTTAAAAAAAGAAGGGGGCACCCAATCTTGCGAACAAAAGTTACCGAATGAGAACTGTAATACCCGGTTCCTTTTGTATGCTAATATCCATATTTATATAAAGTGTTGCTTACAAAATTTATTTATTTATATTTATATTTATATTTATATTTATTTTATTTATTTTAAAACCCTAACCTATACTTTTACCCAAATGGTTTTCACTAAACAAACCTAACCCAAAGCCCAAGTCCATCTTTAACCTCACTCCTTTTCTTTCTAAATCTTTCTTGAGCCCAAACCCAACAAGCCCAATGGTCCTTCACTTCTTTTTCCCAACAGATACCTTCTCAAATTTCAAAATAAATATATTCTCATTTAAACCCAAATCTTACACAAATAAATCTCATTAAATACCTTATAAATTATATTCATGTTACTCTCTCTCTCTCTCTTCTTTAAAATTCTTATCACCCACACTTTCTCTCTCTCTCTCCCTTTTTCTCTCTATAACTCACTCATCCACTCACCCACGTTCTCTCTCAAAATCTCACGTGCATCTCTCCTTCACTTATATTTATATAATCTTTTCTTTAACCCTATATATTACTATTATTCTCATTCCCCATTCCCACGTACACCTCTCTTTCTTTCTCCCTCACCCACGTTCTCTCTGTCTCTCTCTCCCCCTCACGTACGTATACAAACACACTCTCTCACTCCCAGTTCACTCCCTCTCTCTCTCTCTCTTCTCGATCTCTCTTTCTACTATCACTCTCTCTCTCCTCTTGATCTCTCCTCTCCCCCTCACTCACGTTCTCCCTCTCACTCCCAAGACACTCACAACCCCGCCGGCCTCCAGCATCCACTCCTTTGCATCACCTGAGCCTTGACGTTGCAGCTGCTCGACTCCTCACCACCTCCCCTCGCTATCTCAGCTCCCCTGTTCCCTCTCGACAACCTCCATCAACAAGCCCCGGCCAACCCGTCACCTCCTCCCCCGAGCATCCCTTGCCGTCTCTCCTTGCCGCCTCCACCGTCGCCGAAACCCTCGACCTCGCCTCCTCTCCCCTTTCACTTCCGACGTGAACCCCAATCCTGCAAACCCACCGAACGATTCCCGCAACCCTCGTCGCACCCTTGTCACCGGAGCTCCGACCACCTCTACGAAGCACCTTCGCCCTCACACTCGACCACCGTGTCACACCAGTTCCGGCCACCGCGAGCACCCAGCCTCCCCTACCACCTCCGAGCATCTCGCTAGCCACCCATCGAAGCCGCGGCAGCCAACACCCTTATCGCTGCCATCAAGGTCGCCACCACCTCCTCACCACTGCCACCTCGACATCTCTGCACCGTCATTGCACCCCCGCCGCAACAGATTGCCTCCCTTTCACTTCCAAACCAGGCCACTTTGTTGACGTCGTCACCATTGACCGGTCCATTGTACCTCGCTGCCATAATAGCCGTTCAGGCTCCCTTTAGCAGCCGCTGTCGCCATAGTCATCAATGTCGCCATAATCGTCGCCATCATCGAAGAAAAGTCGAGCCCGGCATTTCGTTGACCACTTATAAACGTCGCAATCTCCACTGTTCCAGTCGCCGTCGTCGCCGGAAAATCTTTGTCCTCGGTCCCTGTGACCATCATGGTCATCAATGTAGTCGCCGCCGCAACACCGCACAGGTCCGTCGCTGTGTGTCACGCTCGAGCCTCACATCGTGCCCACCTCCGTGTCACCGCGGACCCACTCACGTATTGCGCCACATGCCCAGTCCCCGTACCACGTCATACCATCCCTGTGCCACATCGTTCCCGATCTAGTGCAGCCGTGCCGCTCCTGCACCACGCACCGAGTCAGGACCATGCCTAGTGTCGTGTTGCGCCATGCCACACACCGAGCCAGGACCACGCCCACTACCGTATCACGCCCGCGTTGCCACCGTGCCCAGTACCGGATCACCGCGCATCACGCTCGCGCATCGCGCTCGCGCATCGCGCCCATGTCCAGCATCGCGTCGTCTCGTGTGTCGAGACAAACTCTGCAACGGCGTCGCTTCCATATCAAGCGACCGAAGGAAAGTGAACTCCCCCTCACTTGCTTAACATGCTATAGTTATCTTAATTAATATCGTTTCACACGTAATTTGACACCCCAATTGGTTACGTAAATTCTGAAAATCACCGTACCCATCATGACGTAAAATTAGTAATTAATTAAATATAAATCCAATCATGGTGTTCCAGGGCTCAACCTAACTATATAACCTATAACCCTATGTAATTAGTTATTGAATATTGCAATTTCATGACACTGAAAAATGAGGAGGAACTCAATTCAGGACTGCAGTCCAGGGCAGCGTTCGTTTTGAATACCTGGCCTTGGGAACACCTGTGCACCCCTTCCTTAAACTGAAAATGCGCGGAAACCTATATGGTCGCGTAGAGAATTTAGTTATCTAACCCCTGAATCTGGTCCCGTGTCGTTTCACCATCATTTGATATTTAATTTGTATTTTAGAATACTGTGGTGTTCTGCAGTTTCTGCAGTGATCCCTCTTACACCAGAACCTTGTACATAACATAACTTTTAATACAGAACTGCTATTGATGATACGTTTGATGCGTTGGAAAGATAACAGTAAAATATACAATTAGTTGAACTATAGAATCACCTAATTATGCTCCCAATTGGGAGTAAAATGTGTTACGAAACGGACTTTCAGTTCAGAAATTGGATTTCAAGCAGTGAACACTTAAAATGAAATGGCCATAACTAGCGAACCTGAAACCGATTGACATGAAACAAATTTTGATGGATAGATAATTAAACAGGATACTTACCCCTTTGTATTGTTCTGCTTAATTCTGCACTTATGATTGATAGTAAATTTTGCAAGTGGTAGACACTGACTGCTGATATTTTATTCATATCGTAATTATTGCATTCTCATCATATCATGTAGTGGTCATGAAACATTGATAACCTAGTGATCGTGCACATTACCCAGTGACAGATATTAGTGTTTTGATTGTGGCAAGTACGTTAGTGTTAAAGCGTGAATGGATAAGTGAAGTGACACGTACTTGTACACAATCAGCGGACCCAGTTACTTTATTGCAATGTCGACGCCTATGGGGCATATGTAAGTGTAATTATAACTGGTATGGGACGGTTATGGAAGCACTTATATTAGTGTCATAGGTAAGGCGTCAAACGCTGTCCATTTGTCTTGGGTACCAGTCGAGACATGCTTGATGGAGATTATGTCTCCAGTTCTCGCGTAGACTTGTCATGGACCGACTAGTATTTGGGTTTATGGTTGGGGTTTGATGTAGACCACGGGGTGTGGGGCAGTTTGAGAGTGAGTTCAACGAAATCTCGGGAGTCCCATTGCCGGCATATACCGTGATTTTGGGAGTTGTATGGATGGAGTTACTGATTATTATCGTGCGTGATTCGGGCCCGTGTTCCCTTTCCCCTGGGGCCCTACCCTTGGGTTAGGGATACTCCTGCGTGGTTGACTCTCACACTTGGACTGACGATAGGTTTAGCGACCTGGACAGTGAGACTTGGAGACTGATAGTGTAACACCCGAGCCCAATGCTACTATTTTCAGTTATTGTTTGAGCATAATGTGGTACTCATTTCATTTAACTTGCTTGTTTGTTGCTTACTGTAAAATTTACCCGGCAAAGTCATTTCTACATATAACAAATTTTGGCATCTAAAATAAAATTGAAAATATTCACCTTGGCCTACTTGACACCCCTAGCCTCGTGGCAGCGTCCGTGCATTGTGTTCTCGTCCCGTTAAGTGAAACGGGCGAGTTTAGATGGCTACGTGCACGTACGTGTGTCCGTTTTGGGGGTATGCTTTTTAATCATAAAACACCTAATTTTAAAATTTGGATCCCGCTTAAAATTCTATTATTTCAATTTCAAATTTTTGGACTCGACCCGGGCGCGATTTGGAAATGTTTTATTTGGCGCCAAAATCCCAAATTTTAATATTATTAAAACCATCGCATATATTTTTCTAACTAACCTGATATCTTACTGTTCATTACCTATCTTTTAAATCTTTAAGTTAACCATATAATATTTTTATAATCTTTTATATCCTTCTCAATTTATTCTCTCAGCCAATCGCAACCTCCCCTTTAACCCCGTGGGCCCCATTTTCTCTCTCTCCATCTTCTCACTCTCTCCACTTTTTCTCTCTCTCTCCCTCATATATTCTCTCATACTTCTCTTTATCATTCTTTCTCTTCTTGCTTCATGTCTCGTTTCTTATTTTCTTAACTGTTCTTTTGTTACCGGAATTCCGTCATGCCGGTGACGCTTCTCGACGTTCCAGCGAGGTACCCCGACCCGTGTGGTTCCTTTGTTCATCGTTTGGGTTCATTCCGTGAACCGTGCGCCCGTCGCGAGTTTTCCCCGCCGACGGTTAAGGTTCCGTTTTCCCAATTCGCGACCCATCGAGGCAAGTTAATCTTGCTACATGCTATATAATTCATTTTATACCTATTTAAATAAATACCATACCTATAGTTTAAATCTAGTGCCCCATGTTTAATTTTATAACGTTTCGATGTTCCGTTTGCATCCGTTTATATCATATTAAATCTAGATCATGAAAACTTATCTTGTGACATACTAGATTATATTATACTGCAACCATATCATTTAAAATATATGTCGTCGTAAAATTTATTATTATTATCTTTAATTAGTTTATAATCTTCATTTTATAATGTTATACATTTGAAAATCTTATAGTTTACACATGAAAAGTCGTTGAAAAATCGGATATAACAAATCTGAAATTTACTGTACACCTTACCTTATAAAATTCATTATAAATCATAGAAAAATCATTAGTATACGTTCTTTAGTTCGTTACGAAGCTAACTCAGAATAATATAACTCTATGAAATATTTACTTACAAAATAAATTGTTTAAATAACGTAAAATGCAAATGAATATGTCTTTAAACTGCTGTCTAGGCAAATTCCAGCAGCAAACTTTCAACTTCGGATATTTATAACTTTTTGTAGGGACAACCTGAGATGTTTATACTTATAAAAATGAAAACCTTATTGAATTATCTTTGTTTTGGTATAATACACGTCCCTTTTGGAGAACGTTTGTTATTTTTAAGCTATTTTACAAATTAGGGTGACGCTGAATTTCTGAACGGAACCTTCTTGTGCATGGTTAATCAATACCACTTTTATAGTTATTAATCGCTTTGAATATGCTATCCATATTAATATTATTATATCAATATTTATATCACATATTGCTTAGTTGTACATCCCACATTACCATTTTATAGTTTTATAACTTTTCGGATACCCGTTTGCATCCATCGCATTTAAGATACATATAATTGCATCCATAGATCACATTACTACATAATAATGTGATATTAACACTCCATGTTTAATAAATTGCATCCTAATTAATATTGGAACTATAAATGTAACCCTAATCGATAACTTTGTATCTATATCCTTGAAATTATATCTATTTGCATATCATATTACATGTTCCAGTTTATTGTTCTGATAGTACTCATGCTTGTTTATTTATACACATGCTTATGTTAGTTTGATTATGAGCACCCACATGACATCTTGTGCTTCCTGACATGACCTGTTACATTTCCTACTTGACATGATATGGTACCGTACACTGCTTGACTTGACCTGATGTACCATGACCTGACCCGTTACCTGATCCTGTGTCTAATGCCAACAAACCTGACATGTAGTCCTTACGGACCGTTCCTGTTGTCTATCCAGACAAAGCTGCACCTACCTGATCCTGTGTTGGCATTAGTTCTTGATTACGGAATACCTGACTTGAACACATAACCTTGGGGGTATGGGGAAATCAAAAGTGTAAACTAAAGTGTAACTTAAAAGGGTATTACTTGATCCGTGGTCCCGGGGGGTAACGGGACAGAGCCATTCGTGACTCTTACATCTTGATCCGTGGTCCCGGGGGGTAACGGGACAGAGCCATTCGTGACTCTTACATCTTGATCCGTGGTCCCGGGAGGTAACGGGACAGAACCACTCTTGGTTCATATATTCCTGATCCGTGGTCCCGGGGGGTAACGGGACATATCCTTTGAGTTACATGGAGAATTACATTAATTGATTTCAAACAAACTTTAGAGTAGACAACCCAGTAGCACAGTTTAGATTGATCACTGCACGTCACATACACTGATACACTTCACTGTTATACATCCCTGTTGACTTGTTACTATTTATGATTCATGCCTGCATATCTCGTGTATCCTGTTCATTTATTATTGCTTGATGTTATGACGCGCTGACGTCTGGGTTTTGCATGGCCCAGATCGTCTACCTTTGTTGCAGACTGATCAGGAGTTTTGCCGCTGTTAGATCGAGCGGTAGGGATCATGTCGGTATCCGGTCTTACTTTCCAGGTGTTTATTTGATCTTTTGTTTCCGCATACTATAGCATTTCTTGACTCTTTTACTCTGGCTTATGGACATGTATTAGATAGTTAGTTTACTTTCCTGTTCTTGATATCTCTACAGCCTTAATGTGACTGTGGAAGGATTTTTCCTAACCACAGGTAGCATGGTTGGCTATGTCACATGCCTATTTTAGCGTACTCTGGGAAGCGGGGCGTGACATGGTTCTTTTGGTATCAGAGCCATAGGATAGTCGGGTTGATTCTTTTGTAGTTGGGTATTGTACCCAATACACGAATCAGAATACCCGTGTTTAGGAAACATGTCCTGCCACCTTGACCGTTTTACCATTCTTGAATCACATTCTTCCTGATTATATCTTTTACGATGTGCAAACTTCCTTTGCATATCGATTCGAAAACCTGATTCCTTGTTATCTCTAGGACTTAGGCGACTTGGATGGAGTTATGTAATTGTGGCTATGATACCGCGGCATAGTTACAATGCGGTACTCTATTTAAGTATCTTGGAGTTCTAGCCTTGATCTATATTCAAAATCTATCATCATTCTAATGTTGGGTATTTTGAGTTCAGGATTATGGCCGGTAAGAAATTGAAGACATACCAGAGGCGTGTGGACGAAGCCGCCATGCTTGGAGTGATAAGAGGAATGCTGGAGAATCAAAGAAACAGACCGAGCTGATCCAGCAGCAAGCGGACTCGTTTCGGGAAGGTTTGCAGATCGTTCAGCAGTCTGTGAACAATGTTAGAGCTAGACCAGTTGACCGAGTAGGGACCGTAGCAGATTTCAGGCAGTTGGGTCCGTCTACATTTACTGGTTTAAAGGAGCCGTTGCCAGTGGAGCGGTGGCTAGTTGACACAGAGAACTTGCTTTTTGCGGCACAGATTCCAGATGACAAAAAAAGTTGTTGTGGTACGCATTTAGCTAGTGGACTACGTCCGAGAATGGTGGCTTGTTGAGGAGACCCGCTTGCCCAAGCCGATCAAGTGGGCGGATTTTTCTAAGAGTTTCCTGGAGAAGTTCTTCCCGCGGACTGCACAGGAGGAAATGGAAGAGAAGTTCATCGGACTAAGCAGAAGGGAGCACCCGTAGATGTGCATGTAGCAGAATGGACGAGACTCAATAGTTTCGCTGGACCTTTAGTTGCCAACGATGCAGACAGGGCACGGAGGTTCATGCGCAGACTGGACGTGGACATCCAGAGGCAGATTGGGTTTGACCACTTTCTCACAAATACTTGCAGCAGCCAAGAGCAGCAGAGTTTATCTGGGATGAAAGGGAGTTTGCAGCAGACAGCAGTTGCGTTAAGGAAGCAGTTCGGTCGGGCCGGTCGAGTTTAGGGCTAGGCCGACAAACAATATTCTTGCATCAATGGAAGTGATGAAAGTAAAGAGCCGGCTGTTGTTCGTGATTCTATGGACGTGTTTGAAGATATATCGGGTTTACCGCCGAGGAGAGACGTGGAGTTCGCAATTGATCTTATTCCTGGTGCAGCGCCAGTATCTAAAGCGTATTATCCAATGGCGCCAGTAGAGTTGGAAGAAGTAAAGAAACAGGTTGCTGAATTGCTTGAAAAGGGTTGGATTCGAAGCAGCAACTCGCCTTGGGGAGCTCCAGTTCTTCTAGTAAAGAAGAAGGATGGCACAAGAAGGATGTGCATCGACTATCGAGAATTAAACCGGGTGACTATTAAGAACAAGTACCCTATCCCTCGCATTGGAGAACTTTTTAAGCAGCTTAGTGGCGCGAGGGTATTCTCGAAGTTGGATTTTCGATCCGGATATCATCAGGTCCGAGTGAAAATAGAAGATATTTGCAAGACGGCGTTCCGAACTCGGTATGGACATTACGAGTACTTAGTGATGCCCTTCGGAGTAACGAATGCGCCGGCAGTATTCATGGACTTGAGGAACCGAATCTTTCACCGTTCTTGGATCAGTTTATTGTGGTATTCATTGACGATATTCTGGTTTACTCGAAGAGTTTTGAAGAGCATGCTGAGCATTTGAAGATCGCACTGCAGACGTTGAGACATGAGAAATTGTATGCGAAGATGAGTAAGTGCGAGTTTTGGCTGGAGGAAGTAAGGTTTTTGGGGCATGTTGTGTCTGGCGATGGCATTGCCGTCGATCCAGAAAAGATTGCAGCGGTTCGAGATTGGCCTATTCCAAAGAATGTTGCTGAGATAAGAAGTTTCCTTGGATTAGCCGGATACTACAGGAGATTTGTGGAGAACTTTGCTCGTCTGGCAGAGCCGTTGACCAAGCTTACGCGCAAGGAGGTACCTTTTGTATGGGCGGATAAGTGTGCGTTAGCTTTCGAGACGTTGAAGCAGAAGTTGATAACCGCCCCTATTCTGACCGTGCCAGACAATTCTGGAGGATTGGTGATTCACAGCGACGCATCTGGGAAAGGATTGGGATGCGTTTTGATGCAGCATGGGAAGGTTGTAGCATACCCATCGAGACAATTGAAGACCCATGAGAAGAATTATCCAACTCATGACTTGGAGCTTGCGGCTGTGATTTTCGCTTTGAAGATTTGGAGACACTACCTTTTGGGCGAAAGAGTCGAAGCTTTTACAGATCCTAAGAGCTTGAAGTATGTGTTCACACAGAAGGAGCTTAACATGAGGCAGCGTAGATGGTTGGAGCTGATGGCTGACTACGATCTTGATCTTAAGTACCATCCGGGGAAGGTTAATGTTGTGCCGGATGCGCTTAGTCGGTTACCAGTAATTCAGGTGTTAACTACGCAGAAGGAGATCGTCGCAGATTTTCGAAGATTTGACTTGGAGGTTGTGCTACCGCGTTCTACGGGACAGTTGTTGCAGCTGCAAGTACATTCGTCATTGATCGAGAATATTAAAGCAGCTCAATCGCAGGATTCTGGACTGCAAAAGTTTCGAGAGCTGGTTGAAGCCGGGCTACGAACAGATTTATTGATCCACGAAGATGGTTCGTTGAGGTATGGTAGCCGTTTGTGTGTGCCAAAGGATGATGTTCGTGAAGAGCTTATGAAGGAGGCACACAGTTCAGCTTATTCTGTACATCCAGGAGGCACAAAGATGTACCGAGATATTCGACAGCAATTCTGGTGGGAGGGCATGAAGCGGGAGATTGCTCGCTTTGTGGCAAAGTGCTTGGTGTGTCAGCAAGTTAAGGCTGAACATCAAAGGGTTGCTGGTTTATTGCAACCACTTCCGATTCCTCAGTTGAAGTGGGAACATATAACCATGGATTTCGTGACGGCTTTACCGCGGAGTCCAAAAGGCAACAATGCAGTATGGGTAATTGTTGACCGATTGACCAAGGTAGCTCACTTTATTCCTTTTCGGGTTGGTCAATCAACAGAGACTTTAGCAGAGCGGTACATGCAGGAGATTGTAAGATTGCATGGAGTACCGGTGAGCATCGTGTCCGATCGGGACACTCGGTTCTTATCAAACTTTTGGTGGAGTCTACAGGAAAGTTTGGGGACTCGATGGAAGTTTAGCACAGCTTATCATCCTCAAACTGATGGTCAGTCGGAGAGAACGATCCAAACTCTTGAGGATATGTTGAGAGCATGCATGTTGGACTTCAAGGGATCTTGGGAGGATCATCTACTTTTGGTGGAGTTGTCTTACAACAACAGTTTTCAGGCAACTATTCAGATGGCTCCATTTGAAGCTTTGTATGGTCGTAAATGTCGTTCACCTGTTTGTTGGGACGATGTCGGTGAACGAAGATTATTGGGACCATATTTGGTTGTGCAGACAGTTGAGAAGGTTAACCCTATCAGAAATCATATGAAGGCAGCACAGGACCGACAGAAGAGTCGGGCAGATACGTCAAGAAGACCTCTAGAGTTCACCGTGGGTGATTTGGTATTCTTAAAGATATTACCGACTAGAGGGGTGATTCGTTTTGGAAGTCGAGGAAAGCTTAGTTCTCGATTCTTTGGACCCTTGAGATCGTGGAGCGTGTTGGTGAGGTAGCGTATCGTTTGGCGTTACCGCAGTCCTTGGCAAATGTGCACGATGTGTTTCACGTATCTCAACTCCGTAAGTATGTTCGAGATGAAACACACGATTTGGATCATTCGGAGCTAACAGTACGAGAAGACTTGACTTTTGAGGAGCGACCGATTGAAATTGTGGATCGAAGGGAAAAGGTTCTTAAGAACAAGGTTATCCCTCTTGTGCTTGTTTCTTGGGGTAATCGCTCGCATGGAGAGTCCACTTGGGAACGAGAAGATGAAATCCGGCAGAAGTTTCCTCACCTTTTCTTGTAGTTATCTATCTTTGTATTCTTGGAATTTCGAGGACGAAATTTTTTGTAGTTGGGTATAATGTAACACCCGAGCCCAATGCTACTATTTTCAGTTACTGTTTGAGCATAATGTGGTACTCATTTCATTTAACTTGCTTGTTTGTTGCTTACTGTAAAATTTACCCGGCAAAGTCATTTCTACATATAACAAATTTTGGCATCTAAAATAAAATTGAAAATATTCATCTTGGCCTACTTGACACCCCTAGCCTTGTGGCAGCGTCCGTGCATTGTGTTCTCGTCCCGTTCAGTGAAACGGGCGAGTTTGGATGGCTACGTGCACGTACATGTGTCCGTTTTGGGGGTATGCTTTTTAATCATAAAACACCTAATTTTAAAATTTGGATCCCGCTTAAAATCCTATTATTTCAATTTCAAATTTTTGGACTCGACCCGGGCGCGATTTGGAAATATTTTATTTGGCGCCAAAATCCCAAATTTTAATATTATTAAAACCATCGCATATATTTTTCTAACTAACCTGATATCTTACTGTTCATTACCTATCTTTTAAATCTTTATGTTAACCATATAATATTTTTATAATCTTTTATATCCTTCTCAATTTATTCTCTCAGCCAATCGCAACCTCCCCTTTAACCCCGTGGGCCCCACTTTCTCTCTCTCCCTCTTCTCTCTCTCTCTCCACTTTTTCTCTCTCTCTCCCTCATATATTCTCTCGTACTTCTTTTTATCATTCTTTCTCTTCTTGCTTCATATCTCGTTTCTCATTTTTTTTAACCGTTCTTTTGTTGCCGGAATTCCGTCGTGCCGGTGACGCTTCTCGACGTTCCAGCGAGGTACCCCGACCCGTGTGGTTCCTTTGTTCGTCGTTTGGGTTCATTCCGTGAACCGTGCGCCCGTCGCGAGTTTTCCCCGCCGACGGTTAACGTTCCGTTTTCCCGATTCGCGACCTATCGAGGCAAGTTAATCTTGCTACATGCTATATAATTCATTTTATACCTATTTAAATAAATACCATACCTATAGTTTAAATCTAGTGCCCCATATTTAATTTTATAACGTTTCGATGTTCCGTTTGCATCCATTTATATCATATTAAATCTAGATCATGAAAACTTATCTTGTGACATACTAGATTACATTATACTGCAACCATATCATTTAAAATATATGTCGTCGTAATATTTATTATTATTATCTTTAATTAGTTTATAATCTTCATTTTATAATGTTATACATTTGAAAATCTTATAGTTTACATATGAAAAGTCGTTGAAAAATCGGATATGACAAATCTGAAATTTACTGTACACCTTACCTTATAAAATTCATTATAAATCATAGAAAAATCATTATTATACGTTCTTTAGTTCGTTACGAAGATAACTCAGAATACTATAACTCTATGAAATATTTACTTACAAAATAAATTGTTTAAATAACGTAAAATGCAAATGAATATGTCTTTAAACTGCTGTCTAGGCAAATTCCAGCAGCAAACTTTCAACTTCGGATGTTTATAACTTTTTGTAGGGATAACCTGAGATGTTTATACTTATAAAAATGAAAACCTTATTGAATTATCTTTGTTTTGGTATAAGACACGTCCCTTTTGGAGAACGTTTGTTATTTTTAAGTTATTTTACAAATTAGGGTGACGCTGAATTTCTGAACGGAACCTTCTTGTGCATGGTTAATCAATACCACTTTTATAGTTATTAATCGCTTTGAATATGCTATCCATATTAATATTATTATATCAATATTTATATCACATATTGCTTAGTTGTACATCCCACATTACCATTTTATAGTTTTATAACTTTTCGGATACCCGTTTGCATCTATCGCATTTAAGATACATATAATTGCATCCATAGATCACATTACTACATAATAATGTGATATTAATACTCCATGTTTAATAAATTGCATCCTAATTAATATTGGAACTATAAATGTAACCCTAATCGATAACTGTGCATCCATATCCTTGAAATTATATCTATTTGCATATCATATTACATGTTCCAGTTTATTGTTTTGATAGTACTCATGCTTGTTTATTTATACACATGCTTATGTTAGTTTGATTATGAGCACCCACATGACATCTTGTGCTTCCTGACATGACCTGTTACACTTCCTACTTGACATGATATGGTACCGTACACTGCTTGACTTGACCTGATGTACCATGACCTGACCCGTTACCTGGTCCTGTGTCTAATGCCAACAAACCTGACATGTAGTCCTTACGGACCGTTCCTGTTGTCTATCCAGACAAACCTGCACCTACCTGATCCTGTGTTGGCATTAGTTCTTGATTATGGAATACCTGACTTGAACACATAACCTTGGGGGTATGGGGAAATCAAAAGTGTAAACTAAAGTGTAACTTAAAAGGGTATTACTTGATCCGTGGTCCCGGGGGATAACGGGACAGAGCCATTCGTGACTCTTACATCTTGATCCGTGGTCCCGGGGGGTAACGGGACAGAGCCATTCGTGACTCTTACATCTTGATCCGTGGTCCCGGGGGGTAACGGGACAGAACCACTCTTGGTTCATATATTCCTGATCCGTGGTCCCGGGGTGTAACGGGACATATCCTTTGAGTTACATGGAGGATTACATTAATTGATTTCAAACAAACTTTAGAGTAGACAACCCAGTAGCACAGTTTAGATTGATCACTGCACGTCACATACACTGATACACTTCACTGTTATACATCCCTGTTGACTTGTTACTATTTATGATTCATGCCTGCATATCTCGTGTATCCTGTTCATTTATTATTGCTTGATGTTATGACGCGCTGACGTCTGGGTTTTGCATGGCCCAGATCCTCTACCTTTGTTGCAGACTGATCAGGAGTTTTGCCGCTGTTAGATCGAGCGGTAGGGATTATGTCGGTATCCGGTCTTACTTTCCAGGTGTTTATTTGATCTTTTGCTTCCGCATATTATAGCATTTCTTGACTCTTTTACTCTGGCTTATGGACATGTATTAGATAGTTAGTTTACTTTCATGTTCTTGATATCTCTACAGCCGTAATGTAACTGTGGAAGGATTTTTCCTAACCACAGGTAGCATGGTTGGCTATGTCACATGCCTATTTTAGCGTACTCTGGGAAGCGGGGCGTGACATGGTTCTTTTGGTATCAGAGCCATAGGATAGTCGGGTTGATTCTTTTGTAGTTGGGTATTGTACCCAATACGCGAATCAGAATACCTGTGTTTAGGAAACATGTCTTGCCACCTTGACCGTTTTACCATTCTTGAATCACATTCTTCCTGATTATATCTTTTACGATGTGCAAACTTCCTTTGCATATCGATTCGAAAACCTGATTCCTTGTTATCTCTAGGACTTAGGCGACTTGGATGGAGTTATGTAATTGTGGCTATGATACCGCGGCATAGTTACAATGCGGTACTCTATTTAAGTATCTTGGAGTTCTAGCCTTGATCTATATTCAAAATCTATCATCATTCTAATGTTGGGTATTTTGAGTTCAGGATTATGGACGGTAAGAAATTGAAGACATACCAGAGGCGTGTGGACGAAGCCGCCATGCTTGGAGTGATAAGAGGAATGCTGGAGAATCAAAGAAATAGACCGAGCTGATCCAGCAGCAAGCGGACTCGTTTCGGGAAGGTTTGCAGATCGTTCAGCAGTCTGTGAACAATGTTAGAGCTAGACCAGTTGACCGAGTAGGGACCGTAGCAGATTTCAGGCGGTTGGCTCCGTCTACATTTACTGGTTTAAAGGAGTCGTTGCCAGTGGAGCAGTGGCTAGTTGACACAGAGAACTTGCTTTTTGCGGCACAGATTCCAGATGACAAAAAAAGTTGTTGTGGTACGCATTTAGCTAGTGGACTACGCCCGAGAATGGTGGCTTGTTGAGGAGACCCGCTTGCCCAAGCCGATCAAGTGGGCGGATTTTTCTAAGAGTTTCCTGGAGAAGTTCTTCCCGCGGACTGCACGGGAGGAAATGGAAGAGAAGTTCATCGGACTAAGCAGAAGGGAGCACCCGTAGATGTGCATGTAGCAGAATGGACGAGACTCGGTAGTTTCGCTGGACCTTTAGTTGCCAACGATGCAGACAGGGCACGGAGGTTCATGCGCAGACTGGACGTGGACATCCAGAGGCAGATTGGGTTGGACCACTTTCTCACAAATACTTGCAGCAGCCAAGAGCAGCAGAGTTTATCTGGGATGAAAGGGAGTTTGCAGCAGACAGCAGTTGCGTTAAGGAAGCAGTTCGGTCGGGCCGGTCGAGTTTAGGGCTAGGCCGACAAACAATATTCTTGCATCAATGGAAGTGAAGAAAGTAAAGAGTCGGCTGTTGTTCGTGATTCTATGGACGTGTTTGAAGATATATCGGGTTTACCGCCGATGAGAGACGTGGAGTTCGCAATTGATCTTATTCCTGGTGCAGCGCCAGTATCTAAAGCGTATTATCCAATGGCGCCAGTAGCGTTGGAAGAAGTAAAGAAACAGGTTGCTGAATTGCTTGAAAAGGGTTGGATTCGAAGCAGTAACTCGCCTTGGGGAGCTCCAGTTCTTCTAGTAAAGAAGAAGGATGGCACAAGAAGGATGTGCATCGACTATCGAGAATTAAACCGGGTGACTATTAAGAACAAGTACCCTATCCCTCGCATTGGAGAACTTTTTGAGCAGCTTAGTGGCGCGAGGGTATTCTCGAAGCTGGATTTGCGATCCGGATATCATCAGGTCCGAGTGAAAATAGAAGATATTTGCAAGACGGCGTTCCGAACTCGGTATGGACATTACGAGTACTTAGTGATGCCCTTCGGAGTAACGAATGCGCCGGCAGTATTCATGGACTTGAGGAACCGAATCTTTCACCGTTCTTGGATCAGTTCATTATGGTATTCATTGACGATATTCTGGTTTACTCGAAGAGTTTTTAAGAGCATGCTGAGCATTTGAAGATCGCACTGCAGACGTTGAGACATGAGAAATTGTATGCGAAGATGAGTAAGTGCGAGTTTTGGCTGGAGGAAGTAAGGTTTTTGGGGCATGTTGTGTCTGGCGATGGCATTGCCGTCGATCCAGAAAAGATTGCAGCAGTTCGAGATTGGCCTATTCCAAAGAATGTTGCTGAGATAAGAAGTTTCCTTGGATTAGCCGGATACTACAGGAGATTTGTGGAGAACTTTGCTCGTCTGGCAGAGCCGTTGACCAAGCTTACGCGCAAGGAGGTACCTTTTGTATGGGCGGATAAGTGTGCGTTAGCTTTCGAGACGTTGAAGCGGAAGTTGATAACCGCCCCTATTCTGACCGTGCCAGACAATTCTGGAGGATTGGTGATTCACAGCGACGCATCTGGGAAAGGATTGGGATGTGTTTTGATGCAGCATGGGAAGGTTGTAGCATACGCATCGAGACAGTTGAAGACCCATGAGAAGAATTATCCAACTCATGACTTGGAGCTTGCGGCTGTGATTTTCGCTTTGAAGATTTGGAGACACTACCTTTTGGGTCCCAGAACTTATAAGAAAGGATCAAGATCAGCACGTTGGAAATATACCCCGGGCCTTCGTCCCGAGGATGTTCCCGACCTTCGGTGGCCTTCCAGACCACCCCTACGATCACCTTACAAACGACCATCGGCTCGCCTCGGAGCCCTCCCGCACGCTGAGTTCCTTCGGCCCTCCAGCTCGCCTCCGAGCTATCGCATATCCAAGATGCCTCGGCCTCCCGCCGAGCGTAGCTTCCTCCGTCTCACCGACCGACCCACAGCACCGATCACAGGCGTCTTCGCCACGGCTCCACGAATCTCGCCAGACGCGAGATATCTGCCGCCCATGATCCCGCGTTCCACACCATCACGATCCCCCATTAACGAGCATATCTCGTCATTAATGGGGAATCCCGCCTATTACGCGGGCGAAACGCCAGGGGCGTAACGGCTGGCGTGAATCTCGCGTCCGCCACCCATGGCTGCAACTATATAAACCCCCCTCTCAGACGACTCATGTAAGCCATTTTGATCCCAATAGGCCGTTACTCTGCCAAAATACCCTGTCTAACTTGATCATCGAAGGGTCCTTGGTGGCACAAACGCCCCGGGACTTCCTTGCAGGTAGCTCGGTCTCAACCACATAAAACCCATTGAGATCCACACGCTCCAGGAGGCAACCTCCAACTCAATCTCAGCCATCCATCACCGCTTGTTGCAGATCAACGGAAGGTAACATCTGAAGGAGATCCAGAGATCCATCAATACTAAATTAATTAATGCTAAATTTTAGAACGTCCACCTCTCCTTCAGCTCGTCTATATATTTTTATATTTCTTTGCTACCGACCAACCAACCATTTGATGTTTGATTAGTAGTCTTGTAATGATCAAAAAAGAGGATGAGAGTGACAGGGAACTCATTTGTGCCTTAAGGTCTGTTTGGTTCCAGGATTTGTTAGGATTTGGATTGTGGAATCCTAGCATTCCATAATTTTATGTTTGGTACCATAATTTTGTGTTTGGTTGAGAGATTTGGATTTCTAGGATTCTTTTGTTTTTTATGGAGGGCCCACCACAAAACATGGATTCCTGAATCCTAAATTTTTTTAAGGATTTTCAAGAATTCGGTAGTATCCATTGTACTTTTAGATATGATCCGTGAACTTTATTTATTTAATAATTCTCCCTCTATCTATCTCCCACTTTATTTTCACCAAACAAACAAAGATTACAAGAATCTATATATCCAATACTAGAAATCCAAAATTAACCAAACAACAAATTACCAAATTCAGAAATTTGCAACCGTACTAATATGGAATCCAAATTTCATAATCTTGCAAGCAAACAAGCCCTTAATTAATTGTTCCGTGATAGTAGGCGGCACCTAGATGTTCAAGATTATTCTTAATTTACTGTAACAAAATGAAACTTTTTTTGCGATAACTCGTTTGGATCGGTGTAGACGCTATACTTTTTTTTGAGACCCACCGATTATCGTGATAAACAATACTTAAAGCAATATATATCTCCCAAAAAATAAATGTTCGGAGCAGAGGAAGAACGAAGAACTTGTGTCAGTGAGTTTTCTCCCATTTAAACTTGAGCACAACATATGGGAGCAATCTTTTACCTCTTTGATGCCCTAAACCAAAAAATAATGTGAAAACGTTATAAGCTTATAAATTGACGACTAGGTTCATGTGGACTTTTCAAAAAAATAAAAAAATAAAGCCATAATCATTTTGAAATAATAAGCATGTAATAGCAAACTGTATGTTTCAAAAATAGCCTAGGGCAAGAGATTGTGCGGGTGAAAAATGAGAAATATAAAGACAAATAATCGGCAATAGATTATAGATACAAGTTTGATATTTGTTCTTTGACCAAAAAGAAAAAGAAAAAGAAAAAGAAAAAGAAAAAAAATAAGGTTTGATATTTGTTTCCATCCTATTTTTACCTCGTTTCTCTCACGACTTGAAAGAATCGAAGCTCCCGAATCTTCAGAACCAACTGCCCCCAAAATGCCAGATTCCCAAACCCTAGAAATCTCTCAGTTTCTCTCGATCGATCGATCTGATGAAAGTAGAAGATGAATGCAAAGAAAGGAAAGTTCATCGATTGGGGGTTTCGCAAAGCGATATTCATACAATTTGACACCCGAAATCATCGCAAAGAATGGAAAACTCGGAGAATGGCGCATTCTGGATAAGATTTGGATGCAACTTGGGGTTGCATTTCAAAAAGGCGCATTCTTTAAGGTTTTGGAGCGGTTTTAAGAATGAGGGAATGGAAAAAGATTTGAATTTGCGCAAGGAACGAATCGATCCCAAGTTTGTTTTTGGAGAAGATGAGGATCCTGAAGCGTGCTTCGTACTAGAATTTTAAGGGCATCGATTTTGAGGGTACGTTCTAATTCTATGTTTATATAATAATAAGCAGCAGCAGCAGCATCTTCTTCTTAGCAATTTCTATTGTAGTACCATCATCATTTTCTCATATGTTTATACTTTATATGTTAAGCATCAAATCTTAGCAATTTCTCATATATTTATATATTAATCATAATCATTTTCTTTATATTTATTTTCTTAGGTACATTGTAAATGTAACAATCAAATTTGATGGGTTTTATTATTATTATTATTGTATTGCATTCCCATGCACACATCACACACAAGCACACAACAAACGCCAAGAGTACCCATGAGTTTGCCCCGAAACATTAATTTGTGGCTAGTTGAATTATAAAGATGGTTTCTCTCCATTTTTGAAGGAATTGTTCACCTCAATATAACAATAGAACCTCCTGAGCATCTAACTGTGAGCTTTACCTCTGTATCATATATCAATCATCAATCTACAACATTCACAAATGCCCTCCCTTTGTCTTTCATCTCAATACTAAATTTAAAAATTAAAAAAAAAAATCATAAATTCACTTTTAGAAAAGAATGAACTATTGCAAAAGAGGAGAGTGAGATAGCTAGAGAGGGTAAAAGATTGCGCTATCCTGGTCTTTTCTCCATTTTCTTCTTCTCTATGTCGGCTTGACTCCTGATCCTTCTCCCTCCTTTCCCATCATCGCATTATTGCTAGCTCTAGCTCTATCATCTCGTTGCATATGCGGATGCCGATGCTCTTCTTGTCCCTGTGTTGACGACCCCCAGGGCTGATCGTGATTCTCCCTTGAATATAAAGCTTCAATTGACTTTCGGGCGTGGGGGGTTCTTGAGCTAACACTTGTCCCTCCTGCTCTCTCTTGCTCGACGAATAAAAGCTGCACCAATGTCCGCAGTGGAAGTCGCTCATTTGCTATCGCTTGAGACCGCACTTCAGGAGAGAGCTTTCGGCAGTCTATTAGCTGGCATAGTCTCTTTCTCTCGGCTTTGCTCAGCTCCTGGTGCTCCTAACAGAAAATCAGATCAGATGTTCAATATAGGGTAACAGTCGAAGCCGCAGCTTTGTTCGTCTCTTCAAGAGTTGATGGCTTTCTTTTCGAAGTCGATAGCTAGAGCTATATAGAAGACCCAAAATGCAGATAGCTGGAGATAATCTATCTGATATATATCCATTTCAACCTCATTTGTCTTAACTTCAAAGAGGAAGTAAACGGCTCTTTAATTTGGAGTTAAAGATGGTTCTAAAGCCAACAAAATACCCATTTCATAAAACTTTTGTGTGATATCCAGTTGAGATAGCTAGAGCTATATCGACCCAAAATCTAGATAGCTGGAGATATATGACATCCACTTCAATCTGAACTCCGAGTAACAAAAATAAGCAAATTCTTTTTGGAGTTGAGATAACTACAGACCAAATTCAGTTCTTTAAAATGACTTCCAATTTGCACAAGAATCATATATAGTTACCCTATCTCATAGCCAACAGAATGATGAATCAAGTAAATTTGAGAATAAATTTTTACCTCCAAGAAAGCATCAATCGCTCTATAAAGCTCATCATGCTCCTCCCTCGCCATCTCTGGCACCAGCTCCAGCATCTCCAAAAAGCTCTCCACACTCAACTCCCCATCCCCCGCCGCAACCTCTAAATACTCATCGAACACCTTTGCAACTCTCGCCATCCTCTCCCTCTCCTCTTTCTCCATGCTCCTCCTCTTCCTCTTAAACCGCTCCAGAAAGCTCTCCACGACCGCCTCAACTATCCCAAAATCAACAGCTCCCTCCCTCCCATCTCTTCTATAAAACACCAAATCCTTAACCGAAACCTCGTCTAATTGCCTCCCCGCTCTCCTCACCAACTCGGCCTTCACGCTGGCCGAAGCCCCGACCAAGATTGCAATCTTAAGCAATCTCATCAGAAACCCACCCGAAACCGCCCCGGCCTCGATAGGAATCATGCTCACGATCGCTTCAAGGACCCTTCGATCTTTTCCAAGATGCACATCGACTTTCTCATTGGGATCCGGCAGGTTCTTGACCGTATAGACATGGAGAGCTTCTCCAATCAACGCGGGAGGTAGGCTCTTGCTTGATCTTATCGATGCGATGATGGATCGAAAGCGGTTGAGGTCAAAATCCGCAATGTCCTCCGTCCACCAATCTTTTGGTATCGAAGGTTGAGACAGTTCTCGAGAGTAAGTGAAGGACC